>CM045564.1:12883202-13324255 GCA_024721245.1 Mitragyna speciosa
GAGAGGACGGAGCAAATGGAGAAGAAAAATGGAGGAGAAAGAATAGAGCGGAGAGAAAGAAACTAGAGAAGAAACGGAGGAAAAATAGAAAAATAAAGAGAAATAGGGAAGCAAGGAAATCAGATAAGAGAGTGAGAGAAATACAGAGAGATTTTTCAGGAAGGAGAAGGCGAGAAGGGATATTGAGATTTGAGGTTTCTGCTTCTGGGTTGAAGAAACAGCAATGAAATTTGGGAAGGGGCTGGGTCTGTTTTTACACTTAGTTTCTTTTTGCTTTAATTTATCGTTTATTATGTTTATTTAGCTAAGTACAGTTTGATATGTTAATGTTCGGGTTTTGAGCTAATTTAATATGGTAATTAGTGAGTCAATGCAGTTGATTTTTATTAATCAGCCATATGCTATTAGTGTACAGGCTAACCTTTTTATTTTGTTTTTGTTTCATTCTTATCTGTATTTTTTTTGTCATTGGGTGATGAACCAGGACAAGAATTCATATTCTCAGACCCAAATTTTTGTTTATTTATTATCATGACCTTGAAAACCTTTTTATTTCTACATTTTTAAGTCTTTATAATTATAGATCGACCCCCTTAGATTTTGTTTATTTATTTATTTATTTTGTCAAGTAGGCCCAATTAATCACAATTAAGTCTTAATAGTTGCTAGAATTTTACATTTTGTGCCTCACATTTACTGAAATTTTATTTTTACCCTTTACATAGTTTTAACTTTCATTTGTGCCCCAATTAGTTTACATTTGTGATTCAGGTCCTTAGATTTGCTTCAATTTTTATTTTAGTCCCTTAATTTATGAAAAATTTGTATTTACACAATTTGTTTGGCCATGTTTCATATTTTTATGCTTTATCATTTTAAATTGGATACCTTGACGTGTGTGTTTATTTCTTTAAGATTTTGTACCAAGTCTTCAAGAGGTATCCCGCTTACTCGTTAATTTCTTTTGTGTGCCCCAATGTGCTCCAGTGTGCTCCAATTTGGTCTTTTATGCATTTTCTTCATACACTTTTTTTTATTTTACATATTTGTGTGTATTTATTTATTTTATTTTATTTTTATTTCTATTTCTATACTATTTTGTTTTGAATTTTATTATTATTTTTGGCAAAAAATGTAATATTTTGTATTTAGTCAGTCAATGTAATCGTTAGATTACATTGCTCATATTGTAGCAAAATTTTGTATTTAGATAGCAAGTGTAATAGATAAGTCATTTTTTTCCCTTTAAATTGTAGCTAAATTCCCGGTGTAATAGTTAGGGCTTATAAACTCTTGTGTGCTTATGTGCCTATATGTTTTAGCGTTTTTCTTAGGATTTTGCATTTAGATATTATGTTTATGTATTACGTGCTCCTCCGTGCTTTCATGGGTTTTTATATGTTTATTTGCTTTTGATATTATGTTTATTATTTTGATTCTTGCTTGATTATTCCATCTCCACACTAGTTTTGGTTTTTCTCATTTCCTCACTAGCCTAATGCTAGTAAAGAATCTCTAGGAATGGGTAGTCCAATGCTAGACTCTTAGGTCATATTTAGTGATAGTTTTCCTTTTTTTTTTTTTTTGCTAAGAAAAATGTGGGTGTTAGTGATGGCGACCAAAGCACCCCCCGTTGCCCAATGTTCGGGCTCTCGTGTTCGCCAACGAACATATCAGACCAACTGAACAACCAGTGCAAGCACTGGCCCCATTAGAGTAGCACCACCAAGGGGCAAGTATAATTCCAGAAGCCGGCTGCACCAGTCAAGATTCGAACTCATGACCTCGGCATTACCAAACCACTTGGGAGTAAGCTTGGAACCACTTGACCACCACCCTTGGTGGTAGTGATAGTTTTCACTCACGTCCATTTCATCTCACTTCACACACATTTTCTGTTTTAGAAATTTCCATATTTGCATGGCTGTTTATATTTTATTATTATTATCTATTTTATCATTTAAAAGTGCATGACATCTAGGCGGCATTTCATTATAGAAAGTTAGGTCATTTTGTATGCTCCGATTAGAAATAGTCGCCTACTTATGTGGGAAGCAATGGATTAACAGGCTGTTCTCCCCTCCGCGAGTAGAAAAAGTTAAAGTCACGAGTTATTAGTTCCTCGTACCTGTTATGTTGCATGTCCCACTTTTTTTTATCACTTATTACCTATATTATTATTTTTCTTTTCTTTTTGCATTCCATTTTGCATCTATACTCGTGACTCCCTCGAGGTCTCGACTCGAGTTTTGCAATTAATGCGATAATCTCGACCAAGCCTCATCGGAATATTTTGGCTCTCTTGATACCATATTTAGATTTAGGATTTGCATTCATTTAGATACATTCAAAACACGATAGAATTCAAGAATTTGAACAAACATCGCAACTAGCCTTAGCTAGGTTGAAAAGGTGCCCTAGACGCAAGCCTTTGCCTTCCCTTTCTTCAAATGTGATTCTCAAACCTTTTTCTCTCGTTTTTTTTTTGTAGACCGAAGTCGAAAAGGGGTTTTAAAGATGTTTTTTCTAAAAATTTTGTTTTTCTGTTAAACGATTTTTTCAGGGTGACTTGGTACACCCTAACTCCATACCAAGTAGCGACTTCCTTTTTTTACAAAAACCTTTTTTCAAATTATTTTGGCCAAATTGTCGCACTTTTAATCCCTACCTTATTTTCTTTTAAAATGTCATTTTCCCTAAAATACACTTTTTTCACTAAAAATCCAATTTTCATCACATGCACAGCTTTTTCCAAAATTCTATCTTTTCAAAATGGGTCATCGGACTGGATCGCCTTTTTGGGGCGCGATAGTCACAGATCCCACCTTGTTTATCGATTTTTAGGACGCAACACCCACGTAAGTAGATGACTATTTCTAGTCAAAATCACACAGATGTTCTAAGATTCTATGTGAAATGCAACCTAAATTTTATGCACTGAATACATGTAAAAATATATAAGAGGAATAATAATACATGACAACCATGCAAAAATAGAAAAAAAAGCCTTAAAAAGAGAAAAAGTGTGTGAAAGATATGAAATGCACACGAAGAGTGATCTAACACTAAAATGACTAAGGGTTTAGCGTTGGATTAGCCCATTTTCTAGAAATTTGCCACTGGCGATGGACTAATGAAGAAACTAAAATTAATCACAACTAGCATTGGACTAGTGTGGCTATGATACATGCATATCATAATAAAATAAGTAAATAAATAAAGAAACATAAATTAAAGCAATAAGCTCATAGAAGTAGATAATAACATATAGGAGCATAGCATATAAGCATGATATTTTAGATGCAAAACCCTAAAAAAAGCAAGTAAAAGCACATAAGTACATAGCACAAGAAAGCCCTAACTATTACACCGAGGATGTCCTAATTACAATCTAGAAGGAGAAAAAGGTAAGAAAATAACCTATCTAACCTATCTATTACATTTCCTATCTAAAAATACAAAATTTTGTTAAATACGAATATAACCTATCTATTACATTAGCTATCTAAATACAAAAAATTTTTTAAAATAAAATGTTACCTATCTATTACATTTCTCTGAATAATTAGAATTTAATTCGAATAAATAATCATGACATAACTAAATGCTCACATATAAATAAAATAATAAACACAAAAAGATACATAAAAACACATAGAAAAACATGTAGGAGCACGTAGGAGCACATAAAGAGATATTGAAAGGGTAATAGAGGTATCTCTCATTCGTGAACTCGGTACAAATGCTAACAACATGAATAAACACATCAAGGTACCAACATTTTGGAAAAACAAATCATAAAGTAAATAATACAATATTAATCACCATAATCAAGGGATAAAATACAAGGGAATTATAATAACAACAAGCAAAAAAGTTAAAAGCACTAACTAAACATTTAGGGAAAACATATTTAATTTAAATAAAGAAAATATAGTGACATATAATTAACTTTTAACGCATAAATAAAACATCAAATAATATAAATAGGTACAAGAAAACTAATTTGAGCATTAATCAATAAAAATAAATTTGGGAATTGATTAAAAATTTAAACACAAAAAAGGCATAATTGAAAGTTTTAAGGACTAAATTAAAAAAAATTGGGTTAAAAATAAAAAAATTGTTAGCAACATTCTAGAACAAAAAAGAAATGTAATTTACAGCAAACTAAAGGGTAAAGTTACAATTTTCAACAATACTTAAAGTAATAATATAATTTACAACAAATTAAAATGCTAAAACATAATTTCCAACGAAGCATAAGGGCAAACATTTAATTTCCAGCAAGTTCTAAGGATGAAAAAGAATTTCCAGCAATCAAAAGTACAAAAAATTATAATTTCCAGCAATGCATAGGAGCAAAAATGCAATTTTCAGCAACTTAGAAGGGACTAAATTACAATTCCAGCAACATTCAAGGGTAAAAATTGCAAATTCAGCAAGCTTAAAGGACTAATTTACAAATTCCAGCAACATTCAAGGTCAAAAATGTAATTTCAGCAAGCTAGGGGCAAAAATGTAAATTCAAGCAATATTTGAGGGTGAAAATGTAATTCCAACAAGCTTGGAGAGCTAAATTGAAATTAATAGGACTCAAATGAAGAGAACTTAAGTTTTAAAGGTCAATCAACAAATATTAAGGTCCTAAATGCAACAATCAACAATAACCAAGGCAAACAATAAACTAGTCAAAATCCTAGGGGCCAAAACATAAATAATAATCTGATAAAAATAATAAAAATAAATAAATAAAAAAATAGTCAAAACGACGTAGTTTTTCGTAACAATTTTTTTTAAACCGATTCTCCCCCCTTTTTTTCTTTTCTTCCTATTTCTCTCTTTCTTCTTTCTCTCTCTCTCTCTCTCTCTCTCTCTCTCTCTCTCTCTCTCTCTCTCTCTCTTTTCTTTCTATTCTTTCTTCTTTCTTTCTCTCTTTCTCCCGTTGCTCTCTCTCTCTCTCTCTCTCTATTTTCTTCCTCCTCTCTCTCGGACTGAAGCCTCTCTGTCTCTCTTCCATTCTCTCTGTCTTCTCTTTCTTTCCATTCTCTTCCTCCCTCGTTCTCTCCCTTAAATCCGTCTCCTCTTAACTCAAAATTCTCTAATATATTCTAACCAAGAAAATCCTCAATCCATTTATTTCTTAAATGATAACCCAAATCAAAACATTCAAACTTCAAATTAGTAACCGAATTTACAATATCTATGCAATTATTAGATTAACTAAAAGAGAAGACAAGGAAGTTGTACCTGTGTTGAGGAGTGGAAGATTTGGTGACAAGAAGTTGGCTATAGGAGGCGGTGAATGGCGATACGGTGGTGGTCGGATGTTGGCTGCGGCACTCCTGGGGACTTCGACGGTGAGCTGGTCACGGTAGAGCAACGGGTTTCAGATGGTGGAGTTTGTACTAGATGTTGGCAGTGAGGGTGATTTTTGGTTGTGGAGCTACTGCTTGGGTGTTAATTTAGGTGTCTTGTGGTAGTGTATTTGGTGTGTCTTTGTGACTGCGTGTGGTTGTGTGTGCGAATGTGTGTGCTGTGTGTGAAGAATTGTGTGTGAATGTTTGTGCATCTATGTGTGTGTGTGTGAGTTGTTTGTGCATGTTCCAAGTGTGTATTTTTTCTTGAAATGTGTGTGAGTAGCCTGTGAATCTGATTTGTATGCCAAATGAGTGTGTGTGCTACATGTGAGATATGTGCGTGATGTGTGTGTGCTTGAAACTGGTGTGTGTTGTGTGTGTTTCCCTGGTGAAGTGAAAATATGCTGTGCAAGTGAAGAACAAAGTGTGTGTGTGTGTGTGTGTGTGATATGTGCAGGGGTGTGTGATTGTGTATTGTGTGTGTTTTGTTGTGAGGTGAGGTTGTGAAGGCATGTGTGTGTGTCAATGGTGCTGGTTGTGTGAAAGTAGTGTGTTTTGCAGGTTTGTGAAATGGTGAGTGAATGAAATTGTGGGGATAATGGAGTCGTGAGAAGTGCAGGTGTGAGTGAAGGAAAAAAAAAAAAAACAAAGAGGGGAAAGTGGTAGGGGAATGGTGAGTGAAATGTGTAGGTATGTGTCTATTGTGTGCTTGGCCGAGAGAGTGAGGTGAGAGTTGTGTGCTTGGTGTTGAGTGAATTGCAAGTGAATGTTGTGCAGGTGAAAGGAGTGTGGGAGGAGAAGAGGAGATGAAGATTGGTAGTGTGAGTTACAAAAAGGTTGAGAGGGTGAGAGTGAGAGGAAGAGTACAATTGAATGTGTCTAGTGATGATGAAGGAGCTGAGGTTTTTTGGTGGGATATTGTGATGATGATCAATGAAGAAAATCAACACACAATTCTTTAAAATCTGCTGATTGAGTGTAAAAATGGGGAAAAGGGGATGGTGGAGTTTGAGGATTGACGAGTATAGTTGAAACTAAGTGGTGAGATTGCTTATGGCTTTTGTTTTGCTACTGCGTCCAGCAGTTGTAGTAGGAAAACTACTGCAACTGCTGTAGCAACAGCTGATTTTTCTCTCTTCTTTTTTTTTTGTGGGAAACGTGCTCCTAATTAAACAAAAATACAAAAATTAAATACTAAATGACCTCTAAAAATCACAAAATTTTTATAGAAAATCTATGAATATATAGAATGCACATATAAAATCTTGTACATGAAAAAAATTCTAATAAAAAGGGCGCAATGGAAGACGTGCTATAATATGATAAAAATTACAAAAATTACTAAATAATATTTAAAATTTACAAAAATTTTACACAAAAATATATTATCACACAAAACATAGATACTAAAATTTTCACTACAAAATTTCAACAATAATGCATTCTCGTGAAACGTACATTTAATAAACAAAAGACAAAAATTAAATAAATAAAAGCCAACCTCTAAAAATCAGGAAATTTTTATAGAAAATTTATAAATTTGCAAAATGCACATATAAAATTTTTCACACAAAATTCTAATAAATAAAATAAAAGTAATGCATTGAGAAACACGCTTTTAACTTAAAAATACTAAAATTCTAAATAATTACTAAATGACTCTGAAAAATCTTTAAAGATTAGAGAAATGATTAAAAACCCATAAAATATGAATCTAGAAATGAAAATAAAATAAATGGTATCTAGAAGCTAAAATTACCATTTTGCCCCTGGATGGGATTAATTAGTCATAATCTGCATAAAAATTGCAATTGACCTCTGAAAAATAAAATTTATCCCCAAATGAAGTAAAATACATATTTTTTTAAAAAGGTGTGTCAAAATTTGGTGTCAACAGCTTGCCACTCTTTTTCAGAAATCTCGTAGAGACTTCATACAAAGACGTAGACAACAGTACATTTTGACTCACCTAAATATTAGAGCAAATGCATGTACGAAAATGAAACAAAAAATCTAAACTTGGATAGAAGGACGATGTGATCAAATATAAACAGATATCAAATGAACATGTAAAAAGATGTGACCGAACCCTCTAAGAGCTGCCTATGTATCCCGCCTAAGGGAATTAGGTCAAAGCGTAGTTTGGGGAAGGATAAAGAATAACAATATGCAATTTACAAATGAAAAACGGATGAACAATCATATAAAAATAAGCATGGTGATACCTAGTGTCACGTCAATCGATAGGCGCGGGTGCTGTGAGGTACTAGTAGGGTCGTTCACTGTCGCACCTCGAAAAAGTCGGTCCAGTCTGATGACCCTTTTCGAAAAGATAGAGTTTTGGAAAAACTAGTGCATGTGTGATAAAAATCGAGTTTTTAGTAAAAATTTTTTTTTTAGGAAAAATGGTATTTTAAAAGAAAGTAAGGCCGGGATTAAAAGTGTGACAGTTTTGGCCAACTGATTTTTTGAAAAAGGGTTTTATTTTGAAAAAATGGAGTCGCCACTTGGTACTGAATTAGGGTGTACCAAGTCACTCGAAAAAATCGTTTAACAAAACAAAAGTAAAATTTTAAAAAAAATTATTTAAAACCCTTTTCCGACTCCGGTCTACAAAAAACGAGAGAAAAAGGTTCGGGAGTCACATTTGAAGAAAAGGAAGGCAAAGGCTTGCACCTAAGGCACCCTTTCTACCTAGCCGAGTCTAGTTATGAGGTTTAATCAAAATTTTCTAAATTAACCCTAAGTTCTATTGCGTTCGGATGTATCTAAATAAATACAAATCCTAAGTCTAAATGTGAGTATTGGGAGGGTCGACATGTTTCGTCGAGGCTTGGTTAGAATTATCACATTAATTGTGAAACCCGAATCGAGACCTTGAGAGAGTCACGAGTGTCTATGCAAAATGCGATGCAAAAGAAAAGAAAATAATAATATATATTAAGTGAAGAAAGAAAGTGGGTATGCAACATGATGGGTACGGGGGACTAATATCTCGTGATTGAATATTTTTACTTACAGAGGGAGGAACGGCATGTACGCCACCACTTCCCATGTGAGCAGGTGACTATTTCTAGTCGGATCACGCAAAATGACCTAAATTCTAAGTGAGATGCAATCCTAGATGTCATGCACTAAATTTTTGTCAAAAATAGATAATAGATTAGTAAAATATAAACAAAGGTCACACAAAAATGGAAAATCCTAGAAAAGATAGAAATGTGTGAAATGAGATAAAAAAGCACGCAAGTGGTGAATCTAATCACTAAATGACTTAAGGGTCTAGCATTGGACTAGCCCTTTCTAGGGATTACCACTAGCGTTGGACCAGTGGGAAAGCGATAAGGCCACAACTAGCATTGGACTAGTGTGGTGACGGATTAATAAAACTGATAAAGTATGAATTAAAGCAATAAAGCATGAATTGAAAGAAATTAAACATATAAAGACATATAATAACATGTAGGAGCAAATAGCACGTAAACATAATATTCTAGATGCATATCCTAAGGAAAGCAATAAAACAAATAAGCACATAAGCATATAAAAGCACATAAGTCCTAACTATTACATCGAGGGAATTTGCTACAATTTTCTATGAGGGAAGAGAAAAAATAAAAAACAACTTATCTATTACACTTGCTACCTAAATACAAAATTTTTAAAGATATGAGAAATATTATCTAGCTATTACATTGACTAGCTAAATACAAAAATATTATATATTTTTTTTGCCAAAATAATAAAAATTAAAATTAAATAATATAAAGTAAATAAATACACAAAAAGCATGTGAGATAATAATCAGAAAAAAAATCCATAATAAATCACATAAGGGGCACATTGGAGCACATAAGAAGCCATTAAAAGGTAATCAAAAAATACCTCTTCTTGAAGATTCGATACCACTGCTAACAAAATGAACACACGCATTAAAGGTATCGCTGTTTAAGGAAATAAAGCGTAAATATAAAAATACCAACAAATTGAGGGCCAAAAATGAAAATTCTATTACACTAAGGTGACCAAAAAAATTGCAAACCTAAGGGATTAGAAGAAAAATTAGAAATTTTAACTAATCAAGGGGCAAAATTGAAAATTAAACCAAACTAGGGGGGTAAAATAGTAATTGCAGCAATTGTGGGGTAAATTTGCAAAAAATGGGACCTAATTGAAATGAAAGTGAAACCTTGGGATCAATCTATAAATGCGAGGGACTTAATTGCATAAAATGACAAGTTCACGGGTCATAAGAACACATGTCAAAACTAAAGGACTAAACAGAAATGTCTATCTTACTTAAAAAAATATAAATCAGATTACATTAAAATTTAATTGATTAAATAAATGACTTGGTTTGCCTAAATCGATTATTATTTTGAACTAAACTAATCCAAATCATAAACAAACAAAACAATACACCAACCAAATAATTGCTAAAAAATCATACTAACTAAGACTTTAAACATTCTCCAAATTCTCCAACAGGTGTTCTTAAAACTAAAAGAAAATTCCAATTTCCTAAATTAGACAATTTGGTTTCCAAATTTTCTTTAAGCAATTTCTTCCAAAAACTCCCAAACCCAATTTTCATGCCCAAATCCCAGCTTTCTTTTCCTCTCTCTTTCGCCCATCTTCTTCTCTCTTTTCTCACAGTATTTCCCTCATCCTCTTTTCTCTGCTTCATTCTCTCTTTTCTTTCTTCCGTTTCTTTTTCTCTCTCAATCTCTCTATTTCTCCTTTTTTCTCATCTACTCTATTTTGCTCCCTGATTTCTATCTCTCTATCTCTCTCTTGTTTGATTCGTTCTTTTACTCTCTCCTTTCATTCTTTCTCTCTTTCCGAATCCTTCTTCCTACTTTGTTCTTCCTGTTTTCTGTTCTCCTATCTCTCTCTTATTTCTCTCTTTCTCCTCTCTCTATTTCTCTCTTTGTTTTTTTTTCTGTTTTCTCCAGACTTTTCTTTTTCTTCACTTTCCTTCTTCCATTTCTGTTCTTTCTCTCTTCCTCTTTATTCCTCTTTGTTTCCACAGATTCTCCATCTCTCCTCTGCTCTCTTATTTTTCTTCCTGTTTCTGTTTTCTATTCTCTCCCGTCTCTCTTTCACTCTATCTCTCTCTCACATCTCTGAGTCTCTAATCTGTCTGCTCCAATTTTAACAGGTATTGATTGATTTTTTTTTGCTATTGTGGCTGTCTATGTGGTCTGTGATGATGTGAGGATGATGGTTACAGGTGAGATTTATGGGGGGTGTTTGTCCAGGGGAGATGGACTGTTGGATTATGGTATTTGCTTGGGTGGCGGTGAGTAAAGGGGCTGTGTTGCTACGGGTTGCTGGCTGGAGAAATGGCAGTTGTCCGGTAGGTGGTCATGGTGTGGGTTTTATTTGTTCTTTGTTGTTTTTGCTGTGTTTTTCTTTACAGGTGATGGGTCATGGTGATTCTGCTGATGGAAGTGGTGGTCTTTGGGTGGGAACTAGTAGTGCGAAGAAAGAAAATTGACAATATTGAGCTGGTTTGGGGGTTGTGGAATGCGGATCGAAGCAGAAGTAGTTGATGAAAGAACGTCAGTGGTGGCTTGATGCTGATGCATTAGGACTTTGTGACTTGGATTTGCCAGTTGTTTGTAATTTCGCGTTAGTAGCCTAGGACTATGATGTGGCCGTTTTGGTTTGAACGGCTGATAGATTGGAGGTTGATTTTCTGGTTGTTGTGGGTGGTATTGGTGGAGCTCCTTGCTGGTAGTTTGAATTTAATTTTTGGGCTGTGATTTGAGATATTTTTCCGGTGGTAATTGGAGGCAATGGCTTTGGGTCTTATGGTTGAAGATTGTGGTCAGGAGGAGGAATTACAGAGGTTTTAGTGGATCTTTGAAGATTGGAAATGACTGATTGAGAAAAACTGATAGTAGAGGCTGTTTAGGTTGTTTGTCAAATTGTTTTGCACGTTTGATATTATTGCTGGTGAGGGACTTGGCTAGGTTGAGCTTTGCTGTTTGTGATGGGCGGAAACGTGGGGATTCTGGTGGTTCTTGTGGTTGGAGATGGGTAGTTTGTAAGCAACAGGTGATGGAGGGAGGTTGTGATAGCGGTTCAAGCGATGACTTTGGGACTACCAGTTTTGTGGGTGACAGAGATAGGTGGTGCAAAAACGGATGAACCAGTGAATATGGAGAAGATGAAGAACGAACCCAGAAATAAAAAGTAGAAGAACAATCTAATAAACTCAAACAAAAATTCAAAACAACTAAACACAACATCAGATTTTTCACAAAGAAATGGAAGAAAAGTGAATCAACAAAACAATAATTAAGAACTTACCTTTTGAACTTGAAAGACAAACTGGTGATGAATTGTAACTTTGAAGCTTGAACAGTGGATTTGAATGATGAACAATACAGCAATCACAAATGACGATTGTTTTGTGTGTGTGTTTGTGGTGATTTAGTGTGTGTTCAATCTTTGTTCTTTTGATAGAAATATGTTTTTAGGGTTTTTTATTTTTTCTCCCTTTTCTTGTTGATTTAAGGGGGTCTTTATAGAGCAAGTTGTCTTGGTCACCATACAAAATAACAAAAATGCTATCGGTAATAAAAATTTTAATTTTATTTAAAAAATATTTTTTAATCCAAAAATCAAAATTAATACAAAGAAATGACAGTAAATTACAAAATTTGCCAAAAGATTCAAAGTAGATTTCAAATTAAAGGTTAGAGTTTAAAACGAGTCAAAACGCACTCGGGGTATAAAATGACGATTTTGTCTCTAGACTAACGAAAATACACAGAAAAATAGCTATTGACCTCGAAAAATTATCAAAAATTAAAATAAGCCTAAAACCCTAGGAAATGCATTTATGGCTAGAAAATTGATGAAAAATGTATTTAAACTGTACAATAACGATTTTGCTCCTGAATGCAGTATTTATAGAAAAAATAGCAATCATCCCCGAAAAAATAAAGAAAATTAGAAACATGCTTAAAGAATTAGAAAAATAAATTTGGGGCTTAAAATGAGCCAAAATGGTGTTTGCGAGGCAAAACTACCATTTTACCCTTGTGCTAGTAACGTATAAAAAGAATACCAATTAAATTTGAAAAAATCACAGAAAATTAAAAAATACGTATGAAAGTAAAAATATGAATTAAAAACCTCCAAAGTTAATAAAAAATTATTTACAGATAAAAATTATTATTTTGCCCCTTCCGAGATTATTAAAAAAAATTAGAATTGGACCCAAAAAAATATAAACATGCATCCCAATGTTTGAAAAATAAATGCTGTCAAAATTTGGCATTTACACCTAGTGCTTTAAAATTGAAACACAGTACCCTTCTCTCTCTCTCTCTCTCTCTCTCTCTCTCTCTCTCTCTCTCTCTCTCTCTCTCTCTCTCTCTCTCTCTCTCTTTTCCTTTTAGACAAAGGAATAAACATAAAAGCAAGTAGACATACAAGATGACTAAGGCTTAAAATGACAAATGAAAAACATAAATGTTGAATTGAAAAATAAACGTGCAACTGAAATGAAACTTGGTTTCCAGCAAACGAGCTGGAATCACATGAAATAAAAATAAGCAAATTTAAAGTGCGACACCCAATGCCTATGGATTTGATCTTCTGTCGGAAATTGAAATTAAAATGACAGAATTTAAAATGCGATTTCCAATGCTACGGATTGGAACTACTGGAACTGGAATTGAAATGACTGAATTTAAAACATGATTTCTAATGCTAAGGATTGGAACTACCGGAAACTAGAACTAAAATGACCGAATTTAAAACACGGTTTCCAATGCTATAGATTGAAACTGCCGAAAATTGAAATTGAAATTATTGAATTTAAACTGTGGTTTCCAATGCTATAGATTGGAACTACTGAAAACTAGAATTGATATGACTAAATTTAAAATGTGATTTCCAATGCTATGGATTGGAACTACTGGAAACTAAAATTGAAATGACTAAATTTAAAATGCGGTTTCCAATACTATGGATTGGAACTACCGGAAACTGGAATTGATATGACTAAATTTGAAACGCAATTTTCAATGCTATGGATTGGAACTACTGAAAATTGGAATTGAAATGACTAAATTTAAAATGCGGTTTCTAATGCTATGGATTGGAACTACCAGAAACTGGAATTGAAATGACTGAATTTAAAAAGCGGTTTCCAATGCCATCGATTAGAACTACCTGAAACTGGAATTGAAATAACTGAATTTAAAATGCGATTTTCAATGCTGTGGATTGGAACTAACAGAAACTGGAATTGAAATGACTGAATTTAAAATGCGATTTCCAATGCTATGGATTGGAACTACCGGAAATTGGAATTGAAATGATTGAATTTAAAATGCGGTTTCCAATACTATGGATTGGAACTACTAGAAATTAGAATTGAAATGATTGAATTTAAAAATGCGGCTTGTGAATTGTTGGATAAATCAGGTAACATGCGGTATGCTAAACAAGTGCTATAGAAATGCTGATTTAGAAAGGAAAAACATGATGATGAAGTCCACATTATTTGGCAAATGCATGAATGCATGATCCTAGCTTACTGGGCTTAACGAGGATGCAAAGTATATGCTACCAAATTTGGAAAAGTTAACATGACATGCATGAACCCTAGGCTATCAGGGTGAATAAAAATGCAGAATTTAGATTGCTAGGCTTAAAAGACGTCCAGTTCGAAAGACAAATAAATGATTCTGGTTCGCTAGCATAGATAAAAAAAAAAGTGACAAACAAAAAAAACCTCTTATCAAATATTCTTCACTTTTCTTTTCTTCTCTTTTTTTTTTTTGTGGTAGAAGAAAGCAAAAGCAAAATTTTTTTTTGAAAGAAGGAAGCAAAATATTTTTTTTTTGAAAGAAGAAAGCAAAATGAATTTTTTTTAAGAAGAAAGCAAAAGGATTTTTTTTTAATGAAGAAAGCGAAAGGAATTTTTTTTAAAGAAGAAAGAAAAAGATTTTTTTTGATAGAACTCTATGGTGACAAAATTTGGAAAAAATTAAGTGATAAGATCAATTGGTACATGATAAAAAGTAGGAGAAAAAGTTTACGTCACTTGCCTCTCGATTAACAAATTTTCTCCCAAAGTTATTACAAAGAATGGGGCTACTGGAGCATACCACAGATTTTTTTTTAATATATGTCGAACATAACTTCAGCATCAATTCAAAATCAATCTTCGTCTTTTTTTTTTTAAAAAAAGAAAAAAGAAAAAAAAATTTGCCAGTATATCATTCAAATAAATAGCCTCTCCTTTCTTTCTTTTTTTTTTTAAAGAAGAAAACACAACACACAAACAAGTTCAAGAGAAGTCAACAAGTGAAACACTATTCAATAGGATTTGGGAAGGATTTAAACATTGCATTGCTCTCGATTAGCAACTTTTCTTCAAAAATTATTGCAAATAATGAGGGTACTGGTGCATATGATTGAAAATTTTAAAGCAAATACAACATCTAAATTAATTTGAAATCAATCATCATCATTTTTTTTTGGAAAGATGAAAGAGAAAGTTTTTTTTTTTGAAAGAAGAAAGCAAAAGGATTTTTTTCTTTTTAAAGAAGAAAGTAACTGGCAATTTTTTCGATAGAACTCTATGGCGACAAAATTTGAAAAAAATTGAAGTAGTAAAATGAATTGTTACCTGATAAAAGTGGGGGAAAAAGTTTATGTCACCTTCCTCTTGATTAACCAATTTTCCTCAAAAATTATTGTAAAGAACAAGGCTATTAGTGCATACCATTGAAATGTTAAAGCAAATACGACATCCAAATTAATTTGAAATCAATCATTTTTTTAACAAAATTTGCCCTAATATGTTGTATCAAATCAATTTAAAATCAATTCAATCAAGATTTGGCATCAGTAATGCAATTTTCCCTTGATGATTTGGCATAAATATATTAACATCATATGCCCTTTTTTTATTTAAAAATTTTCATTCGAAAATCATTGCCAAATGAAGACGGAGGTTGGTAATATTCTCAGCTTTTGTAATGGGGTTCGGGTAAGGTGTTAGAGATGTTAAGGCTGGAAAGTGAAATTCACAAAAGGGTTGAATTAACTTGAGGTCGCTTTTCCAAAATTTTATCCTAGTTGTAACACCAAGGCCCTCCATTAGGGGCATTTTTGTAAGATTCCCAATGTAGAATACAAGAAACAGGATTAGTTGGTAGTTGAGGGTCTTAGTTGCAATTTTAAGAAGTTTGTATCTCAATTGATTTAGGGCTCCTCATTTCTTTGTTTCATTTTCATTTTATTTCCCTCCCTCTTTCTTGCTAACTTTCACTCATTCCATCTTCCTAATTGTCACCATTTCTTGAAGAAGGAGGTGAAGGTGAAGACTTGCGAGGTCAAGCAAGTGTGGAGAGCTTAGGAAGTGTTGCTCCATCTTCAACCCGAGGTATTTCTTCAATTTTTCCCCTCTTAGATCCTTAAATTAGAAGTAGAAACTATGCATTAAGTGTTTAGCTAAGAAGATTTGAGGCTTTATGTCTTAGTGATGGTGTATTAATGGTGGTTGTGGTGTGAGAGTGTGTAAGTGTTGGAGGAATTGTATTTGATGATGTACGCTTGATGGATTTTGAGGGAAATCTAGGTTGAATGGTAATAATGTAATGATTATTTGGATTCTTGCATTAATTCGAAGTTCGTTTTGGTGTTTGGGTGGTGATTGGATGGAGTAAGGAATATTAAATTTGGTTTTGGGGTTGTGCAGGGTGGAAATCAAGTTTTTCTGGGCTCACCTGCGGCGTCACCCACACCGCGAATGAGACCGCAGCTCGGTGGAGGTTTTCTCTAGAGCCATCCGTGGCGCAAGCCATGCCGCGGATGACACTGTGGATGGGATGTCTCCCATCCTTGACCTGAGCCACGGCACCAGCCACGTCGCGGCTGGGACCGCGCTGGTCACTGTTTGTGAGTCGCCGCCGCGGGTCGCAACAGTCTTTTTCCCCCTTTGTCTCCGTTTTGCGTGTTAAGTTAGATGTAAGTCTTAGTTTTGACTTCTTGATAGAATTAGTGAATTGATTGAATTTTGTTTTGTATTTTAGGTGAAGACATCAACCGTTCGTTCTCCGATTACTTTAGTTAGCTCGAATCGATGTAAGTGGGGTTTGTACTCTTTGATCTTTTGAAAATGAGTTTTACAAAATGATAAATGTTTGAAAGAGTTAGTTGCTATATAAAAGAATGGCTTAATTGTGGTTAATTGCCTTTATTTATAAAGATGATAATGTGGCCTACGTGAATGAATGTTTGATGAATAAATCATTTGAGTTCTTGAATGTGGTATTTCTTTGATGGGACTAGTTCCTTAATTGTATGCTTAATGCCTTTGGGACCGTACTAACTGGTTAAAGTTAGTTTTAGGGCTGTACCAACCAGTTAAAATTGGTTTTGAGACTGTGTTAACCGGTAATAGTTAACAGCTGAATATCTAGGGTCAAATGAAACCCTGTGATAGAACTCATGTATTCGTTTAGGAAATATATGTTTTGGTTAAAGTATGCTTGGCCATATTATTATTTTGTATCTCTATTCGATAATGACTTGCTTATGAAATGTATATGTATGAGAAACACTCTTAAGCTACAAGGAGTACTTATACCACTTACTGAGTGATTTATTTCGCTCATCCCTCAATTGTTTCATGCAGAGGACGATGCTTTCGTAGAAGAGGATTGGACTGACTCGTGGTATTAGTTTCGGGATATAGGATGTGATACTTAGCAAAGATTTCTTGTTAATTATTTTTGTATAGAATCTTCCACTTAGAAGTATTTTTTGTGTTCTTAGTAGAAGTGTATAAGATGAACTTTTATTTTTTTTGAGAATTATCTTTGTAATGTATCACATGACTTTGTATTTGAGTCAAGTTCAATGAAATGGTTGTTTGGAACAGTTTAAGTTTTGTTTTGCTAGCCTTATGTCATAGCGTAGTCTTGGCATGGCGGGTGCTATGCCCAGGCACGGGGTGTGACACTAGTTTTGCAAGTTTCTTTTTGGGCTTTCTTACAAAAATCTGTTCCAACTTTACTACTGGCTTTTGGGGCTATCTTTTCATTTTCTAAATAAAAAATTTGCCCCAATTTTGTGGCTTCTTGTGGGCACTTATTTCATATGATTTTTTTTTTTTGCTCTTTTTTATCTTCTTCTTTCCTTTTTTTTAAGAAAAAAAAGAAAGAAAGAAAACAAATGAATAGAATAAAATTTGCTCTAGTGTGAGATAAAATTACGATAAAAATTGCCTAAGGGTGGGATGAATTCATTACAAAAAATTGCCCCAGTGTAAAGTGCGACTTTCAAGTGGGCTGTGAAAGAAAATCATAAATTCTGCTGGCTCAAAGGGAAAAATGAGGGAAAGAATATGTTCTATGGAAAGGAAAGAATGCCCGCCTTTGGCTCGTCTTCTTTTTGCAATAAATTTTTTTTGAAAGAAAATTTATTAAATCAAATATAAAACTTTTCACTATATCTGAATTAATGATTTGGAGAAAGACTTAAATGTCCATTTCAGCTAAGATAATACCTCCTCCTGATAATACCTTTTTGACAATGAATGGACCTTATCAATTTGGAGCGAATTTCCCTTTTGCCTTCTCTTGAATTGGAAGGATTTGCTTCAAAATTTTGTCTCCAATTTCGAATTGGCGAGGTTAAACCTTTTTTTGATACATATGGGCCATTCACTTTTGGTAACACTATCCATGGCAAACGACATTCAAACGTTTGCTCATGACGTTGCTTGACCCATTCGGCTTCTTCTAACTGGGCCTCCATCAATATACGTAGAGAAGGAATCTCAACTTTCGCTGGCCATACCGCTTTCAAACCATACATAAGAGAATAAAGAGTCACCCCGGTAGAAGTCCTTATAGTAGTTCTATATGCCATCAGTGCACAAGGTAGCTTCTCATGCCAACGTTGATGTGTTTCAGTCATTTTACGAATAATTTTCTTCAAATTCTTATTGGCTGCCTCTACTGCTTCATTCATCTAAGGTTTATAGATGGCAAAGTTTCGATGCTTGATTCTGAACTATTTACACAATCCATCTACCATGTTGTTGTTAAGGTTCTTTGCGTTATCTGTGATCAACGTCTCCGGTATTCCAAAACGATAGTTGATATGATTTCTTAGAAAATCAGCTACCACTGTCTTAGTTACATGCCTGTAAGACTTAGTCTCAACCCATTTAGCAAAATACTTTATTGCCACTAAAATGAATCAAAGCCCATTTGAAGCGAGAGGATCAACAATTCTAATCACATCCATTCTCCACATTTAACAGGGTCAACGAGCAGTCATATTGTGGAGCTCCGAAAGAGGTGCGTGTATCATATCACTATGCATTTGACATTTAGCGCACTTTCTCACGAACTCAACACAGTCATGCTCCATGGTGAGCCAGCGATATCCTGTTCTCATGAATTTCTTTGCTAACAAGTGTCTGTTCATATGTGGTCCACATACGCCACTGTGTACCTCCTTTATCAAATATTCAGCTTCCTTCTCGTCGATGCATCTTAAAAGACCCAGATCACTGGACCTTTTATACAGAACTTCTCTGCTCAAGCACAACCTCGTAGACATTCTTCAGAGAAAATTCTTAGTTGCCAGGGATAAAATCTATTTTTTAGATATTCTTTCAAATCATGAAACCAAGAAAAACCATCAGGTTCTTGCTCAATGCGCAGACAGTGCACTGGTTCATCTTGAATCTTGATAGAAATGGGTTCGATTACAGTACCGTCAGGGTGAGAAATCATGGAAGATAAAGTTGCCAACACATCTGCAAAGCCATTTCGGGTACGCAGAATATGCGTGAAATCCAAATTTTTGAATTGCCAAGCAAGAGTGAGTAAGCAACAATGGTATGAAATAATTTTAGAATCCTGAGTCATCCATTTTCTCAATGTTTGATGGACTAATATATCAGAATCACTAAACATTGCAAACTCTCTAATGTACATATCCAATTCTATTTTCAAACCAAGAATACAAGCCTCGTACTCAGCCATGCTATTAGTGCAAGTAAATTTCAGTTTAGTCGCAGCAGGATAATGCTTTCCTTCAGATGACACCAAGATTGTACCTATTCCAACTCCAAAGAGTTTGAAGCACCATCAAAAAATAATCTCCATCCGGAAGATTTTTCATTGATATCCTCAGCCGTCCCTACAAACAAAAATCTCTTCATTGAGAAAATAAGTATGCAAGCGCTCATAATCATTTTCTAGAGGATTCTAAGCCAGGTGATCTACTATCGCTTGACCCGTAATTGCTTTTTGAGTTGTGAACACAATATCAAACTTGCTGAGAGCCACTTGGTCATGCGTCCAGTGGGCATTGGTTTCTCAAGCAAGTATTTCAACGAATCTGACTAAGATATGAGATAGGTGATATGGTCAAGAAGATAATGTCTCAGTTTTTTAGCAACCCAATCTAGTGCACTATAAATTCTTTCCAAAAATGAATAATTCGCCTCACAAATGGTGAATTTTTTGCTCAAATAATAAATTGTTTGCTCCTTTTTGCCCAAATCATCATGCTGACCTAAAACACAACCCATTGATCTATCTAGTACAGAGAGATACATAATGAGAGATCAACCTGGCTTCGGTGGCACTAAAACAAGAGGGTTCAACAGATAATCCTTAATTTTATCAAAAACTTGTTGACAATCCTCATTCCAATTCATTAGGGTATTTTTTCTTAATAATTTGAATAAGGGCTCACAAATGAGAGTCAATTGAGCAATGACTTTGCCGATGAAGTTAATCTTTCCCAAGAAACTTTTCAAATTTTTTTGAGTTTTTGGGATCGGCATTTCTCATATGGTCTTAATTTTTGTAGGATTTATCTCAATACCCTTCTTGCTGATAATAAAACCTAGTAATTTGCCAGCAGGAGACCCAAAGGTGCACTTTGCAAGATTCAACTTCAGGTTATAATTTCTCAACCTTTCAAATAACTTCTTTAGATCCTTTAAGTGATTCTTGGATCTTTTAGACTTGACTATGATATCATCCACATAAACTTCTATTTCCTTGTGAATCATGTCATGGAATAGTGTAGTCATAGTCCTTTGATAGGTGGCTCCAGCATTTTTTAATTCGAAAGGCATAACTCTGTAACAGAACTTCTTGCATGGGGTGATGAATGTTGTTTTTTCTCTGTCTTCTTTTGCTACTAAAAGTTGATGGTATCTCACAAAATAATCAATAAAAGAGCCCATTTCATGTCCAGCTGTGTTATTCAAGATTATATAGATATTTGGCAAAGGAAAATCATCTTTTAGACTTGCTTTGTTTAAATCTCGATAATCCATGCAAACTCGAATCTCTCTTGATGTTTTTGAGAACTGAACCACGTTAGATAGCCAAATAGGATATTGAGACACAATGATGATTTGGCATTAAACTGCTTTATTATTTACTCTTTAATGTGTCAGAGATTCCTTTCGTGATAGTTGTCCCAATGAACAAGTGGCTTATCCCTTCTTTAATATCAGTTTCATCTTCGTGAATCTCAGAGATAACTACTCCAGATGGCTGCGGAAAGTTATGACACAGAGGGATGAATATAGAGTGCAAACTGCTTCTCTTTTTTCTTAGCTTTCTTCTTTTCTCTCATTTCCTTTATATCTTTACCATTTCAGTGAAAATCAAGCCCAAATGCATCCTTTTGCTCGATCAATTATACAGGATCTACTATGCCTTGCAAATTCTTTCCAACTCCTTTTTTCGATTGATAATCTGCTCGTCTCAATTCTTTAGCCATCATAATGTTGGCATCAAGCAGCATAAGCTCGATAGGAGATTTTTCTTTGGGTACCCAACTGACAGATACAATGTCAGAAGCACGAAAATCCGAGAAGAATGCCACTTCGTCCTGAAAACCTCCGGATAATGTGAGATTCACCATCATGGTGCAATCATCCTCAACAAAAATAGTGATTTGCTTATCATTCATAATAAACTTTGCCATCTGATCGAGAGATGACGGTATTGATATAGAAGAATTGTGACAGCCCCACCTTACCCAGAGGCGCACCAAAGGGCTTAGCGGACTGCCTGCCTGGCTCTCGCCAGGAACTCGAGTCAAGCGCACATTAAAATTCGTAGCGAAGGTAATTCGGTAGAAACTCGTAGACACCAACTGTGACAGTTCTCATGGTCACATAAAATTCAAAACTTAAAAGTAAAAGTACTGGTTTAACAGTTTACATCATATACGTTCATTAATACAATAATATCTCAAGTAGTTTCTATCAAAATCCTACCAAAATCTACCCTTGAATCCTCACCACCGGCTTTAGAGATAGGAGCCTGTTTAAGGAAAACAAATAAAATAGGGTGAGCTATAATAGCTCAGTGAGGTTCCCACACATGCAAATACAGAGGCAATCAAACAGAATTTAATCAAACGAATGTCACCAGTCATAAGATAATATAAGAACAAATTAAGTAATCACTGATTTAAACAAGGGAGGATACATTCCAATCACGAGAGCAAGTACTGATCATGTAACCATGGTATTAAGAGTGGATTGCCGGTTATGCCTGCATTATCGAGCAAGAGCCCTATCTGCCATTCACCTTATATCCTCCAAGAGCCCCTCCGCCATATCCAGGGTGAGATCTCAACCCCGGAGGGCAACAAGCAAGAAGGTTCAGTCCGGAGTTGGCCTCTTTGAGGATTCACAACTCAAGGAAAAGAACCACAAGCCCTAAAACACCTAGCACCTTATATCCTCCTTTGTACCTCCGGCTTGACTAACCGCAGGATAACCACGATAGTCTAGCCAACAAGTTAATGTAAGTCGAAAATTCACTAACAATTATATTCACATCAAATACAAATTGTGCATGTAACAAACCATAGGGTAAGTGCGATAAAGTACACACTTTCCCTTCATATAATACATTGTAACAATTCAAGAATATCAAGAACACATAGCACATTGGGACAAGTCACGAGTATCAAGTACAAATAAAATCACACTTGAAAATGCATTATGAATATATGAAGAAACACTCATAAGCAAAAGTAAGGGAACACTCACATGCACAAGTAAAGGGATACTCACTGGGAGTGCCTAAGAGAAGATCTCGTAAAATTGTCGTGAAGCGTTTTCGGACCCTGAAATTTAAAAGAAAATAATATAATGAAAATTCAACTAAAATCCTAGTAAATTTAGTAAGGAAAATTCAAGAAAATACCCCACTTATTTCTAGAGTTTTGATTTTAGGGTTTCTAGGGTTTAGGGTTTTACTTATTCTAAGAAAATTTAATCTATCACTAGATCATTTCTAAAAATTCCTACACTTCAATTTCCTTCAATTGAACACATTCTAGGCTTAAAATCTCACTTGTCAATTTTTCTTCTTTTAATTCTACCAAAATTTCGGCAGCATTTCCTCTTAAAATCAGACTAACCCAAATTTTTTCCCTGCAAGAAAATTCAACAATCCAACCCAATTCAACAAGTACTACAACTTTCATGTTCAACTCAAGTTCAAATTCAATCAAAATTCCACTAAATTCCAAGAATTTTACCCCAAGAATCTTCATCCCAAACTGCGCAGGGTTGGTTTTCAGCCAACTTCATGCCATTATTGGGGTCAATCCATAAAGAACTAAGGTATTGTGATTACATGGTTTGAAAGTAAGTTTATAGGGCTACAATTTTCGTGAAGACCATCAACCCAAATTCCAACTAGAACAGGTTCAAAATCAGCCCTCAAGTTGGCTCATCATCAAAACTGTTTTCCGCAGAATCAAATTTTCAGCCAACTTTGCAAACTTTCTGCGATTAATACACAATGAACCACAGTGCAAGCTTTATACCGTTGGAAATCCCTATCAATCTAGTTTCTAAAACAACAAGAATTACTCGAATCCAAGTTTTCTACATCAAGTTATGAAAGTTTTACTAAAACTGGTCCAGCATGACTGTGAATGTAAAACTTGAACAAAACCCTAAATAAAACTTGAATAAAACTCAACTAAAACTTGAAATTAATAGCAAAAGTTCATAGTACATACCTTACACAAGCTTAGAACTATGCTTAGGAAGAAGAAAAGCTCACTTTCTATGGTGGAATTGCTTGAAATGTGAAGAGAAAGCTTCAAGAAGTTGAGAGGAAAATGAGAGAAGAAGAGAGACCAAGAGGGCCGGCCAAGAGCAAGGAAAAAGAGAGAGGAATAGGCTAGAAAAATAGAAAAGAAATGTAGGAAAAGGTAGGTAAAAGAATAACCAATAAAATAGTAACAAGAGTAAAGTTGGAGTTTAGTCTTTTAATGCATTAATGGTATACTTGGATTAATTTAATTGGTGAAACAAAAATATCTCTTTTCACCTAGTTTTTTTTTGTAATATTATGGCATAAATATTAAAGCAAAAAGGGAGAAAAAAAATAGGAGAGAGAGTGGCCGGATTTATGGAGAGAGAAAGCAAGGGAGATTAGTGAAATTTTAGGTCAAAATTTGGAACTAAGACTCACTTAGTCAAAAGCCTTGAAAATGATAAAGTTAGTTAGTCAAAATTAAACACTATTATAAACTAATGGTCCAATAAAATTAACCCAAGTTTGGTACTTAGGTGTACCACTTAATCATGAAAGAATCTCATTTACTTAACCTAACTAACTTAAGAAATCTTTCAACTAATAAATCAAAGATTAACACTACACCTTAAATAAAAGAAATGCCTTATGCAATGCACTTTGATTTCCCTCTTCTTTTTCTTTTCTCATTCATTTTTTTTCTACTAATAAACATAACATGAATCAAATAATCTTTTTAGTGCGAATTTCCGGGGCGTCACAAGAATGAATCCAAGAATGCCCCAACAACACATTGTATATTCTTGCAAATTTCATGACTTAACATGTGACTTGATACTGAGCAGGACCCATCTTAAGCTCTAGATCAATTTTTCCCATAGTCTTTCTCCTTGACCTATCATAACCTTTAACAATAATTGGGGATCGACGGATCTGTGATTGTAAAAATCCCAACTTTTTCAAAGTATTCCACGGACAAATGTTTAAAACAGAGCCATTGTCAATCAGAAGTTTAGGTAGATGCTTGCCATTGCACTTTATTGACGTATACAAAGTTTTATGATGCCCTATTCCTTCCAGTGTCAACTCATCATTAGAAAAAGTGATTTGGTTAGATACCAGCACATTTCCTACTATTCCGACCAACTAATCAGTAGGAATATCGCTGGAAACGTGAGATTCATTCAAGACTTTCAACAATGCCTCTCGATGTAATTCAGAAGTTAGCAGAAAGCTCAAAATTGGAATCTGTACTGGCATTCGGCTCAATTGCTCTACCACTTTGTACTTACTTTTTTTCAAAATTCGAAGAAAATCTTTCGCTTCCTTTTAATGACTGGTTGCTTTGGAGGTAAAGTGTTTTCCTTCCCTTGGACTGAAGTAATGATTTCTGGTTTACCAACTACTCTTCCTAACCTCATGATTGCAGACATATCACTATTCAGTGCAGAAGTCTCATAATTCCACGGTACTCTTTGTAGATCCTTAATTGGTGGTTGCTCTAGCAAGTCTATAATTTCTGGGCTCGGGATTTCTAACTCGAATGGCTACACATCAAGCACAAAAGGGTGATTAGATGATGATAGGTAATAAACTTACCAATATTATTATATATAATATTATATATTTTAGATGATATTTTAATATAAATTATAGTATTTTTGGTTGCAAATGACTCATTTTCTAATAAGTCATAAGAATTTGGATTTTTACCAAAATTAGGGCTTATGAGGCGGAATTTTTATTTGAGCAAACTAATGCACAATTTTGATCTATAATTTCAGGATTCATCATACTTAAACTTATTTTGAATCAAATCAAAGCAAAAAAAAATCAAATTCAAAGGTGATTCAAGGAAGTTAAAGTGGATGAACAACTTGAAAAGAACAAATGTGCAAAATAATAGAAAAATCCTATTCTTCACCAAAATTGCTTGGAAATACGTAAAAAATACTTGTACACATCAAGTCCAACTCAGTAAAAATGAAAAATCAAGTGGGGACCATAAGGATGGGATCCGCGTCTGGAGATACGCGGATGTCAGACGCGTATCGCCAGACGCAGATCGCATGTCGACTGAACTTTCTTGGGCATCCACTTGCAGCCTCTTCCAGCTAGTTTTTGCAGACATTTTCAGATGAAGATAGGGTTCTGCAAGTAGGAGAAAACATTGGAAGCATAAATGAAGACTTTTGTACCCATTTGGAATCCCCAAGCAAATTTTCATCATTTTCATGCATTAATGATTCATGCAAGTTGGAAAATGACTTGAGGAACATTTGTTTATAAATAAAAGTCATTTGTAAAGAGTAAAGAAGGGAGGAACAATTCCTAGTAATAGAAAGTAATTATAATCTTTAATTCTCTATTTAGCTTGGTAGAGAATTAGTAGAATTTTCTAAATCCTTCAATAGAGTAGTGAGGAATATTGTAAGAGACTTTTTGTAGTGCAATCTTTTGAAGGTGAATAAAGAAGAGGACTAATTCTCATATTGGTTGAGCAATTCTCAAACTCTCTCTTTTTTACTTTCAATAGTTGCCATGAATTCTATCTTTGAAGTTAAATTTTTAGTTGTTTCATTAACTATGTTGAACTAAAGGCTTCATCTAGATCATAGATGAAGCTAATGAATCAACAAACATGATTTAACTTATTGCACTTGCCAAGCTTGCATTTGTTTATTTGCTTGTTCAAGTTTTAACACTTGTTTTTGCATAGCCAACTTAAACAAGTCATTTAGTTGCTACTTGACATTAAGAGATGCATGTAACAATGGAAAATGAACAAGTAATGCTTAAGACGTTCATATAAGAATAATGAATGTTTAAGTGAATCGCCACAATTCATGTCATCATAAGATTTCATCATGAGAATAGTTGAAATCTTGTCATTTCATAGAGAGATCTAAGTTATGATGCATATGGAATTAGATTCTAAACAAAGCAAGATAAAATTTAGTAGGTCATTCATGCTTAGTTTATTAGTGGAATCTATGTTCTAGGCTTCTTGCTTGAATTTTACCAAAGTTCTCAATCATATATCTATTCTATTGAAGGGACCACCTATCACTCTTATTTTCATTTGTGTTTAGATAATAAAAGTTGGTGAAAAAGCTTTAGTAATTGCACATATTTGATTCCTCGTGGGATTCGACACCTAATATTCCAAATATTATAACCGACCCGTGCACTTGCGGAATAAGTTAGGAGATTAGGTTTTTATTACTTGATTTGTGTGTTTTTGTTTATAATTGTTATACCTAATCTACACCCACATCAAGTTTTTGGTGCCATTGCCGGGGAATCAAGGCAATATTAAAGCAAAAGCTAACTTTATTAATCTAAACTTTGTATATATATTTGCTTATAACTAATTATTTTCTTTTCTTTTGTAGGTGTATGCATAGGAGCTTAAGAATCGTGCTTCCATTTGATCCAGAAATAGAAAGAACCACAAGGAAGGCAAGAAGACAAAAGCAAGAAGAACAAGCCAAGGTGGAGGAGTTTGGTAATACCTCAAGTACATTTCAACTTCAAGAACATCAACAAGAGGTAACCATGAAAGAGGTACATCAAAATCCTAACCCTCAAACTCGTTCTTTAAGAGATATTGCTATGCCAGATCCTATCGGTTCTCACACAAGCATTATAAGACCAACGGTAAATGCAAATAATTTTGAACTTAAGCCGAATTTAATTCAAATGGTTCAACAAAATTAGTTTGGTGAAAATGCTAATGAAAATCCACAGTCACACTTGGCTAATTTCATGGAAATATGTGATACAATTAAACTAAATGGTGCTCCCGAAAATGCCATAAGGTTAAGATTATTTCTATTCTCTTTAAGAGACAAAGCCAAGCAATGGCTTCAAACATACCCACCAAATACCTTTGCAACTTGAACGGACCTTTCCAAAGCATTCTTGAACAAATATTTTCCATCGGGAAAGACCGCAAGACTAAGGATGGACATTACCAATTTCAATCAATGCGAAGGAGAGTCTCTTTATGAGGCTTGGGACCGATACAAGGACTTAATAAGAAAATGTCCACATCATGGACTTCCCGATTGGTTAATAATTCAAACATTCTATAATGGACTTAATTATCAAACCAAAATCAATATAGATGCCGCCACAGGGGGAGCTCTCATGGCAAATTTGGCGGAAGAAGCCCAAGAGTTGATTGAAGAGATGGCAGCAAATCATTATCAATGGGCAAATGAAAGAGGAAATCCTAGAAGAACTCAAAGTATGTATGAAATTGATACTATGGATATACTTAAAGCTCAAATGCAAAACATGATGAATGTTTTTAATAAGCATGTCTCTAGTACTCAAAATTCATCAAATCTTGTATATTGTCATTTGTGTGATGATTCTCACGATCTATCTTCATGTGCACAAGTTCAATATGTCAATAACTATAAGCCTTCTTCTTCTAATAATCCTTTTTCAAACACATATAATATCGGGAGAAGAAACCATCCAAATCTTGGATGGAGAGAGCCAAAGATGATAACACAATTCGGATTTGCACAAAATAAACCGATTTGGGAGGTAACAAATGAGAAGGTAATGAAAAGGGTTGAGCAATTTGAACATAGAATTCTTGGTACGGCTGTAGACACTAAATTTTGACACACCTCTTGTAAAAATGTATGTTACTTCATTTAGGGGGTATTTTTTATTTTTGGAGGTCGATTACAATTTTCGTGCATATTATGACTAATTCGTCACATCAGGGGCAAAATGGTAATTTCACCACGTAAATATTATTTTATTTTATTTTATTTCCTGAATACATAATTTTAGTATTTTTATCATTATTTATAATTTTAATGATTTTTGGAGTCATTTATTATTTATTTAAAATTTTAGTATATTTAAACTTAATGATGCATTTTCCAATACACTCTCTTTACGAGAATTTTCAAGTGAAAATTTTATATGTTCCTTTTGTATATTCATAGATTTTTTTTTTGTAAAAATCACATAATTTTTTTTAGAGGTCATTTAGTATTTATTTAATTTTTGTCTTTTTTGTTTGTTAAGGGCACATTTCCCAAGAATACGTTAATCTTAAAATTTTTGAGTGAAAATTATAATATATGTGTTTTATGTGATAATCTATGCTTTGTAAAATTTTGTGATTTTTTAAATGTCATTTAGTAATTTTCATAAATTTTATAATTTTACCATATTTAGGTCATGTGTTCCAATGCACTTTTTATTTAAAATTTTCTTTACGAGAATTTTGTATATGTGCATTATATACCTATAAATTTTATATATATAAAAAAAAAGAGCAGCAGTAGCGTTGTAGCTACTGCTGCTGCAGCTGCAGCTTGCAATGGCTGCCAAGTAGCCGTAGCCATACCCCTACCCAAAACACCATCATTTTGCAGACATCTTAACCCATCAACTCCCCCTGCAAAAACCAGATTTGAGGGGATCTTGGGTAGATTTTCTTCCCAATTCATACACACACACTTTCATCTTCCTTTCCCTCTCGGCTCTCACAAAACACACAAACACACACTCATCTGCACAATATCACCAAGACACACCTGCATACACACACAATTTCTCTCCCTCTCGGCTCTCACAGAACACACAAACACACACCTCATCTACACAACATCACCAAAACACACAAGACACTAATTCACACACTTTCACTTCATCAGCACAAAACACGCAAACACACTCATCTGCACACAATTTCATCTGCACAACATCACACAGACGACACACACCTGACAATTCCCTCCTCTCTCTCTCTTGGCTCTACCACAAACACAGATATCACACACGCACATTCATGCGCACATACACACACATTCACATATCAGTCAAAACGCACACAACACAATCACATTCAAACACACCATACACAACCATCCACACGCACTACCATCACACCACCCATTGTGACCTAAAATTACAGCCCAAAAGTCTTTCTTTCTAACCCAATTTCAGCCACAAAATTACCAAATTATTACCTGCAAATCAACATAAAAAAAAAAAAGCTACAAACAACTAGGCCATTCCATCAATCTCACTAGACGGCCAAAGCTCCACCACCAACAGCGTCGCCGACTTCCATAGAAGTCCACCATCATCGAATCTTCCTTGCATCCAGGTACAACTTTTCTCTCTCAATTTTGTCTAATTAATATCTAGTATATGAGATTTTGTGTGGAACCTTGCATGATTTGTGATTGATTGTATATGGGTTTAAGAGATTAGGTAGTGTGATTAGGGAATTCGGTTAGAACTAGAGAGACCGAAGAGAGGGAGACCGAAGAGAGAGAGACCGAAGAGAACTAGCGGCCGAGGAGAGAGAGACCGAAGAGAGGGAGACTGAAGAGAACTAGAGGCCGAGAAGATAGAGACCAAAGAGAGGGAGGCCGAGGAGAGGGAGACCGAAGAGAATTGGAAGCCGAGGAGAGAGAGACCGAAGAGAGGGAGAGCGAGGAGAGGGAGACCGAAGAGAGGGAGACTGAAGAGAGAGAGAAGGAGAGACCTGAAGAGAGACCGACGAGAGAGAGAGCCGGAGAAAAAAAAAAAAGAGAAGAAGAAGAAGTCTTAGGCAAAACTACGTCGTTTTGGCATGAAATGACTGTAGTTTTGGTTAGTTTTCTTTAGTTATCTATTTTTATTATTTTCATCAGATTATATATATTTACATTTTGCCCCCTTAGGTTCTTAATTGTTTGATTATACCCTTCAATACTTTTAGTTTACTTTATTTAAGTCCTTATTTATTTTAGTTGACCCTAGAATTTTGTAATTCCTTTCAATTATGTCCAAATTAATTGCAATATGGTTCTAATATGTCTGAAAATTGCAAGTTTAAACCTCTAAGTTTGCTGAAATTACGAATTTGTCCTTAAATCTTGCTGAAATTATGTTTTCACCCCCCTAGGTTTGCTCTAACTTTCATTTTTATCCCCCATGCATTGCTGGAATTGTATTTTGACCCTAGAATATTGTTGAAATTGTATTTTAGTCTTTGAATATGTCTGGAAATTGCAATTTTATACCTCTAAGCTTGCTGAAATTGCGAATTTGTCCTTAAATCTTGTTGAAATTATGTTTTTACCCCCTAAGTTTGTTCTAGTCAGTGGCGGATCCACAGTGGGGGCCCTGGGGGCACGGGCCTCCACTGACTCCCTTAAATTTCTTTAATACCCGTAGGTTTTAGTGATATTTTCAAATGTGCCCCCTTGAAGATTTCTTATAAATCATACTAGAGCTCTTATTAAGCTGAAAAGTCTTGTGGACTCCTGGTTTTGATTGAACTAGATTGCTAAAAGAAATCTTGTGAGCCATGGAATATATGCATTATTTTTACCTATTATGTAAGTATTGATGTATTTTTGTTTAAAAAAATAAAAAAAAATAAGTAAGAAATTTTAATGTTGTTTTTGCCCCCACTAAAAATTTTTTCTGGCTCCGCCACTGGTTCTGGTTTACATTTTTACTCCCCATGTGTTGCTGGAATTGTATTTTGGCTCTAAAATATTGCTGGAATTGTATTTTAGCCCTTGAAAGTTGCTGAAATTTGTAATTTGGTCCTTAATGTTGCTAAAAATTGCATTCTTGTCCCCCAACTTTGCTGAAATTTTATTTTTGCCATTATACTTTGCTGGAATTACATTATTATCCTACAATCTTGCTGGAAATTATATTTTTGCTTATAACTTGCTGTAATTTTTATTTTTGACTTCATATATTTACTGAAATTTATTTTTCATACTTTAAACTTGCTGTAAATTCCATTCTTGTTCCTAGAATATTGCTGGAAAATACATTTTTTACTCTAGACTTGTTGAAATTCATGTTTTTGTCCCCCAATTTGCTAGACTTTTCACTTTTTACCATAGAATATTGTTAGAACTTATATTTTAACTTTAGACTTGTTAAAATTGATATTTTAATTCCTAAACTTTTTCTTAAATTATATATTTTTTCCCCTAATTTTGGGATGTTTGTGTTTTAACTTAAAATTTTAGAAAAATCTTATTTTTGATTCAAAAATTTTCTTTTTTTTGTCTAACTAAGGTCTTAATACTTTCGATTACGCCCTTTGTGTTTCTAAGTTTTAATCAATAACCCGATTTAAATTTTTATTTATTTAATTAATGATCATATTAGTTTCTTTGTACCTCTTCATATTATTTTGGTGTTTTTATACATTGTGTTAAAAGTTTAATTACATATTATTATATTTTCTTTATTTAAATTATATATTTTTTTTAAATGCTTAGTTAGTGCTTTTAACCTTTATTTGTTGTTGTTACTATAATTCCCTTGCATTTTATCCCTTGATTATAGTGATTAATATTGCATTATTTACTTTATGATTTGTTTATCCAAAATATTGGCACCTTGACGTGTTTATTCGTTTTGTTAGTATTGATACCAAATCTTTAGGATGGGAGGTACCTTTGTGATCCTTTTAATTTCTCTTTATGTGCTCCTATGTTTTTTTTTATGTGTTTTTCTTTATGTATTTTTAAGTGTTTATTATTTTATTTATATGTGAGCATTTATTTACATTATGTTATTTATTTGAATTTAATTTTGATGATTCAAAGGAATGTAATAGATAGGTAATAAAAATTAATGTAATAGATAGTTTATATTTTCATCTAGTTAACAAAAGCTCTTGTATTTTAGATAGAAAATGTAATAGATAGGTTACATAGGCTATTTTGATTATCTTTTTCCATTTTTAGATTGTAATTAGGCTTCTCCGGTGTAATAGTTAGGGCTCTTGTGTGCTATGTGTGCTATGTGTGCTATGTGCTTATGTGTTTTATTCGCTTTCCCTAGGACTTTGCATCTAGAATATTATGCTTGTGTGCTATGTGCTCCTATGTGCTATTATCTACTTTTATGTGGTTATTGCTTTAATTTGTGTTTTATTTATGTACTTTCTTTATTATTATATATGTGTATCGTCGCCACACTAGTCCAACGTTAGTTGTGGTTAATTCCGGTTTCTTCGCTAGTCCAACGCTAGCGGAGAATTTATAAAAAATGGACTAGTTCAATGCTAGGCCTTTAGGTCATTTTAGTATTAAAATCATTTCTCGTGTGCATTTCATGCCATTTCACACACATTGTCTTTTTTTTAGGCCTTTTCCATTTTTGTATGACCTTTGTCTTATTATCTCTCTTAAACAAATGTTTAGTGCATAACATTTAGACTCCACTACACATAGAATCTTAGGTCATTTGTGTGATTTTTTGAATAAGAAATAGTCATCTACCCTACGTGGGAAGCGGTGGCGTACATGCCGTTCTGCCCTCCGTGAGTAGGAATAGCTAGTCACGAGCCTATTAGTTCCCCATACCCGTTATATTGCATCCCTACTTTCTTTGTTCACTTATTATATATATTACTATTTTCATTTTCTTTTGCATTCCATTTTGCATCTATATTCATGACTCTATCGAGATTCAGATTCGGGTTTCGCAATTCATGCGATAATCCCGACCAAACCTCAATGGAATATTTAGTCCCTTAATGATATTTACTTTTAGGACTAGATTTGCATTTATATAGTTGCATCCAAATGTGATAAAATCTTAGAGGTTGTATTAGAAAAATTGATCTAAACCTCGCTACTAGTTTCGGCTAGGTTGAAAGAGTGCCTTAGACGTGAGCCTTTGCCTTCCTTTTCTTCAACTGTGACTGCCAAACCTTTTTCTCTTGTTTTCAAAGACCTGGAGTTGTCAAAAAAGGGTTTTCTTGTTTTTCTTACATTTTTCTAAAAAATCATTTTCTAAATAAATCATTCTCGATTTTCTTATCTTTTATAAAACATTTTCTGGTGAATTGGTACACCAAAACTCAATACCAAGTGGTGACTCCCTTTTCACTAAAAACCCTTTTTTAGACTCTATTTTCGAGCCCAAAAACCGTCGCATTTTCAAAGTCCCATTTTAGCCCCTTTTCTTTTTGTTTTCAAAATAAAGCATTTTCTAAAAATCACATCTTTTGTCAAACTATTTTCTATAAAGCATTTTCTAAAAATCATTTTACAAAAACCTATACTCTTTTTCCAAATAATAATCATAATCCCTTTTTCCATCTTTCGAAAAAATGGGGCGTGACAGCTGGCGACTCCACTTGGGGATCACTAGTGAGTCCGAGCACTAGGCTTAGTCATCTTCTTCCTTTTCTAACCCTTTCATTTTATCGCGTTTGGATGTCAAGATTGCATTTTTATTTTTCTAGATTTTTAGGTTTTTCTGTTGCATCTTACACACTTCCTGTCTCTCGACTACTTATGTGATGTATGTATGATTTATTTACTTTTGCTTTATTCGACCGCGCTTGCATTTGGAGAGGGGATCAATCAGTTTTCGAGCCCACGCTTTATCATTCCCTCCTCTCACAAGAGCACCCTCATACGTGCATACGATTGTTTTAACCCTTTTTCTCTTTTTGGTGGTTGCCACTCACCCATCCCTTTAGAACTAGGATCGATCTGCCTAGACATGTGGCCATCGCATTCGTGCATGTAGCGATGTCTAGGGGATCACTCGAACCACCGACCGAGACCCTTGTAATTGACGGATTTGTTACTTTTGGGTCCCTAAGTCTAAAGGTTCGGGAGCCTTAAACCGTATCGTAGGGTTGATCCACTTGGGCATGTGACCGTGGCACGACGTGCGCAGAACATTGTCTAGGAGATCACCTAAACTCTTGGCTTGAATCCACAAGTCTATAGATTTGGGCTTTAAAAATCGATTCGCTTGGATATGTGGCCGTGGCCCGACGTGTACGTAGTAGTGTCTAGGGAATCACTCGAACCACCGACCTGGGATCCTTGGAATTGATGTACTTGTTACTTTTTGGATCCCTCAGTCTAAAGGTTTGGGAACCGACAGCCTAGTCGAGTCTAGATGCATTAGTGAGCCCAACCTCATGCATCTATATAGAATAACTTAGGGTAGAGTCAGTTTTACCCTATCAGGCACACTAGGCACGAGAGGAGGGAACCAACCCCCTTTATTTTCCTTATTGTGCCATTTACTTTTATCTGTGTATTATTTATTTTTGTCAATGTGTTATGTGATATTTGTTGAATGAACTAACGCGTTCTTTCTTATTCTTTGATTGCATTCACAACTATAGAATAAAGAGCCCTGGCATGGTGCTCTCGTAGGAAACCAACCCTCTTTTGACAAATTTAAATTTCGTTTTCATAATTAATTTGTTCGAGAAAGATGGAGACGGAATTTCATAAATTTTTTACAAATTGCATTTGGTTATAAATACCCAAGGGATCAATCATTACGAATTTCTTAAAAATCCTAAAAATTTGATTTTTCGTCTTGTATATTCTTGAATAAAAATTGTAGTTTTTAAATCCTTAGTTTTTAAATCCTTTTCAATAATTACCCATTCTTGTTGTATTTGTCAGTTTTATCCGAATCAAATTTTCTTAGAGTCAATAAATGCACTTAAGTGGTCGAATTTTTGCACAATTTGCATTTATCCTTTTTTTTCAAAGAAATTAATGTGTCGTTTTTGCCGTATCCCCCACCCTCCCATCCTACATTACACAAAAAGTGATTTTAGCACATATTTCATTGACTTTAATAAACTGGCATTTTGACTTGTACATTTCTAGATAAAGTCATGACTTTTGTTTTCTTTCAATGCTGTGTCTCATAACCTCATAAAAGCTCAATTTTTTTATCAAGCAAATATATTTGAAACCAATAATTTCTTTTGAACAGTTCATAGTACATTTTTTCCAAAGAAATTTTGCAAATTTTGCATTATTGTATATTTTAACTTGCTTTAATAAACTGGTATCATGCATAAACCCTAGAGGGAATGCTATTTCGGGAATCCCATGATAGGATGTCGTCTTTTTGTCTTGGGTACGTAACCCTAAAAGACATACACGTTTATATTTTTGGTAAATTCTGGTAGGTGAGACCCTAGGTAAGATAATACGAGCAAAATGGAGGCATCTCTTCCCGGCGAATCTGACCCATCTACGATTGAAAAGGGGAATCTCACCCTAAAAGATTGCATTTCATGCTAGGCCTACCCTTGGCATAACAAGGGCTCCCCTAGGACATGCATCCGTTTTTGTTTTCATTTATACTAACTTTGATTGTTTTTCATTTTTACAGGTTCTCTAATGGAGGCGGTAAAATAAGAAAGACATCTGATATATATTTGGTCTTACGTTCAAGTATTTTAAATTATCGTCCAATTCTAAATAAACCGTCACATACTCGAGACCCATAAGGACATCAAAAACATGAGTGTTCTTTTGAATTATTCGAAAGGTCATGAAGTATCGATTTTGTTAGAATTGATAGTACTTAGGAACTAGATATGTGAGTTTGGTTAGGATAAACAATGTGATAAATAAAATTGTATTTCATAGCTGGATAATTGCAACAAGAATAGTAATAATTTGGATGCTAATAATTGCAATCCTTTTGTAAATTTAAGATTGCCTTGTGTTCAAAATTTTTTTCTCAAATGAAATGTTAAATAAGTTGATTTCTCAAATTTGTTTACGACATTTAATTTTCCCTTCATGTTTGGCATTTAGCTTTTGAAAAGAGTTTTTCTTCAAATCTTTTGTTATATTCAGCAAATGATTTTTTGATGAGACCCTGAAATAAATCACAATTCTTTCAAAGCCATGATGTTAGGCTTGTATAATTGTAAAGTTTTCTCTTTCAATGAGTTTAAATTAAGTGAAAGGAAAAATATTTTTCTTGTATCTTTTGATGGTGAAAATAAATGCTCGTGGTCTCCGGATGTCATCTTATTTGAAGTTGATAATTGCCACTTTAATATCTCTCCGCATTTCAAAATAACACAAGCTGTTAATGAGGAACTAGAATGACACCGAAAGAAATTTGGACTTTGTGTTAAGGATTCCGAATGATACAAAAGGAAAATTCAAACTTAACTCGGAAGAGATAAAAACCACAAACATTGACACCAAGACATCGGTTAGCGAGTTAAGTCAAAATGCACTTTTGCTCCGAAGATCTGCAAAATGTCAAGCCAATTTAGATGTATTCTTGGGCAATTCAAGCACAATAAAAGAACAAACATGCAGGGGATGCACTTCAACCAATTCACAAGGGGAGTTTTATTGTTTCATGTCCACGATTTCTTATTCACCTTTGGAATGTGTTGTATGAGTTATTGTGATGTTAAGATAGGGGATGTCACATGCTTGTGAGTTATAACTTGCAATTCTGATTTTTGTCTGATTCCCCTACTAGTTGAAATTACTTATGTACTTTGACGAATGCTTTTTTCAAGTACTAAGAAATAATTATTATGTGGTTTGGAGTTTTGCTCTTATAGAAAATATATCTTGTAAAGTGGTTATAATTATGTCTAAATTTGGTGGTTTGATGAAAATTTCTCTTCTTTGTTTAATTTCACATGTTAAATGTTGATTATGGCCAATTAGTGTACTCATGTAATATGTGATGTAACATCTCTTATGAGGGATTAAAAAAAAAGAGAAAAAGAAAAAAAGGAAAAAAAAAAGAAAAGAGAAAGGAAAAAAAAGAAAAGAATAATGAAGTTTTTTTTTCTACTCCAATGGTTGCTTAAGCTTAGTAATCGGGAGTCTTCATCTACAAATGTTGGCTTTCGCGTCAAACGGCATTTGAATTATGAATAATGCATTGCAAATTTATGCAAGTAAATTGTTGAGTAATCAGAGATCTTCATCCAACCAATGTCGATTCTTGTGTAAAAAGGCAATCGTACTTCTCAAATACAGTTTTTACTACTTGCTTAAGGGTTGAGATGTTGAGTAACCGGGAACCTTCATAACCAATGTCGGTTTTCGTGTCAAAAGACACTCTCGTATCTTGAGTGATTAGTTCACTAAAAGAAATTTCCCTCAAGTGAAAAAAAAAAAACAAAATTGATCATAGACATGGGATGCACTTTGATTGATCATATGATTTATTTACTTGTGAAATTCGGTAAAAGCGAAGAAATTTAATTGAACCAACTTAGTTGTGATATAATTCCTTTCCTTTTGTTTGATATTATGAGTATTAAAGATAAGACAACAAATTACATAACGGTTATTTACTCAATTTTGGAGAAATACATTTTAGAACGCACATGTATGATTTCAATGCTTGAATCACTAGTTGAGCTCACATTTTTTGAATGGTTGAGAACAAACAATGATTCTAATGTGGGGGAATTGACAAGTATCAAAATGATGCATTCTAGCACATTAGCATATGATGTTAATATATCTATCCCAAGTTTACCAAGGGACGATTGTCTTACTGATGCCAAATATTTTTCAAATACTAGTCTGATTTAATGAAAAGGGGGAATGACCATTCAAGATTTGAATGATTGTTGCTTTATGTCTTCTTTTGTAAAGGTGAAAACCCTAAAAGGGCACCAAAAAAGAAAACAAAAAACAAAAAAACAAAAGAAAAAAAATAAAAAAACAAAAAAGAAAAAAAAAACCCAAAAAAAAAGGGGGCGGGGAAAACCTTAGTGAAAACCTGAAAGGGCTCTAAGGTGGGAATCTTGTGCGCACAAACGAAACCGGATAAAGGAAAAGTGACAAAGCTGAAAGAGCTGGTGACTATGTTCACTTGGGTCTTTCTCTTCATGGTTGTTCTTCTTCTGGCAATATCAAGCTTCTGATTGATGACATCCAAAAGGGTCAAATGTGATATTCTTGGTCAAAAGCCAGGTTTCAACACCGTGTAATAACTTGTTTTGTCACAAGTTGAAATTCTTAACTTATCTTTGACAAAAGTTATTTTATACTTATCTCTTTATTACTTGTTGTAATGTGTTATCTTTTTCCATTTTGTAGTTTTTTTTTTCAATTTCTTGAAATATGATGGTTGCATAAAATATATATATATATGTATATATATAATAATAGTGAAATTAAATAAATTGTTTTGCATCAGTCCATTCATTAGACTTGTTGAAATTCATGTTTTTGTCCCCCAATTTACTAGACTTTTCACTTTTTACCATAGAATATTGTTAGAACTTATATTTTAACTTTAGACTTGTTAAAATTGACATTTTAATTCCTAAACTTTTTCTTAAATTATATATATATTTTTCCCTAATTTTGGGATGTTTGTGTTTTAACCTAAAATTTTAGAAAAATCTTATTTTTGATTCAAAACTTTTTTTTTTTTTTTGTCTAATTAAGGTCTTAAAACTTTCGATTATGCCCTTTGTGTTTCTAAGTTGTAATCAATAACCCGATTTAAATTTTTATTTATTTAATTAATGATCATATTAGTTTCTTTGTACCTCTTCATATTATTTTGGTGTTTTTATACATTGTGTTAAAAGTTTAATTACATATTATTGTATTTTCTTTATTTCAATTAAATATATTTTTTTAAATGCTTAGTTAGTGCTTTTAACCTTTATTTGTTGTTGTTACTATAATTCCCTTGCATTTTATTCCTTGATTATAGTAGTTAATATTGCATTATTTACTTTATAATTTGTTTATCCAAAATATTAGCACCTTGACGTGTTCATTCATTTTGTTAGTATTGATACCAAGTCTTTGAATGGGAGGTACCTTTGTTATCCTTTTAATTTCTCTTTATGTACTCCTATATTTTTTTTATGTGCTTTTCTTTATGTATTTTTAAGTGTTTATTATTTTATTTATATGTGAGCATTTATTTACGTTATGTTATTTATTTGAATTTAATTTTAATGATTCAAAGGAATGTAATAGATAGGTAATAAAAATTAATGTAATAGATAGTTTATATTTTCATTTAGTTAACAAAAGCTCTTGTATTTTAGATAGAAAATGTAATAGATAGGTTAGATAGGTTATTTTGATTATCTTTTTCCATTTTTAGATTGTAATTAGGCTTCTCCGGTATAATAGTTAGGGCTCTTGTGTGCTATGTGTGTTATGTGTGCTATGTGCTTATGTGTTTTATTCACTTTCTCTAAAACTTTGCATCTAGAATATTATGCTTGTCTGCTATGTGCTCCTATATGCTATTATTTGCTTTTATGTGATTATTGCTTTAATCTGTGTTTTATTTATTTACTTGCTTTATTATTATATATGTGTATCGTCGCCACACTAGTCCAATGCTAGTTGTGGTTAATTCTGGTTTCTTCGCTAGTCCAACGCTAGCAGAGAATTTATAGAAAATAGGCTAGTTCAATGCTAGGCCTTTAGGTCATTTTAGTATTAAAATCATTTCTTGTGTGCATTTCATGCCATTTCACACACATTTTCTCTTTTTTAGGCCTTTTCCATTTTTGTATGATCTTTGTATATATTTTATCACTTATTATCTATCTTAAACAAATGTTTAGTGCATAACATTTAGACTCCACTACATATAGAATTTTAGGTCATTTGTGTGATTTTTTGAATAAAAAATAGTCATCTACCCACGTGGGAAGCGGTGGCGTACATGCCATTCCCCCCTCCGTGAGTAGGAATAGCTAGTCACGAGCCTATTGGTTCCCCATACCCGTTATATTGCATCCCTACTTTCTTTGTTCACTTATTATATATATTACTATTTTCGTTTTCTTTTGCATTCCATTTTGCATCTATACTCGTGACTCCATCGATGTCCAAATTTGGGTTTCGCAATTCATGTGATAATCCCGACCAAATCTCAGTGGAATATTTCGTCCCTTAACGATATTTATTTTTAGAACTAGATTTGCATTCATATAGTTGCATCCAAATGTGATAAAATCTTAGGGTTATATTAGGAAAATTTGATCTAAACCTCGCAACTAGTTTCGGTTAGGTTGAAAAGGTGCCTTAGGCGTGAGCCTTTGCCTTCCCTTTCTTCAACTGTGACTGCCGAACCTTTTTCTCTTATTTTCAAAGACTTGGAGTTGTCAAAAAAGGGTTTTCTAGTTTTTCTTACATTTTTCTCAAAAATCATTTTCTAAATAAATCATTCTCGGTTTTCTTATCTTTTATAAAACATTTTCTGGTAACTTGATACACCAAAACTCAATACCAAATGGCGACTCCTTTTTCACTAAAAACCCTTTTTTAGACTCTATTTTTGGGCCCAAAAACCGTCGCATTTTCAAAATCCCATTTTAGGCCATTTTTTTTTGTTTTCAAAATAAAGCATTTTCTAAAAATCACATCTTTTGTCAAACTATTTTCTATAAAGTATTTTCTAAAAATCATTTTACAAAAAGCTACGCTCTTTTTCCAAACAATAATCATAATCCCTTTTTCTGTCTTTCGAAAAAATGGGGCGCGACAATGGCTAGATCTTTAGAGAATCAAATTGCTCAAATTGTCGAACAAATAGACCTTAGGAAACAAGGGAAGTTACCAAGTAAAACAGAAATTAATCATGAGGAACAAGTCCAAGCTATTGCTTTAAGAAGTGGAAGAATGTTAAAAGAACCAATCATTAAAGAATGTGGGAGTAAAAAAAATGAAAACGTGGAAAAGGGAAGGAAATAGTAAATGATAAAGAAGATGGTGTTGATAATATGAAATCTCAATCACAAACTATTCCTCTTCCAACACAAATTTCATTTCCACAAATGCTTAAAAATGAAAAGCAAGAAAAGGAATCGGGAAGGATTGCACAAATGCTCAAGCAACTACATGTTAACATTCCTTTTGAAGATGCATTTTTGCAGGTTCCTAAGTACAATATGTTTTTGAAGGATCTTTTGACAAGGAGGAAAAGTTTTGATGACTTTGCAACCGTAGCACTCACGAAAGAATGTAGTGCAAGGATATCCAAAATAAATTGCCACCAAAATTCAAAAATTCAGGGAGTTTTTATATTCCATGCACTATTGGTAATGTTAATTTTTCCAATGCTTTATGTGATTTGGGTGCTAGTGTCTCATTAATCTCCATGTCAATAGTTAGAAGGCTAGGATTTAAGGAAGTACAAAGCATAAACATTACATTACAACTAGCCGATAGGTCCATTAGGCATCTACTTGGTGTTCTTGAAAATGTCTTAATGAAAGTGGACAAGTTTATCATCCCGGTTAACTTTGTTGTTTTAGATATGGAGGATGATATAAATATGCCTATCATACTTGGTAAACCTTTTCTTGCTACTGCCGATGCAATCATTGATGTGAAAAATGGCACATTAAAATTAAAAGTAGAGGATGAGGAGATATCCTTTGAATTGAATGAAATGATGAGACATCCCTCTTCTACTTTTAACATGTATTTAATTGACGATTTAGATGATAAGGTGCCTAATGTCTCATTTATAGGACTTGGAAGTGCACGAAAAAGCACATTGAAAAGGAAGGACCAAATACACTTCATTGACATATCTACACCCAAAGGAGTGGAGAATTCTTTGGGTTATGGCCCTCTAAAGTGAAGCTCACACCTACAAAGTCAAGCTCTAGACTCTAAATGAAGCGCTCGTTGGGAGGCAACCCAACATTTTCAATATTTTTGTGCATTCCTAGTTTGTATCATTATATATTACGTATTTTAAGGATTTTTGTTTTGTTTGTCATGTAGATATGCAATTTGGAACTTGAAGATCAAGCTGGAATCAAGAAATTTCAATCATGAGTTTTACTCTTAAATCCCTTCTTCTTAAACATTTCGTTCTAATGAGAATGTTTAACATGTGTGATATATGAGGTGTTTTAGAAGTTAGAATTTGATGAAAGTTACTATTCATGATTGGAAAACTTTTTGAGTAAAAAGGTCATTTGGAGGTTCAATGTGACTATTTGATGTTTGGCCTTGTTTTTATGCTTAATATGCTTACAGAAACAAGTGTGCATAATTGGTTTGAAAAGTACATTCAAATTTTGCAATTTATGCATCTTTAAAATTCATGCTTAATCCATGCAATATGTTGTGATTTTGATGAAAATTTTGAGAAAATTTTGTTTGCACATGTGTATGTTCATGATTCAAACTTGTTTCTAATATTAAAGTGTTCAAAAATATGTTAAATTTAAATTTGAAAGTGCTGCAGAAAATAGTATAAACCAATGGAACAGTAACCTACAAAACTAGAAAATCACTGCTTGTTGTAGGAAGTGATACGCGCCACAGAGATACGCGGGAGTCCGCCGCGTATCACTGACGCGTATCAACTTCTGGGAGCTCCGCATGATACGCTGCACAGAAATACGCGGCAGGGTTAAGTAATACGCGGGTACACAGATGCGGGTCACTCTTTAAAGTGGTTTTTCATGATCATTTTCATTAGTTTTTAATTCGTTCACTTGCAACATGTGTTTCATGATCTGCATACATGTTTCTAATTTGGACACTTAAATAAGCACTTTAACAAGTTCCACTCATGCATGTTTCTAGTTTAAGTTAAATTTGTAAATTTTAAATACATGGTATGAATGGTTGATTCTTGATATGAAGCAATTTTTACCAAATATTTTTAGCATTTTACTTCATTAATACATAATAAATTTGCTCATATTATTTGTTTTTCAAAGTGTAACCCCCATGGAGCCACATTGCAAAAACTAAGTGTGGGGGAATTCAAAACTTTCAAGTATGCTATGTTCAAATTGTGTTTCACTAACTATTCTTTTATCAACTAACATAGCATTTGAGTATTTTTAAACTTGAGACAAGGTCAATGAGCAACGTGTGGACCAAATGTGGAATATGATGAAACATTGCCAAGAGGAACTTGCCAAAGGCCAATGGACTTCAAAGACATTAACAATATCAGCTTAAGGATTCTCCAACCAAACAAGGGGAGTTTTCTTATTTCATATTTCATTCTTAATTTTTCCTTTACACATTGAGGACAATGTTTCATTTTAATTGTGGGAGGAAGGTAGAAGATTATGTTTGGTAGGGATTTGAAGTAAATAATGTCAAGATATTGTTTTGGTAAAATATGGCCTAAATTTTTTAAAATTTGCTTATTTAACATGTTTTCATGCCATTAACTTGCTAAATTCCTTTACTTTTTGAAGTAATTTATGCAATTTCGCTTGAATATGTTTTACAATAATATGAGAAATAGTTATTATCTGATTAAGAGTTTTGTTTTTAAGAAAATATATCTTGTAAAATGGTTGTAATTATGTCTTGATTTGGCATGTTTGATTTTAAATTTCTTTTCTTTATTCAATTTTACATTCCTACGTAGTAGATTTGGACAAGAAGTATACTTATTTTAATAAAGGGACAATAATATTATGAAGTTCAATGATCAATGTTTATTTATTACTATTTCAATGATTCAAATTGCTTAATAACCGGAAATCTTCATCACAAATGTTGATTTTCGTGTGAAACGGCAATTATGTTAAGAGTATGCAAAGCAAGTTTGATTGAAAGTGAATTATTGAGTAATAAGGGGTTTTCATCATAAAATGTTGATGATTTCATCAAAAGACAATATCACTTTTCAAACTAAGCACTAAATTGTGGTTAAAATGATCAAAGTGTTGAGTAATCGTGGATTTTCATCTACCAATGTCAACTTTCACGTCAAAGGACACTTACAAATTACAAAGTGCAAAATGTCCCTATTGGGTATAAATTAAGTTGTATATAATTGATTGTCCATATTAAATACTTAGTATGTGAAATTTTGTAAGGCCAAGAAATTTGGTTGAATAAGTTTTAATCTTGATATAATTACTTCTCTTTTACTTGATATGATGAGTACTAGGAACTTTACAAGAAGTTGCATAATGCCTATTTGCCTTATATTGTGGAATTGCATTCAACAATGAGGTATGTGTTATTTCAAACTCGTGAATCATTATTTGATCTTTTGATTTTTCGATTGCTTGAGGACAAGCAATGATTCAAGTGTGGAGGAGTTTGATAGGTAATAAACTTACCAATATTATTATATATAATATTATATATTTTAGATGATATTTTAATATAAATTATAATAATTTTGGTTACAAATGATTCATTTTCCAATAAGTCATAAGAATTTAGATTTTTACCAAAATTAGGGTTTATGAGGCAGAATTTTAATTTGAGCAAACTAATGCACAATTTTGATCTATAATTTCAGGTTCATCATATTTAAACTTATTTTGGATCAATCAAAGCCAAGGAAAATCAAATTCAAAAGTGATTCAAGGAAGTTAAAGTGGGTGAACAACTTGAAAAGAACAAATGTGCAAAATAATAGAAAAATCTAATTCTTCACCAAAATTACTTAGAAATACGTGGAAAATACTTGTACACATCAAGTCCAACTTAATAAAAATTAGAGATCAAGTGGGGACCACAAGGATGGGATCTGCGTCTGGAGATATGCGGATGTCAAACGCGTATCGCCAGATGCGGATCGCATGTCGACTGAACTTTCTAGGGCATCCACTTGCAGCCTCTTCCAGCTGGTTTTTGCAGACATTTTTAGATGAAAATAGGGTTCTGCAAGTAGGAGAAAACATTGGAAGCATAAATGAAGACTTTTGTGCTCATTTGGAATTCCCAAGCAAATCTTCATCATTTCCATGCATTAATGATTCATGCAAGTTGGAAAATGACTTAAGGAATATTTGTCTATAAATAGAAGTCATTTATAAAGAGTAAAGAAGGGAGGAACAATTCCTAGTAATAGAAAGTAATTATAGTCTTTAATTCTCTATTTAGCTTGGTAGAGAATTAGTAGAATTCTCTAAATCCTTCAATAGAGTACTGAGGAACATTGTAAAAGACTTTTTATAGTGTAATCTTTTGAAGGTGAATACATAAGATGACTAATTCTCATATTGGTTGAGCAATTCTCAAACTCTCTCTCTTTTACTTTCAATAGTTGCCATGAATTCTATCTTTGAAGTTGAATTTTTAGTTGTTTCATTAACTATGTTGAACTAAAGGCTTCATCTAGATTATAGATAAAGCTAATATATCAACAAACATGATTTAACTTATTGCACTTCCTAAGCTTGCATTTGTTTATTTGCTTGTTCAAGTTTTAACACTTGTTTTTGTATGGCCAACTTAAACAAGTCATTTAGTTGCTACTTGACATTGAGAAATGCATGTAACAATGGAAAATGAACAAGTAATACTTAAGACGTTCATATGAGAATAATGGATGCTTAAGTGAATCGCTACAATTCATGTTATCATAAAATTTCATCATGAGAATAGTTAGAATCTTGTCATTTCATAGAGAGATCTAGTTATGATGCATATGAAATTGGAATCTAAACAAAGCAAGATAACACTTAGTAGGTCATTCATGATTGGTTTATTAGTGGAATCTATGTTCTAGGCTTCTTGCTTGAATTTTACCAAAGTTCTCAATCATATATCTACTCTATTGAAGGGACCACCTATCACTCTCATTTTCATTTGTATTTAGATAATAAAAGTTGGTAAAAAAGCTTTAGTAATTGCACATGTTTGATTCCTCGTGGGATTCAACACCTAATACTCCAAATACTACAACCGACTCGTGCACTTGCGGAATAAGTTGAGAAATTAGATTTGTATTACTTGATTTGTGTGTTTTTGTTTATAATTGTTATACATAATCTACACCCACGTCAGATGAACTGGCAGTAGGCAAGATATCCTTCAGGACAGAGAAGGTCTTTTGATTGGGTCTCAAATGATTCTATTTTTTTCGCTAAAATATCATTCATATGCTGGCTCATAAATTCTCTTCCAAACAGCATCATCCTGGTTTGTTTAAGGCTAATTTCATTGACTCCAACAACTTCTTTAGTTGGGACAATAAGTTCAGTTGGGTTCGTGAACTCTTCGTCTATAGCTATCATCCCAATAGTTAACCCATGCTGGGCAGTGGATTGTTGTTAACATTTGGAGCCTGTCCCCCTCTCATTCTCAACATGATGTCTCTGTATCAATCATATCCTATATTTTGTTCTTCAATACTTAACAATTGGCTGTAGCATAGCCCTGACTCCCCGAATGGTATGCACAGATAACTTGGGGATCATAATTACGAGAAAGTCCTCTGGGATATGTTTTCTCAGCTATTGTGCCAATTTTGCCTGCTGCCCTTAATTGTTCGTAGACTTTGGTCAACTGGTGCCCAAAGAGAGTAAAGACTCGATATTATTCTTTGGGTTGATTGGGTTGGCCAATAGTGATCTATGACTGGGTGGGTGTAACATAAGCATTTGGATGATTGGATCTTATACAGTTTTGTAATGGTCGACGTAGATTATTTTGAGGTGCAGGCTGAGGGTTCTGGAACATAGGTTGGGAATTTGGAAAGGTCGGCTGAGAATTCATTGGTTGGAGTTGGGTATAAAAAACTAGTTGACGGTATGATGCATGGGTAGGTATGAGATGTATTGGTTGGGCGTATTGTGGGTAACGGGTGGAATATCTTTGGTTGGCTTGAAATCTAGGTTTGAAATTTGGGCCTTGATCCAGGACAAAAACCGACTCCCTTTCTTTCTTCTCTGGTTTCTTCCCAATTACCTTCTTTAAATTGTTACAGTTTTGCAATGACTCCATCTGTAACTTCATAGCAGCCATATCCATGACCTTTTCCTTCTTCACTGCTCTTTTAATTGCCTCTACTTGCTCTATGACTTGAGCAAAAGTCTTTCCAATGGAACCCAAAATGGCCTGATAGTACGATTGATCTTGAGTATCAATGAATAATTTGACCATCTCATTCTCATCTATTGGTGGGTTAACTTTTGGCAGCGATACTCCTCCATCGCTGTCCATAAGCCGTATAACTTTCTGAGGAATTTTTTTTTAATTTCACTAAGGAAAATCGATCAGGTACCAAATCACAATTAAACTCATATTACTTGATAAATGCTCGAGATATATCAGTCTAATTTCTTTTTTTTTTTAAATCCAACTTCTAGTACCACTCCAGAGCATCTTTCTCTAAACTTTCTCCAAATGCAAAAATCATCGTAATCCAGTCCACCATACCTTTTAAATCATGGACTTTTCTTAATGAAATAATCAAACCGATCCAGTCTTTTCATCAACACCTTATCCACAGACAATAGATTCTCATCTCTTGCAACAGGAGCAAGTTATGCTCTGCCTTGCTATCCAATGTCAAGGACAAATTGATCTACATTCAGAGTGGGAAGTGGCTGAGTGTTTAGGGAAAACTGAGTGGCATGATGACGGGTCTGATTAGCTTGGGGATCTAAGACATTTCAGGAGCTAGCAGGAAACTGAGAAGGCATTCGGACATTTTGGTCAATCGGAGATTGAGGAGAAGTCTGGGTATATTGGCTGTTCGGGGGAAATCGGGATGGCATCTAGGCATTTAAATGAGCACCACTATTTGTATCTGGAGTATTCCTACTCATGTTAGAAGACAATTGCAGAGATTCTTGAACATTCTGTGCATTTGCAAAGGAGCCACTGTTTGCATGAGAGTTATTCTTGTTCATGTTGCTTATAAAGTGAGCAATTATCTGGCGATGGGAAGCCACTTTAGTTATTATTTCAGTTATGTTAGTTAGCATCTCATGCATTTGAGCCCTTAATGCTGTCAATTCCAAAGATTGATTTTGAACAGGTCCTTCAGATGATTCAACAGGAGCACTCATGCTTATATGTAGCTGTTTGGTACAGGATCGTGTACGAATGGGACTTTAGTGAAAAGAAACTATGTTTTACAAGTATCTAAAATGAATATTAGAAAGAAAAATATTCAGTTGCCTCATCATCATTGTCACTGTTAATTTCATTATCAAAAGGAAAAAGAAAAAGACTAAAATGAGTAAATGTATAAAAAATTCAGATGCATATCCTAGGAAGAGCCCTTATTATGCCAAAAGTAGGCCTAGCATGAAATACAATTCTTTAGGATGAGACTCCCCTTTTGGTATCATAATAGGATGAATTTTGACTCGAAAAGAAACATACTTTTCATTACTTCAATCAATTTTTGTACAATTTCAAGCATTAAAAAGAAAGCACTTCGCTACTTCTGCTATTAATCCAATTCAACTGAGCTAAGAAGTACATCATTCTGTTAATTCATCCACATAATCTAAAACTTTCTTCAACTGGTCTTCCAAGCGCTGAGCCTTGCTGTGATCTGGCTCCCAAGAGTATTGGTTCATTGTGTGGTTGATGTCATCTTTTAGTTCCAAGCACTTCCTTTTCTTTTCCCACAATTCTTGTTTTGCTTCAGTGTAAAGCTGTTTGATAGACTCATTTGCTTTTTCATTCCTCTTGGAGTTCTGCTAATCTTGTATCAGTTCATGATCCTTCATGTCCAACAAAGCTCTCAATCAAACTATTTCCTCAACAAGGTCAATGACAACTTATTCGTTTGAGGTGCTTTGATTCTTAAGCCACTCGTCGTATCCTAAGGTGGTTCTTGAGAAAAACTTAGTCTTTGAATTGACAGGGATATTCTGGTCTGTGTAATGGCTTCCCCACGCCTTGCAATTTCTGACCTTTTCGGGATTTCGGTTAGACAAATTCCTTGCTAAAATATTACCTTAAAATCATCAGTTTGCAATTTTGGGGGAACCTCTTGGATGTGTCCAAACTAGCGGAGGACTCTTTGAGGAATGTAAGGTGCTACCCTATTATTACCCAACAGTAAGATGAACCTTCTTCTAAAACATCGCAGTGTCAGTTTGTGACATTTGGTCTATTCCAAGACCCAACAGATATCTTTCTCGCATAGTGCATGGAAGAATTCCAAATACCCTCTGGGCGTCCTTTGGTTGGTTTGATAAGTCGATCCTCCTACTGTATGATTAGACCCAATTTTTGTCTTTTAAAACAAGTTTGGATCGAATCGCAGAATGCCGATGTAGATATTTCATAGCCCAAATCTAAAGTAGGATGCTGGGACCGTAAAAGAATCTGGGCTTTTTTTTTTACATTTGGTACATGCCATGAAAATGTCAGCCATAATAGTGGGCACAATAATTAGGTCCTGACCTTCCATTCCATGGATGAGATCAGTCATTATGTTGACGATTCTTATATTAACTTTATCATCCGATCGTGGAAAAAGAAAGAACCCATCAAGTACGAAACCATAAACCCATACTCATTTTTGGGACCATACTTCCTCCGTGCCAAATAAGATATCCTTGTTGTTGTGTAACAAAACATTCTCAAGATGCAAAATGATTATACAAGTATTTGATTCCAACTGAATTTGCCTGGATTGGGCTAGGTATAACTGATTCTTTTAGTCCCGTGAAATTACTTAGCTCCGTTCTACCACTCACAGTTAGAAAAATTAGCTTCTTTCCCTCGATTGGCAGTCCTAAGAGCCCGGCTATCTCTTCTAGGGTAACAGTCAGTTCATAATTAGCAAACCTAAATACCGAGTGGTTAGGATCCCACACTTGTACTGAGGCATCAATAATGGCTTCATTTGGTTCTATGTCAATGAGATGAGCAAGGTGTTCCAGGTAATGTGATATCAGATTTTGCTCCGACGGGTGCATGGTATTTTTTCAGTTCCTAAGCAATAGGAGGAGTTCCTTTGACTTGTTGATCTTGCATATGCTACCCATTTTGATTGCAAAAGATTATTAGATTATCTTACCTAAGCCTCACCCACTAGGATATACAAAAATTCAAATGTGAAATTCCCACAGAAATAGTTTTATACCCAAGGGAAAATTGGGACAGCTTATTCCTAAAATGGGATGCCCTAAGTGGCATTCCCTCTAAAGTTTATACAGGATGTCAATTTATTAAAACAAATAAATGTGCAACATTGTAATATGGCCTAATAAGAGCCCCATTTAATGCCGAGGTAAGCCTGGAAATGACATGCAATGCATATTTTATTATTACAAACTGAAATTTAAATGTGCGATATTCTATCTAAAAGGGTAGTTTTTTGTAAAAGAGTATCATGCTAGGACTCTTATTCCTAAGGTTGTGAATGCAATTAAAGAATAAGAGAAATTACATTAGTTTATTCAACATATAACACATTGACAAAAACAAATAACGCACGTAAATAGTAGTAAATGGCATAATAAAGTAAATAAAAAGGATGATTTCCCTCCTCTCGTCTCTAGTGTACTTAACGGGATAAGACAGACTCTATCCTAGGCTATTCTATATGAATGCAGGAGGTTAGGTTCACTAATGCATTTAGACTCGATAAGGCCTCGATTCCCAAATCTTCAGACTAAGGGATTCAAAAAGTAACAAGTCCATCGATTCCAAGAATTCGAAGTCGGTGGTTCGAGTGATCCCCTAGACACCGCTACATGCACGAATGTGATGACCGCATGTTTAAGAAAATCAATCCTAATCCTAAAGGGATGGGTGGATGGTTACCACCAAAAGAGAAAAAGGGTAAAAACATATCGCATGCGCGTATGAAGTGCTCCTTATGAGAGGAGGAAATAAGACTGTTAAACACGTGAAAGTCTCTACGGGTGACTAATCTCCTCCTCAAATACAAACCAATACGAACATACATTACAAACAGACAAGCCATATATCACATAGAAGCGAGAGATGAAGAGGAGTATGTGAAATACATAAAAAATTCTAAAAAAGAAAAATGCAATCCTAAATATCCAAATATGATAAAATGAAAGGGTTAGAAAAGGAAAAAGTAACTAAACCTAGTGCTCGGACTTACTAGTAATCCCCAGTAGAGTCGCCAGCTATTGCGCCCCATTTTTCAAAAGACGAAAAAAGATATAGTGTGGAAAAGAGAGCAGCTTTTGTGAAAATAATTTTTTGTTTTTGGAAAACAAAAGAAAATGGCCTAAAATAGGACTTCGAAAATGCGATGGTTTTGGGCCCAAAATAGAGTCTTAAAAGGATGTTTCTTGTGAAAACGGGTGGCCACTTGGTATTGAGTTTTGGTGTAACAAATCACTAAAAAAATATTTTATTATAAATGGTGAAAATATCAAGAATGATTTCTTTGAAATATATATATTTTTTAGAAAAATATAAGAAAACGAGAAAACTCTTTTAGACAACTCCAAGTCTTTGAAAACAAGAGAAAAATGAGTTTGGGAGTTACAATTGAAAAAAGGGAAGGCAAAGGTTTACACCTAAAGTATCCTTTCAATGTAACCAAAACTAGTTGCGAGGTTTAGTCCAAATTTTTCTAATGCAACCTCAAAATTTATCACATTTGGATGTACTACATGAATGCAAACCTATGCCCTAAAGAGAAATCATTAAGGGGCAAATTGTCCCTTCGAAGTTAAATTGGAATTATCTTATTTATTGTGAAACCCAAAGAGAAATCTCGAAGGGGTCACGAGTAATGCTAGATGAGACCCAAAAAAACTAAAAATAAAGTTTATATAGATATAATTGATCAAGGAAAGGGAATGCTACATAATGGGTACGGGAGACTAATAAACTTGTGACTAAGTGTTCCTACTCACGAAGGGGAGAACGGCTTGTCAATCCACCGCTTCCCACATAAATAGATGACTATTTCTAATCAAAATCACACAAATGTCCTAAGATTCTATATGAAATGCAACCTAAATGTCATGTACTGAATACATGTAAAAATATATAATAAGAATAATAATATATAAAAACCATGCAAAAATTAGAAAAAAGCCTTAAAAAGAGAAAAAGTATGCGAAATGATATGAAATGTACACACGGAGTGATCTAACACCAAAATGACCTAAGGGTTTAGTGTTGGACTAGCCTATTTTCTAGAAATTCCCCGCTAGCATTGGACTAACGAAGAAATCGGAATTAATCTCAACTAGCATTGGACTAGTGTGGCGACGATACACGTATGTCATAATAAAACAAGTAAATAAATAAAGAAACATAAAATAAAGCAAGAAGCTCATAGAAGCATATAAGAGCATATACGAGCACATAGCACATAAGTATGATATTTTAGATGTAAAACCTAAGGAAAGCAACTAAAAGAACATAAGCACATAGCACATAAAAGCCCTAACTATTACACCGAGGATGCCTAAATACAATCTAGAAGGAGAAACAGGTAAGAAAATAACCTATCTAACCTATCTATTACATTTCCTATCTAAAAATACAAAATTTTGTTAAATAAGAATATAACTTATCTATTACCTTAGCTATCTAAATACAAAAATTTTTTTAAATAAAATATTATCTATCTATTACATTTCTTTGAATAATTAGAATTTAATTTGAATAAATAATCATGACATAAATAAATGCTTGCACATAAATAAATAATAAACATAAAAAGATACATAAAAACACATAGAAAAACACGTAGGAGTATGTAGAAGCACATAAAGAGATATTGAAAGGGTAATAGAGGTACTTCCCATTCGTAAACTCGGTACAAATGCTAACAACATGAATAAACACATCAAGGTACCAACATTTTGGATAAACAAATCACAGAGTAAATAACACAATATTAATCACCATAATTAAGGGATAAAATACAAGGGAATTATAATAACAACAAACAAAAAGTTAAAAGCACCAACTAAACATTTAGGGAAAACATATTTAATTTAAATAAAGAAAATACAGCAACATATAATTAACTTTTAACACAAAAATAAAACATCAAATAATATAAATAGGTACAAGAAAACTAATTTGAGCATTAATTAAATAAAAAGTAAATTTGGGAATTGATTAAAAATTTAGAAACACAAAAAAGGCATAATTGAAAGCTTTAAGGACTTAATTAAAAAAAATTTTGGGTTAAAAATAAAAAAATTGTTAGCAACATTCTAGAGAAAAAAAATGTAATTTACAGCAGACTAAAGGGTAAAGTTACAATTTTAAACGATACTTAAAGTAATAATATAATTTATAACAAATTAAAATGCTGAAATATAATTTCCAACGAAGCATAAGGGCAAACATTTAATTTCCAGCAAGTTCTAAGGACAAAAAACCATTTCCAGCAATCAAAAGTACAAAAAATCATAATTTCCAGCAATGCATAGGAGCAAAAATGCAATTTCCTGCAACTTAAAAGGGACTAAATTACAATTCTAGCAACATTCAAGGTCAAAAATGGAATTTCAGCAAACTTAGAAGCAAAAATGTAAATTCCAGCAATATTTGAGAGTGAAAATGTAATTCCAGCAAACTTGGAGAGCTAAATTGAAATTAATAAGACTCAAATGAAGAGCACTTAAGTTTTAAGGGTCAATCCACAAATATTAAGGTCCTAAATGCAACAATCAACAATAACCAAGGCAAACAATAAGCTAGTCAAAATCCTAGGGGCCAAAACATAAATACTAATCTGATAAAAATAATAAAAATAAATAAGTAAAAGAAACTAACCAAACCTACGTCGTTTTGTGTCAAAAGGACGTAGTTTTTCGTAATAAATTTTTTTTTAAACCGATTCCCCCCCCCCCCCCATTTTTTCTTTTCTTCCTATTTCTCTCTTTTCTTTCTTTTCTTTCTTCGTTCTTTCTCTCTTTCTCCTGCTGCTCTCTCTATCTCTCTCTGTTTTCTCCCTCCTCTCTCTTGGATTGAAGCCTCTCTGTCCCTCTTCCATTCTCTCTGTTTTCTCTTTCTTTCCGTTCTCTTCCTCCCTCATTCTCTCCTTTAAATCCGGCTCCTCTTAACCCCAAATTCTCTAATATATTCTAACCAAGAAAATCCTCAATCTATTTATTTCTTAATTGATAACCCAAATCAAAGCATTCAAACTACAAATTAGTAACAAAATTCACAATATCTATGCAATTATTAGAGATTAATTGAAAAAGAAGACAAGGAAGTTGAACCTGTGTTGAGAGGTGGAAGATTTGGTGACAAGAAGTTGGCTGTGGGAGGCGGTGAACGGCAATGCGATGGTGATAGGATGTTGTTTGCGGCACTCCTGGGGATGGCGGTGGTGAGCTAGACACGGTAGAGCTGTAGATTTCGGTGGTGGAGTTTGTATTGGCTATTGGCAGTGAGGGTGATCTTTCGGTTGTGCAGCTGCTGCTTGGGTGTTAATTTAGGTATCTGTGGCAATATATTTGGTGTGTCTTTGTGACTGCATGTGGTTGTGTGTGCGAATGTGTGTGCTGTGTGTGAAGAACTATGTGTGAATGTTTGTGTATCTATGTGTGTGTGAGTTGTTTGTGCATGTATTCGAGTGTGTATTTTTCTTGAAGTGTGTGTGAGTAGCCTATGAATCTGATTTGTATGCCAAATGAGTGTGTGTGCTGTGTGTGCTTGAAACTGGTGTGTGTTGTGTATGTTTTGCTGGTGAAGTGAAAATATGCTGTGTAGGTGAAGAAGAAAGTGTGTGTGTGGTATGTGCAAGGGTGTGTGACTGTGTATTGTGTGTGTTTTATGTTATGAGGTGAGGTTGTGAAGGGGTGTGTGTGTCAATGGTGCTGGTGTGTGAAAATAGTGTGTTTTGCAGGTGTGTTGTGAAATGATGAGTGAATGAAATTGTGGGGATGATGGAGTCGTGAGAAGTGCAGGTGTGAGTAAAGGGAAAAAAAAAACAAAAAGGGGGAAAGTGGTAGGGGAATGGTGAGTGAAACGTGTAGGTGTGTGTCTATTGTGTGCTTGGCTGAGAGAGTGAGGTGAGAGTTGTGTGCTTGGTGATGAGTGAATTGCAGGTGAATTTTGTGTAGGTGAAAGGAGCCATGAGAGGAGAGGGGATGAAGATTGGTGTGTGAGTTACAGAAAGGTTGAGAGGGTGAGAGTGAGAGGAAGAGTAGAATTGAATGTGTTTGGTGATGATGGAGCTGAGGTTTTTGGTGGGATATGGTGATGATGATCAATGAAGAAAATCAACACACAATCCTTTAAAATTTGCTGATTGAGTGTTAAAATGGGGGAGATGGGATGATGGAGTTTGAGGGATTGATGAGTATAGTTGAAGCTAAGTGGTGAGATTGCTTATGGCTTTTGTTTTGCTGCTGCGTCCAGCAGCTGCAGTGTAAAAACTACTGTAGCTGCTTCTCTCTCTTCTTTTTTTTGTGGGAAACGTGCCCCTAATTAAATAAAAATACAAAAATTAAATACCAAATGACTTCTAAAAATTACGAAATTTTTACAAAAAATTTATGAATTTATAGAATGCACATATAAAATCTTGCACAAGAAAAAAATTCTAATAAAAAGGGCGCATTGGATGACTTGCTATAATATGATAAAAATTATGAAAATTACTAAATAACATTTAAAATTTACAAAAATTTTACACAAAAATACATTATCACACAAAACACATATACTAGAATTTTCACTGCAAAATTTCAACAATAATGCATTCTCGTGAAATGTACATTTAATAAACAAAAGACAAAAATTAAATAAATAACAACCAACATCTAAAAATTAGGAAATTTTTACAAAAATTTATAAATATCCAAAATGCACATATAAATAATTTCACACAAAATTCTAATAAAGCAAAATAAAAAATGCATTAAGAAATGTGCTTTTAACTTAAAAATACTAAAATTCTAAATAATTACTAAATGACTCCTAAAAATCTTTAAAGATTAGAGAAATGATAAAAATCCATAAAATGTGAATCTAGAAATGAAAATAAAATAAATGGTATCTATAAGCTGAAATTACCATTTTGTCCCTGGATGGGACTAATTAGTTATAATTTGCGTAAAAATTGCAAATGACCTCTGAAAAACAAAATGTATCCTTAAATGAAGTAAAATACACATTTTTTACAAAATTTGTGTCAAAATTTTGTGCCTACAGAGTTTTACTCTCTCGACTCACTATTTGTTTTTAAAAAAAAAATAATGATAATAACCTGCATTGATAATGGCAAACAGCATGCTTTGACTGACTTTGAACAACTCAAATGAGTACCTTCCCCGAAGCACATTTGCAGACAGTTATCCGTCATGAGCATAGATTTAAAAAAGTTGCAGAACTTTGCAGTGTTTTAAAACCCGGACCGGACCGGCCGGTTCGACCGGTTGAACCGGGAACCGGCCAGGCCTCCGGTCCGGTTCTATGCATTTTACTGTGTATTCCAAGAACCGCTCAGAATCGGATTAGACCGGCGAACCGGATCGAATCGGTAAACCGTCGGACCGGCGGTTTTTTGAATTTCCAAAAAAATGCACCTTTTCGGCTGGTAGGAGGTCTCGAACTTGAGACCTCCCACCAAACCTTCCCGCGTAAGTGCCACCAAGCCAGCCGAGGTTTTGTTGCTTTTGTCTTCCAAATATTTTACTTATTCTTTCGTTTGTTTTTCTTTAATCACTTTAATAAAATTAATTATTACAGTTTTAGTTTCCTTTTTTCCATTATCAATCATGTTTGATAAAATTAACTCACTCTACTTTTTTAGTTTCCTTATTTTCATAAATCATATTTAATTAATTTAATTGATTCTTACTTTTTTTAGTTTCTTTGTTTTCTTTTTTAATCATGTCTAATGAAATTAATTGATTATTACCTTTTTATCTTGGCATCCAAATTCATTATATTAAAGAAATATTGGATTTACTTTTACCAAAATCTCTCGCATTAAGATTAGTCCTTTTATCTAAATTATTTAATTATTCATTTTTATGCCTTAAACATTCTCCTAATTGAAAGTTTAGATTGGTATTTTTGTAAGTACTTTGTTTAGATTTTTGAATTATGGTTAATCATTATTCAACAATAAGCACATATTGAATCTTGAAAGTAAGAATGTAGAGAGTTATTTCTTTTATTGAACAAGATTGATTAAATTAAGTTTAGGCTCTTTTAAGAAATTCTAAATCAAATTCTTGATTGATAAAAATTTGATAGAAATGATCTCCCATTAGATATTGTACCATAAAATGTAAAAAACTAAAAAATTAAAACTAAATAGATTTAAACTAATAGTAAGATAATCAAATTGAACCATCAAGCCAACGTTGAGACCTCCCAACAAGGCTTCTAACGTTGAAACCATCAAGCCAATGTCCAAGTTGTTGCTTTTTATGTTGCAAATATTTTATTTATTCTTTCTTTAGTTTTCCTTTAATCATTTTAATAAATTAATTGATTATTACATTTTTAGTTTCTTTATTTCCTTTTGATAAATTAACTCATTCTTACTTTTTTAGTTTCTTTATTTTCATTAATCACATTATTGAATTTAATTGATTCTTACTTTTTTTAGTTTCTTTTTTTTAGTAATCATGTTTAATGAAATTAATTAACTCTTACCTTTTTATCTTGCTATCCAAATTAATTATGTTAAAGAAATCTTAGATTTACTTTAACCAAAATCTCTAATTTTAAGATTAGTCCTTTTATCTAAATTATTTAATTATTCATTTATATGCCTAAACCATTCTCCTAATTAAAAGTTTAAATTGGTATTTTTGTAAGGCATTTGTGTAAAATTTTTAATTATGGTTAATCATTATTCCATAATAAGAACGTTGACATCTTGAAAGTAAGTGGATTGAAAGTTATTTTCTTTATTAAAAAAATAAAAAATCAGTTTAGATTATTAAAATCATACTTTTTCTATGCAATATATTGATTCCAACTGTTATAACATCATATATCCACTTTTTCTTGACATACTAAAAGAAAATGTGTAGATTAAACAGAATTGATTAATTAAAAACTAATAAGCAAATAGATTTATTTGTTAGTTTTATTTTAAGACTATTGTATAAAGTCAAATTGACTAGCTCAATAGTCCGATACGTCATAAATAAAATTTTTTTTGGAGAGAATACATCTAAAGTTAAAACCTTAGAACCAATTTTAAATAAAGTTTAGGCTCTTTTAAGAAATTATTGATTGGTATAAAATTGTTAGAAATTACCTCTCGTTGGATGTTGTAACAAAAATCGTAAAAAACTAAAAAAATTTAAAAACTAAATAGATCTAAACTAATAGTCAGATAATCAAATTGAAATTTGAAAATCATTTGATATGCGAACCTACCTTAAAAAATAGGGCAAAAGAAATTTTTTTATTTTAAAAAATTACATTTACTCGAACTGCCCTATATACAAAGTTAATTGTATTATTGGTATTAAAATAAATTTGAATTTTATATTGAAAAATAAGTCTTGATGGTATTAAAAAAGTAGAGAATGTGAAAGCAAGTAACAAATATAATTTAATAATTTAGAATATTCAAGATTGTAATTTAAAATATTTAAAAATATAACAACACACTCTAATGGTAAATTTTATAGTTATTGTATTTTTTTATACTTGTAATACCATTTTCCTTGTTAATTTAATTGTTATAGATATAGAATATTTCATAAAATTTTTACCAAATATAATAAACTCATTAACTTGTGAATTTAAATATAATAAATTCATTAATTTGTATAGTTGAATATATTTAAACAATTAATAAGTTGACTAATTCAACAGGGTGGTGTATATTTAGTATTTGTTTTATATTATATATTAAATTAAATTAAAAAAAAAGAAAAATCATTGAACCCCGGTCGGACCGGTCGGACCGGTCCGACCTTGAACCCCTCCCTCCTCCGGTTCATTCACCGGTCCGGTTTTTAAAACATTGGAACTTTGCATGTTTTTTACGAGCAAGAAATCTTAAACAATTCTTAATCTTACTCATGGTGGATTGCCAAAATTTTCGCTTTGAAATTAAATTAAATGATCATCTGGAACATGATGTCATTAAAGAGAGGCCTAATTTTACATTTCTCCATTTTAAATCAATACCTTTATTGCATTGATGACTTGCGTTACTTTATTGGGGAATAATTTCAGAAACCTCCGTGATAATTCCACTGAACACTCCTCTAATTTTATATATTACATTGACCTCCCTTGGCCATTTGAAAAGACTATAATGACCATAATCTATCAGATTAATTACAACTCTAAAAACTGAAATGAGACAAAAAAGGTAAGTGACGTAAGGACACTTGCGTAATTTTGTTTTGGATAAGTGTACAACTGAAGCCGCAAGTTGGGTAATTTAAGAATTTTCCACCACCTGCTCGCTACCAATCGTCTCTGTATGGTTGTCTCTATTCCCTTTTTTGGATTTTCTCCATAAGTCCGTCCCAATATTACTTTTTAACTTCAAGAATCCTCACTTCCTCATGTTCATATCTCTGCCGCAATCGTACCAAATTCAAACTCCCACACCTACAACCTCCGCTTCATGTGATGGACAAATACAGCCAAGAGCATCAGCAATAATATTGTTTTCTAAATGAGTTTTCGGTTGAGAGTTTTTTATTGTCTAAATCAATATGCTTTGAGTTTACAATGGGATTTGTATATTTAAGATTTTTCTTGTGAATCACTTCAAGATTATCAAGGTTGATAAAAACAAGATGGGAGATGAGGGCTTGGGGCTGAGATTTGTTTTCCAAAATTTTTTTTTTCATATTTGAATTTTGTTGCCAGTGATTTTTAAAAACCTCAAGGGAGGTCTATAAAATTATCCCTTATGTCATTAGTCCTAAAGGTTGTATATGGTGTATATTTAAGATGTGATTTTAGCATTTTTTTTTTCTATAAGAAAAGTCCTCCTTAAGTTCATTACTAAGATTATGTAATTGTGGCCACTGTTTCTTATCCCTGGGAAGATTGCAAGTAATTCTACTCATTGAGGACATTACGTATTGTAAAATTTTAATGTTTTGCGCCTTCAGTTCACTTCCTTCAACCATTGCACTAGTATTGTTCTTTTGCCTTGTATTTTTCTCCGCCCATCTCCCTGTTTAAACAGTGTAAAGCTTAATAATTTCTGGAATCACAGTCCAACGAGTGTTTTGCAATAATCAGAGAGTTGATGAAAAGTAAACTGAAGTTTGGATCTACAGGCAAGTGACAACAACCGCCATACCAAACGTGGCCAAATAATGCTACATACCGGAGAGCTAAATTGTCACAACAACAAAAAAACCTGCTTATGATTTTGGGATTTAAGAATTTTCAATTGCCACATCTTCCTGAAAAACTAAGTCCAAATGGTTTGCAGTGGCGACACAACTGCAACCTTTACTGTGATATCAACAAGGTATGCCATCAGTAAATCTCAAGTTTCTGTGACGACTCCTTGGTACCCTTGATAACTCCAAATGAAATAATTGTTTTCATCTCTGAGAGCCAGGATTTCTGCGTTAGGCAAAATAGATGCTCAAAACTGCATTTCCCCTGTTAAGAAGCAAAAGAATGTCGTCATAACATCGCAGTTTGCTGCAGACGTTGACACAAATCATCCGTCTTGAGGAGTGAATGCATTTCATTGAACAGATTATATCATGAAATAACTAGATATCTAATTCATTTATCTATGATTGTGTTTCTTTTTGTAACAAAGCATACAGTGCAAAGAAAAACCATGTACCAACGCCTGAAATATATAAATAGATGTTAAGCAATCAGTGTTTATAGAACAGGTGCGTTGATTCTTTCGTCATTCCCTTCTTGTTGATCTCAATTGATAAGCCAAATTAAACTACAATAACATTGCCAAGCTTTGTTACTTTACAGCTCAAACTGTACTAAAAGTTTTTATATGTGAGACACGAGAGGATTACACCAAAATATTCTGAATTTTTGTAAAACTCAAATTGAAGAAGTGAATTTTTGCTCTGGTTGGCCGATTTTAAACCCTACGATGTTGGAATGGCTAAATGATAATGAAAGTTGTGGTCCCTAAAATTTCTACCCTGCTATGCTAACTCAATCAAATGCGATAAATTATGTGGTTATGGAACTAAGTTGGTTAGCAATTGATTTTTTTACTGAACACAAGAAATTTTTTGAACAGTGAAAGAGAGAACAAAAAGTCACAACCAGTTTTTTCTCTGCATGACATTCTCACTAAATCAACCAACCAGGTGAGGCAGCAAGCCAACCTGGAGAACAACTGGCTATAGCTCCTCTTACGATTACTAAAACAATAATCCTAAATCAGGACAAGATTTTCATTTGCAGGGACATTACTCTGATGGCATCAAATATTATACAGAGCATACACACATTGGCTGGTTTTATATTCTCCCACAAAATACAGGCAAAATATATGTACTCTATGTTTTCTGCTACTTTGAAATTATCTACTTTGCCAAAAAATTTTGTTTTTCCCCCCTTCTTATGGAAGTAATTTTTCTTATCAGCACCTTTTCCAGAACTGAAATCCTTATTAACACAAAAGCAATCTCCTCTGAAAAGAAAACACAAGGACAAAAGTGATGACATCTGAGATGAGAGTTAATAAGAGCTTGAATATCCCAAGAATAATTCGCTAACCTGATATCTTCAGCCCTTGTTAACGTTTGTTTTTCTATTATTAATTTACAATTTTAGGTGAAGCAGCGTATTGCTACATAAAAACAGAAACATATTTCATGAACCGAATAGTTTATGAGTTGATAAAGAGGTGCAAATGATATGTCAAGAAATAATAACCAAAACTTGCTGATTATTCAAGTAGTTGCAGTTTTGATGTGTTTTCTATTGCCAAGCCAAAATCATCTTCTCTTAAACCTCTTTTATTCACCTTCATGTTTTTAGCAGGAAAAAACAACCACGAGTAGAGAAGAAAAGAACACGATTGTTGATACACTTACAGGCATGCAAGAGTCGATACTCATCATCCATCCGCAAACTTCAATCAGTACGTGGTGAGTAATTCAAGTTCCTCATTTCCCATGTCCCGTTGTTCTTCAAGGATTTGCACGGCAGAACTCTTGACTTCACTGCTGCAGCGACGCAAGTGAATCACCTTCAAGGTACAAATTTCTCCAAAAATTGCAGGGATCTCCTTAAGCATGGAACAATCTCCCAAAACAAGATGCTGAAGGCAAGTGAAGGAATCAGTGGAGACATTCCATTCTTCAATTTCTAAATTTGATAATTCTAAAAATTTCAGGTTCAAGAATTGCTCATCTTCCACATTCCATCTTTTTCCACGAAAGGCATGTTCTCGTAATTTCAAAACCTCAAGATTGGAAAGCAGCCCAAGTTCTGATATTGCTCTCCATGGTAGGCCAAGCTTATGCAAGGTGAGTTTCTTGAGAGTTGAAGGCAAGTTAAATCCCTGAAACTGGATACGCATCCAACTGTAAAACACTTGTCCGGACCCATAAGTAGACACTTTTAGTGACTCGAGATCTTTTAAGAAAGTCAATGAGGGAAATTGAATGCCCTTCCTAGTATAGTCCTCTGATTCTAAGAATATATATCTCAGTTTTCGAAGTTTAGGGAACCTTCTTAATAACATCTGTGAATCCGCTCGATGATCAAGAGACAAGGAAGAAAAAGTCTCCACATTATTTAATTGAGAGGTTTCCTCAAGATCCGTATCAGCCAAACAGATAGTAACTCCTTCACTAACATCTATATGTTTTAAATTTTTCATCTTCCAAACGGTATCTGGTAAATGCACCAAATCATGTGAACTTTTCAGAATAAACGTTTCTAGGTTCCAGAGGTTGGATATAGATGATGGAACAGTTGTAATATTTCCCCGAATTGCTAGGTATCTCAAATGAACAATTAACACTATTTCCTCAGGAAAAGGACAATCCAAATTGATGCTCTCCAAATTCAGTACTTTAAGAAGTTTATGGCTCTGAAAAATTTGGGAGGCAACAGAATTAGAATTTGAATTTTTAGCATCAGCAAAGAGCAGTAGAGAGGAGGTACTTGGACAAGAAGGTATTGATTTCATCAAAGTTTCCCATCCAGAATACAAGCACAACCTGTATTGGTCGTACTTTTTGGGATTTGACGAATAATGAGATACCTGAGTTCTCTCCGCTACATGTAAAAACCTTTCTTCTTTAGCTTTTTCCATGCAGAAATAGTGTAACAGATCATGAACGCGGCATGCTTTTATGCCACCTTTGGAACTTCTCGTGGTAACAATTACTAGGCTTCGACCAATTAGCTCCACCAAAGACTCCTTTGCCACTACTTCTAAGCTCCTTGTCTCAGGTTGCAGAAATCCTTCAGCAATCCATAGTAGCATCAATTTCCGGACGCTAATTGCTTCACCCTGCCTAAATGCTGCAAAATAGAGAAAGCAAGCTTTCATAGAATCCGGAAGATAATTGTAGCTTAGTTCCAATATGTCCATACATCCTTCAGTAGTAATGCATGAATTTAAACTTTTCTCAATTTGCTTCCACCAATGTATATTATTCTTATTCCTTTCAAGGAGGCCTGCAATAACAGCAATTACTAGAGGTAGTCCTTTGCAATTTCTTGCAATTTTCTTCCCAACATCTGAAAATTTTGGAGGGCAGCCATCATTGTGAAACACCTTCTTTCTAAGAGTTCCCAACTTTTATCATCGGTCAGTTCCGGCAGTGCATGAGTATGAGACTGAGGTTTACACATTTCGGCCAAATTATGATTCCGACTCGTGAACAAAATTCTACTTCCGTTTCTGTCGTCTGGAAATGATTCTTTTACAGCATCCCAAGCCCCAGTGTTCCAGATGTCATCCATAACGATTAGGTACTTCTGTCTTTTTAAACTTTTGCGGAGTTGATCAGCTATTTCATCATCATCTTTTTTAGACATTTCAACATGATCAACAGCAACAACACTTCTCAAAATTTCAATCAACAGATCTCGCCTTCTGTATACTTGGGTAACATAACACCAGGCACGTTTAATAAAGTGAGATTTAACTGAAGGATCATTGTAGACTTTCATGGCCAGAGTTGTCTTACCTACACCTGGCATGCCAGCAATGGAGACAATATTCAGCATCAATGATCCTCTTGTAAGTCGACCGAGTACTGCTTTTGCATCTTCTGTCAAACCCACAACCTCATCAGTGCTTGAAGTACTAGCATGTGATCGTTGGAAACTATAACTCTTCTCAATACTAAGCTTTCTGTTGTCCAATATCTGCTTCTCTTTTATCTTCTTAACCTCAGCCTGGATAAGCTTAGTTTCATGGATGACATCAGAAAGGCATATTATATTGCTCCAAATAGGAAAATCCGTAGTTGAACACGAGTGAATGACATACTCTGCCTGGTATGCCACATTGATAATTCTTGTCCAAAGATCTTTTATTACAAGAGACTCATTTTGCACCTCCATGTTATCCTCAAGGAAAGGCCTGAGGAACAGTAGTTCCTGGTGGACAGTCACAAATTTATGCTTTGCAAAAGGGAGAAAGTTGCCCTTACATTTCAACATTTTATTCAGATTTCCCAAGAAGAAGTCAACGAATCCAATTCCATTCGTCATGGGGAAATTAAATTGCCATGGATTAGGCTTCTTGTCATAAAGCTCTCTGATTTCTACCTCGACTCGGTTAACCTTTGCCTCGACTTCCTTGACCTTTTCGAGTAAATCATCGAGCAAAATATTTCTTTCCCACGAAATGTCTTCATTGAATTTGTCAATGCAGAGTGAGCAAATGAAAGATGTCACCTCTCTTATCACCGCATAAATTTGATCAAGGTTTACGGTTCTCCATTTTCTTCCAAACTTCTTTGGTGGATCCATGATAAATGTTAACAAGAGAAGTAGCCCATCCCGTAGGACTTCAATATGCTGCTTCACAGAAACCACTACATTTTCTAAAAGAAAATTAAGAAAGATCACAGCTATTTCACCAATCACAAGTTTGTCACTTTCTGACGACTTACAAGCTTTCAGGAGTCCAAGATACATCTCTGTAACCTTAGGAGTGTAAGGCATGATCTTCTGTAGCACATCATAAAGAATAGTATTCATTTGGGGCACCATGTTTCCATCTACACTATCCATCCAGTAAAGAAGTGATAGACCCACTGCGCCTTTAACCCAATCTCGAACAATAGCCGAGAAATCTTTCAGTTTGTCCTCCCCATGACATCGTTTTTTGATGAAGTCAAGAAAGTTTCTGGAGAATCTTAGCTTCTCTTGAAGGGCTTCTATTTGCACTTTCACCGGGACAGCCATTTCCGCATGGGATTTGGCAAGATCCTTCAGATTCATGAGGATAGAATCCATGAATTCCAGGATGCCGTCACTCATGGAAAACTTGGACTCTATAGAGCAATCTAAAAAAAGAATGCAAGTTCTCCTGATATCTGGCTTGAGATGCTCAACTCTTTCTTTCAACTTAGATACCACAAGGTTCCAATCATGGTTCAAAGACTCGGCCGAGTTGGAGACGACTCGGCCGAGTCGTCACCGGAACGGAGGACTCCGGTCTGATACCGTTCCGATTCTACTCGGAGACGGGAGACTCGCCGAGAACTCGCTCGGACTCGGTCGATTCGGACCAAGTTGTCTCCGAGTTGAGAAAAAACGGCCGATTTCTCGGCCGACTCGTCCGAGTCAACTCAGTCCAAAAAAACAAAACAGAGAAACAATGAAAAAAACATAGGGCAGAAAAACCTCTGCATCATTTCGGCGAGAAACAAGATCAGGATTATAGTTGCTGCAGCCCATTTGGAAGTTTGGAAGAGAAGATGGATGTTGACGGCGCTCTTGGAGAGGGATGGAAGTTGAGAGAAGATGTTGCGGCTTGGAAAAAGTTGGGAAGATAGTAGTAGATGTTACCACTAGGATGTCTTGAAGAGAAGATGCAGCAGTCCATTTGGAAGTTTTGGAGAGATGACGGCGCTGTTGGAGGGAGAGAGGGAAGTTGAGAGAAGATGTTAGGGGTTGGAAAAAAAGGGGAAGGTGTCACTGGTTGGGAAAAAGTTAGAAGATAGGGTTTGGAAAAAATTTCTTTTACAACTATACCCTCAATTTTGTTATAAAATTCTACAAACATCCTAAACATTTAGTCAAATATAATATTCTGCCCAAAATTTATACTTCCATTCTAGGCTTACGTAAATTAATAAAAATTATATATGTGTGTGTATATGTATATAAAATTTTTAACAGATGCCAAATTTTTATCTTTTAAAAATATAAAAATTAACTACATGTGTGTGTATGTACGTATGCATGTATTAATTCAACTTAATTAGGATTTTTATATCTCTTTTTCTAATATACTCTAACAAAATGCCAAATTGAGCAATCTTTTTAAATAAAATTATAGACACACATAGGATTTCAGTATGAAGATAACTAATTTGGGGTTTGGGGTTTAATGGTATATGCTTTGTATTTGTTTGAGTTTTTTTAAGTTTAGTTAAATTTCTTATTTTTTTCTAGATTTTTGTTTAATTTAGTTTTTATTTTAGTTAATTAGTCTAGTTTATTAAGTTAACTTATTCAATTAATTCAGTTTTAGTCTTAGTTTGATATTTACGCTTGCTTAGTTTTATCATAAATTAATACTTATATTTAAAACCTTACTTTTCTTTAGTATTATTATTATTGCCTTTAAAGACTTTTTATTTTATACAATTTTTAAAATAAAAATTATTTTAAAATATGCGTCTCGCCGAGACCGCGACCGATATACCGAGACCGATGTGGAACGGTACGAGCCGCGACTGCGACCGCGACCGCGACTTTGAACCATGGTTCCAATCTTTGACATCTATTCCGATGGCTGCAAAATAACCAGCATCATAGAGGCTGTGTCCTGTTTCCTCCTTGATAACTTCAGCATTCATCAAGAGAGATGATCTCAAATGACGCATAGTGGGTTCCTTATCAGTAGAGCTGCAGTTTGCCAAGCAGCTGAAGAACATTTTCAGAAATCTTAAATCTAGTAAAAGGATATGGATATCCTGCTTCATAGGCAAAGTCAAGTGCGGTCTGTTCAGTAGCCTTGATAGCTGTTCAATGGCAGAATCTACAGACGTGTGATGCATTTCTTGATCTGTCTCTTTGAGATTTTGGGGGATCCTGGAAATGGGATGTGGTTCACCGAAGCTCAGGCAAGTGAAGTGATTACCTTGCTGAGAAGGAGACCTACAAAGGATGATTTTGATATAATTTCGTTGAATATCTTCAAAGAAAATTGATTGCTGAAGCAACTTGTTTAGAGAAAATATGTTTTGTTCTAGTAAGAGTTCTAAAAATTTAATAGCACTCGTTAGCCAAATCACATTAAAATGCTCCAATCAAAAAACTTTCTTTTTTGGTGTTTACAGTAACTTCCTGTAATATCAAGGACCCTCGTGGGCCTTTTAGTTATTTGGACTTTTTGGGTGGTCATTTGAATTATAAACTCTTGAGGGACTTGTTATCAATTTATGTAATTTGTTTTCTTCACCTAAAAGATTAGGGCTTTTTCTTTTCCCTCTTCATTGTCTTCTTCTTCCTTTGTAATCTTTCCTTCTTCCCTCTTCCTAAATCTTCTCCTATTTTGCTTGAAGAAGGTAGTGGAGAACCTCACCTTCAAAGGGGAGCAAGTAGTGACTTTGTTCAAGCTTCTTCTCAAGGTAAATTTTTCCCTTGAGCTCATTTTCCTTCCTTTATTTTGGTTGTGTCAAATTTGGGTAGATGATTAGTTGATTGAGAAGTCTTTGGGTCCTTATGCTTGCATGAGCTTATGCTTTTTGATAGTGAGAATGTGGGTGTGAGATGATGGCTAAGTTTTGATGATGGTGGGTGAGGAACCTTGAGGGATTTTGAGTGTTTATGACTTGTGTTTTTGGATTGATACTTGCTTTAAGCTTAATGTGTAAGATTATTGCTTTATTGTGCCATTTTGAGGTTGATTTGGTGCTGAGTTAGTATTGGATTGAGTTGGGAAGGGTTGGATTTGGTTTTGAATACTGTAGGGGTTGTAGATCGCGTTGCCTAGGCTCATCCGAGGTGCCATCCGTGCCACGGATGAGGTTGCGGCTCGTTGGGGCTATCTCGCTGGCACCGCGGATGATATCGCTGATGGGAGTACCTACGTGTCTGACCCAAGCCGCGGCATCAACCGCGTTGCGGTTGGTATCGATCGAGGCAGTTTTTGCTCTTTTCCTTTGTTTTGCATACTAAGTTAGATGTAAGCCTTAATTATGACTTCTTAATAAAATTAGTGTATGATTAAGCATTTATTTGTGTGTTATACGTGACGACGGTGCGTACCCCTATTTAGATTATTTGAACTAGCTTTGGAACAAGGTAAGTAGTACTTGCATCTCTTTGCCTATTTGAAAAGTACTTTTGAAAACCTAAATGTTTTGAAATATTAGTTTATATATAATTGGGCTTGAGTTTGGATATATGTTGGTTTTACTATGAAATGATACATGTGGTCTATTTGTGATGTAAATGACTATGGATTTGAGCTCTTGCACGTGAAACAGATTGGTGTTTGTAGTAAAATCTTTGAATCGTACTAACCGGGTGATAGTTAGTTTTGAACCAGACTAACCGGGTGAAAGCTGGATTTGATCTGTGTTAACTGGGTAGTAGTTGACAACTGGATATCCAGGGTCATTTGTCCATTAATTATTTGAGCTCTTATTGAATTGATCTATGTTTATATTTTGAATTGTAATTGTTTATGAATTAACCACATATGTTATGAATGATGATGAACTTGGCTTTGAATTGGAAAACTATATATGTATGTGTAACAAGCTAAAGCCCCAAAGAGACCTTTTACGACTTATTGGATGATTTATCACTCACCCTATGTTTGTAACTCGTAGGTGATGATTTTGTAGAATCAGATTGGGAACACTTTTGGGCCTCATAGCCATAGATTAGTATAGACATGGATGATGTTATTTTTGTTTATTGATGTATAACCCTATTTTTGGTATAGATTAGGTTATACATGTGAGCTCCAATTATTTTTGTTCTAGGGTATTGAAGATGTGTATGTTGAACAGTGTATATTTTGGTTTTGAATGAAATGATCTTCTTTTGGAAATTATTGTGTAGTCTTTAAGCTTTGAGTTGTGTTAGATAAATTGTGGTATCGATTAGCCTTGTGTCCTATCTTATTCTAGGGTATGACGGGTGCCACATTTCGGGTCACGGGGCGTGATAATTCCAATTAATTTTTTTTCTTTTTTGTAGTTAATAATAAGGTATCTCAAAATCCTAAAATTAGCAAATTTTCAAGAAACTAGGAGCACACCATCAATGCTCCAATATGGTGAGATTACATAACTAATTATTCATTGGACAGTTTGAGCTCTAATGTCACATACTACCTATAAGAATCGGTTCATTCTCATTTTTTGGTAATTGAAAAGACAGCCTGTCACACCTCTTGCTCTGGGACATAACACCACCGTGACCAAGTTAAACTGAGTCACAACGCTCAAATAGTCAAAACATCTAATAAGAACATCCCTAACATTTTGCATAAGTAATATATACATCAAAGCAAATTTCATAAAACTCAATTTTTACAATTGAAACTTCAACTACAAATACTAGAGTTGAAAGCATATCTTAACATATTCTAACATATCTTAACACTAACCAATCTGTTATCCCTTCGATCATAACTCCTAATCCCAAACCTTCTTTCCAAAGTCCTCATTCTCTGCGTATAAAACAAAAGGGTGAGTGAAAACTTTACCCAGTAAGTAGTACAAGTATCATTTTATTGGCCTGAGTATGTTACATATACATATACATGATATCATTCAAATAGTCATCACTTTAATTGTAATTCATACAATAAATGTGGCCCACATAACATTTCATATAGATACTAAAGAGAGAGCTCAAGTAATAAAGCACATTGACCCTGGATATCTAGTTATTAACTATTACTGGTTAACACGGTCTCAAAACATTATGCTAACTCTCACCGGTTAGCGCGGTCCAATATCATATCATTCATTCCAAATTTAAGGAACTAGTCCCGTCAATAATTACCCTATACAAGAGCTCAATCACAAAACATTCATTCACATTTGACCACATTTACACATCTATGGCAAATCATCAACATATGCATACTCATGCCACTTTAATATATGCAAAATAATTTAGAAAACATCATTGTAACAAATACATTTTCAAAGCATAAAGGATACAGGTACTACTTACCTCGAGTCCAAGCTAAATAATTAGTCCAATTAGAAATGATCACCTTCTTCACCTAAATAACATAATAAACTCTCAATCATATCCTAATTCTATCAAGAAATCACAATTGAAGGCTTAAGTCTAACTTAAAACGCAAAACAAGCAAAGAGGGCAAAACTGACGCAATCCGCAGGTCCCATCCGCAGGGTTAGCCTGCGCCACAACTGATGTCGCGGATGGCACCAGAATGAAACCCTGGTCGAGCTTGCGATGATCATCTGTGACCCGGCTGGCACAGCGAATGAGCCCAGGCAGCTCGATTTCTCCAGACTGCAACATAACAAACCAAATCCAAGATTTTCCAATTGCATCTAACACAATCCAAGCACTAAACCAACTCTAAAATGGCAAGATAAAGCAATAATAGGGCACATAAATATAGTATACTTTCACTAATCATGAATCACACCCACACATTACACATTATCTTCAAGGTTCTTCACCCATAATTCATCAATGCCAAGAAACCACACAATTCACATACATCCTACACATACTACAACTCTAAGCACATACTCATCAAAGTATAAAGACCCAAAAACTTCCTAATCAACCATCCATACCCATTCTTGACACAACCGAATCAAAAGAAGATAAATTTGAGCTCAAGAGAAAATTACCTTGGGTGGAAGATTCAAGACTTCTCCTATTAGCTTCTCCTTGAGAATGGAAATTCTTCATCCTTCTTATTCTATAGAGAAAATGGAGAGAACTTGATAGGGAGAGAGAGAGAGAGAGAGAGAGAGAAAAACCTGTGAGGAAGAAAGAAGAAAGAGAGAAAAGGTAATTGAAATACAAACGAGAGAAAGAAAGGCTCTTACATCTTCCACCCAAAAGCCAAATGACAAAATAGGCCCCCTCCAAGGTCATGGGTATTACACGGCCTCATCTAAATTATTAGTAAATTCTGGATAAACACTTGCCGAAAAAACTGGCTCCGTTTGGATATGATTCTTTGCAAAATTACTTAAAATAATTATTTGAAGGATTTTTTTTTACTTTCTAAAAAGTTGGAAAAGTATTTGAATTTTAAAAAAAATTTTGAAAAATTGTTTAAATAATGAATAATTATTTTGAAAATGTTTTAAATCGTTCAAAAATTTTCTAACAACTTGTTTCACTTTTTTATACAATTATTTACAAAACGTAGCATTTTTTGCTTCAAATTCTATTCAAAACAAGAAAAAAATTGCCACGAACATTTTTTGCTTTATATAGGGTAACAATAGAGCAGTGAGTACCGACACTGGATGCTCATTACAATACAAGTGTCCTATAGGGTAGGGATAAAATCCAGCAGGTTATTGAAATCAGGTCAACCAACAACAAGATGGAAGGTATAAATCTTTTGTCATTCCTCCAATAAATACTTGAACAGGTATACAAAATTTAAGAGAGCAATATTTTAGATATTCTAGTACATCCGAATCACATTAATATTGCTCCTCAATGAGGGTGACATGAAGAAATTCGAAGTTTTAGTATTAGAATCTTCTTGTGAATAAAATTTACTAGTTTTACATACATGACTATGCGAAAACTTTAAATTATCTATTACATTTTTTGTGTTATATTTCTTGTTACAATATATTGTTGAGTGACAATTTTCCCTTATTTAATATCAACCAGAATCATTTATCCATTAACTATTAGTGAATATTTAATGATGAAAACAAATACCACTTAACATACGACACATGATTGAGAATGCAACACTAGAAATGTAATATAGTATCTAAAACCCTATATTAATGATGCAAAATTATTTGTTACACATTTTCATGTTACATTTTTGGTTGTAATAATTTTTCCTTAATTATTTAATGTCAAAGAGAGTCAATGATTTCACCATCCATGATTTTTTTTTTTTTTTTTGGAAGTAACACCATCCATTTTATACGAGGGACATGTCTCGCCTAATACAATGTACAACAAACAATCTAACTTGCCTCTGTTTAATGTCAGGGCAAGCCAAGATCCACTAAGCATCCCCAGGACATTGACTGAAGGGATAGGTGTCACCTAATTCATGCGTATAGAAATGTAAGGATCGCGGATCACAATTTGCCTTCTTTCCATTTTTTGCAAGTTAAATATAGTGTAATTGTCTAGCATTGTGGTGTCACTATATACAATTATAGTGTAATAATTTTTTACGTAGAACAACATCATTTTTTAGGTCCATTTTTTGTCTTGCTAGATCAATTTCGTCCATCAATTTTTTTACTTTTAAATCTAAATTATGAATTTTGAAAAATGACACTTGTAAGAACCCTTGACTGAAATGTAACACCATATCCAAAGCCCTACATTAATGAGGGAAAATTGTGCAGATTGAGAAAATTTACAAGTCCTGAGGAGTTGACGTACTGCAACTCAAAAGATCATAGGAGAAACTAATTTCTTAAATTTGAGTAGAAGCTGGTTGCTTGATTTAGGAGAAAGTAATTAAGTAGGTCTTTAGGATTCCCTTCCTAAATATTATTTTATAAAACTCATTATTCATTTTGAAAGAAATGATACACATTCATATTATTAAATTAAACATGTTAAAAGAATAATTAAAGTCGATACTTATAGTAAATTTGATGATAATCATGTTGATAATTAGTAGTTATTGAGAAATTTTAAATCAGACCGTTCCTACCCTTTAGCATTGGCACGTGTATTTCTTAGGCACCAAGAGCAGAGCCCTCTCCACCTGCTTCTGTACAACACGCATGCACCATCCGCACCACAGGGTTTATTCTCTTGGCTTTCTCATCACTGCGTGGTCCTGTCCTCAGTCATCATCTCGAAACATGCGTGCTACTGGTATTAATACGAGTGGCTATTTGGTGCACTATATTGTCACATAATACAAGGTATAATTTATTATCATTACATGACGATAAATTATTGATTATAGTACGCTACGTAGTAATGCACATGTATTCTCTTGCAAATATTTTTTTTTTGGTCAAGTTGTCAATATTGTAACTTATTTCTAACCTATTCATTTAACTGAATCTAGGAGGGCCAATAAGACTAAATTACCATTGAATTAGAGAAAATACTTAAAGTATCTTTCTGGATTTAACTGCAATAGTTGGAATTTGAATCCCACACTGGTGCAGGAGAGCACTTTAGATGGCTCCCAGATTACCGAGCCACTTGCTCGATGGCTGATCCATCAGGTACTGCTTACATAATAGAACATGATTTCCATGGTCCATGTGAAATGGCTCGAAACTCCAGGTACTTGCTTCTTTGTTTTCTACTGGCCCAGGAACATGTTCATCCAATCTTTGGCCACGATTTCATGGGGTTATGGTTTTAATGTTCCTTTAGTTAATCCTTGAAACTATACATTAATCTTCAGAATTCTACAATATTTAATTTGGTGCGAAGACAAACTAAGTTGCATTAATTATCCTAACAATGACTTTGCTTTGGTTTTGTAGGAGATACGACCAGACAGAATGAGTGTCATTTGACCAGTTGCTGGTCTAGACTTGGCCAAGTTGGAATCAAGATTGAGTGTCATTTGAGTTCAATTTGAGCACGAAAGTATTTGGTTCGAATTATTGTTGAATTTAGTATATCTTAGCGTATTTATTGTATAAAATATCTATTTCGTTTTTTCATAAAAATGCTACTTGACCTATAAATTATGCTTGAGTTCAGGTTGAATTGTGCTTAAATTTGAAATCAAACTCGATCAAACTTGATTCATTGTGTAATTTATCTAAATCAATCTTGAATAAGTTAGGATTTTATTATTTCAAGTTCAGCTCGACTGTAGACACTCGACAAGCTCTAACTTGAGCTCGATAGGTCTAATTTTTATTCAAGTTAAATTTAGTTCAATTTTTACTAAAGTCAAGCTTGATTAAGACACTATTTGTGTTTGATTTGGCTCAATTTTAGCACCAGTCTAGGAGAATTGATGCTTGTATTAATTACATTGTCTAATGCAATTAAATCCTCAATGATATTTCTACCTTACCAAAACCTAATATCAATGAAAAGAAGTTGCAACCTCACATTCATACTTTAATAATTATTTGATTTAATTTAAAGTGTGATAAATGTGAAATTGACATTGAGAATCCGAACGGTGTTTGATGAGTACTTCAATATTGTTCTTCTCAAGTAATGTAAAGGAGGAGGAGAAATGCTTAAAGTTAATTAACCGGGGAGTATAATTTTAGGACTTCTTAAGTTACATAGAATTTAAGGCCAACCAAATTGTTTTTTTTTTTTTTGGTAAGTAATTAACCAATCATGTTAAACCACTACGGTTTTGTAGCAAAAGTGGAACAAGAAATACCTATTTTGATATACTATCTTAGCTTCATTCAGAGCGTTTGACTATAAAAATTTGTTCCCTCAAGTGCCTGGCGATATCACTTATTTTATACCACTCATTTTTCATAATTATCGGCCCTATAGCATTGTCCTTTTTGTTTATTTTGGATTTTCTTTTCCTTCATTTTGCTCAAGTATATTTCCACAATTGACTAATACATATAAATATTTTCATTAAGAGCTATATGAGTGCTCTATAAAATAGCAATAACACCTCTATCTTAACTTTCTATCACTCAAATAGACAAAAATTCCTGCCTTTATTTTCTCACCTGTATATTTTTAAATTTCATGTTGAACCACAGGCTTCCCACCCACTTCAACTCCAACCGCTAGCACTCGACTGCACCACCAAAATCCATTGCCCGTAATCTATCCAATAAATTGCCTTTATATTAATTCAACATCATTATAACTATAAACGAGCTGAGCCGAGCCGAGTATTCTCAGTTCAAGCTCGTGCTCATTTAATAAACTAGTCGAGCTAACCCGAGGTCGTTTATTAAATGAGTCAAAATTTGTGTTCAAACTAGGCTTGTTTATCTATACGAACGAGCCGAACTTGAGTTTTCACGAGTCAAGTCAAGTTTTGTTCACGAACAACTCGAGTCAAATAAGTGTAAAAGTATTATTCAAACTGAGTCGAGTCAAGTATCTCATGCTCAAACTCTTGTTCATTTATTAAATGAGTTAAAATTTATATTCGAGTTCGGCTTATTTAGCTACACAAACGAGTTGAACTCGAGCTTTCACAGGTCAAGTCAAGCCGAGCCGAATTGAACCGAAATGTATTCGCAAATAACTCGATTCATTTACAGCTCCAAACATCATAAATCCATTAGCAAATGCAAGCTCTAGCGGCTAAACACCATCGTTTATTCCTTCAACTATTGGCTGCCTCCTCATCATGCCGTGACCAATCAAAGTAAACTGAATTGACATAGTTTTAAACCAAAAAAAAAAAAAAGTTAGAGAAGTAGATTACTGTTAAAGATTAGGGTGATTCTTATATGAGCTTGATTCATGAATTTTGTAATGTAAAAGATAATTATATAAGTATAATAATGCATGCTAATATAAGAAAATAAGATAAATATACTCATATGGTTTTCCTTTAAATTTTACAAGTAGTACTGTAAATCGACATAGACAAATTCTTTTTCTAAAATTAGAGTAGAAGCTAAAATTAAGTTGCCCTTTATTTATTTTTTTTAAAGGTGAAGTTGCCCTTTATTTTTAGCATGTGTATTTCGTAGGCACCAAGAGTAGAGCACTCTCCACCTGCTTCTCCTTCTTCACTTACCATGCATGCACCATCAGCATCATATGGTTTAATCTCTTGGCTTTCTCACCACCGCGTGGTGCTTGTATCAATGCTTCCAATCAAGCAGGTACCACTTACATGTGCTCCATGTGAAATGGCTCGAAAATCCAGCAGGTATTTACGATTGGCCCAAGAATTTGTTCACCCAATCTTTGACCATGAGTTCATGAGGTTATAGTTTTAATGTTCCTTTAGGTTAATACTTGAAACTATACATTAATCTTCAGAATTTTACTTTATCTAATTTGGTGTGATGACAAAACAAGTTGCATTTAATTATCCTAACAATGAGTTTGTGATGGTTTTGTAAGAGATGCTGCCATATAGAATACCACCGTCGCATGTAGAATGCAAGTAGTCTAGACTCGGGGTTGACCAAGTTGAAATCTAGATTGAGCGTCATTCATGAAAGTATTTGGTTTGGTTGGAATGCTCATTGAATTTAATGAACGTTAGCGTTTTTATTTGTATAAGATTTCTATTTCATCCTTTCTTAACAATACTAAAAGTCATCTTTTTGTATTGCTTGACCTTGATTAGGCTCGAATTCAAGTTGGATTATCCTCAAATTTAAACTCAAACTCAAACTCAAACTCAAACTCGATCAAATTTGATTCATTCTTGAGTTTATCTGAATAGAGGTTGAGTAAGTTAAAAATATTATTGAATCAAGTTCAAGCTTGATTTTAGACACTCAATGAGCTCAAACTTGAGCTCGATCAGTCTAATTTTTACTCAAGCCAAATTAGAGTGGTTCAATTTTTACTAGAGTCAAAGCTCGATTAAAGCACTATTTGAATTTAATTGGACTTGATTGTGCTATTATTCTAGGAGAACTGCTGTCCGTGCTGCATGGCGTGATAAGTGGTTGAATAATGTTTTTCTCAATTTATATGATTAGGAGAAAGGCTTAAAGTAACTAAGCAGTATAAATTTTAGGACAACTTAGTGTTACATAGAATTTAAGGCTGACCCATCTTTTTAGTTTTCAGTTTTTGGAAAACCTCCACAATTTTGTAGCAAACAAAAGTGGAATATTTTATTTTATTTTGATTTAGAGAATTTGATTACAAAAATTTGCTATCTCGAGTTAAAGTACATAGTCATATCACTCACTTTGTTTTAGTTTTGTCGTGTTACTGTCGAACTTTTTTTTTTTTTTTTTTTTTTTTGATGTTTTGAGCTGGGGTTACTGTCGAACTTTTTATTTAGACAATAGTGTCGAACTTTTTTTTGGGACAATAGTGCTATGACATTTTGCTACCACAACTTACTATTATTTTCATAACATAGTATATCTTCACCCGATAAGATTTTTTTTTTTTTTTTTTTTGACAATTCACCCGATAAGATTTTGTCACTCATTTTCATAACCGCCGCCATCACAGCATTATCCAATTTTGTTTATCTTAGATTTTCTTTTCCCCCGTTTTTCTCAACTATATTACAACAATTGACTCATACATACAAGATTTTCATTTGAAGCTATATTATCATTCCATGAAGTACTAACACCATCATCATTAAAAAGAATATTAGTCGAAATTATTAATTTAATTAGTTGGTGAAAAAATATATGAAACCTATTATATTAGTTAATTGAAGTAAAAATTAAGTATTTTTAACAAATTAATATTATTTTGGAGCAGACTAAACAAACAATCTAACTTTACCATCCGTGTGTGTGTGAGTTCCCTGGCATTTTTACGACGGTCGATCCGAAAGAGATCCGTGTGTTTTTTGTGTGGGAAGTCTGAAACACAGGACGCTCAACATGGTTTTCACGTCCGTTGGACATTGGAATGGCTGGAGAAATATGGATTCCTGGATTCTCCACTAAAGGATCAAATCTTGATCCTTAAACAAGAAATGAGGTTTCTCAGAACTTATCTAATGTTAATGGGTTCATCGAGGGCCATTCCTTCTGGATCGAGTTCACATAGCTTCGACATTGAAGCTTCATTCACAGAGGTATCGCAGGAACTTACCTCTGCATGTTGTACGCTACTACTGAATGCAGATACGATCGAGAATGTTGATCAAGTTGTTTTTCGTATGCTGAAAATGGTCCAAAATTACAGACCAGAAATCAGGGGATGCTACAGCATTTTGTTTGAGAAGCCTTCAGAAAGAGAATATCTGATGACTCAGGTATCTGCAATGGATCTGATTGGTTGTGCCCTGGACAATCTTCAGGATCTTCTAGACTCAAATATTGTAGCTGGTTGCATAAGGAAAAACTTGAGATCCTACAAGAGAATCTAAGATTCCGTAGGAATTTGATCCAGCCTTTTGCAAGCCAATGGAATGCTAACCAGGGATCTGCCTAGATTCGTGTTTGGAGCCGTAGAACTGGCGGCCAACGTAGCCGCATGTCTGTCCTATTTCTTCTGGGTTGATAATACGGATGAAATGATGGCATGTGTGCTGGATGTAAAGCTTTCTGATTTTCTACAGAAGAATGTCATGCCTTGTGCTTCAGACCTGATAGAGATGCTTGTTGGAATTTTTAAAAATTCAAAGACAATAAAGGGATCAACTAAGGAGGTTGAGTGCTTCAACTTTCTTCAAGAGAACCCGGTGGACTCCATCAGGGATGAAGTTGCATCTGTTCACAAGAAGTTATTACACCATTTATACCACAACAAATGTTCCATCCATTCGCATGTATTCAGTTCAGGAGACGTAACAAGATGGTTCTCAAAAGATAGTAAAGCAGAAAGATGGAAGGCAGCATCATTTCTCGCCCAGCTCAAGGAAGTGAATCTTGTGCTTTCAAGGATGCTTCAACTATTGGAGCCCATCAAGCCAGGGATATTTCTGTTTTCGCCTCCATGCTATGAAGACAATTTGGTGGTCTCTGTTAAGGATACAACCCTTCTCGATGAGCTGAAATTCCTTGGAACAAAAGTGACCAAAGAGACTGGGAAGCTGCAAATCTCAAATCATGTTGAGACGGTGACCAGTGAGGTAAGGATTCTTATGCACTCAATTCAAGAGACCACATTGACCGAAGAGACAGTGACTAAAATGAATCTCACACTTTTTATGTTGCTCTCAAAGATTGATCTCATTAAGGCCGAGGTGTATTTGACAGAGTTGAAAAATCGTAAACTTAACCTGGTGTCTCCAGTGAAGGATGAAAATGAAAGTCTTCTCGAGGGGTTGAGGTTCGTGAGAACATTTCTCATGGATACAATAGACATAGAGGCTAAGGTAGAGGATTTGTTATTGCTCCTAAAACATATAAAAGCTGTGGCTAGTGATTTATTCTCTATTACTTATCTCTTTTTTCATATCTGTGAAATGACAGAAGACCTGGCTGGTAAATTGAAATTTTGACTTTCCAGGCTAGGTCCTAGAATATTAAGTTCATAAAGGCAGAGGGTACTTTTCTAGAGCTACGAAATCATAATGTAGGTTTGATTAGCGATATGAAGGAAAAAGTTGAAAACCTTCAAAAGGAGCTTAGATTCCTCAGAACTTTTCTCATGAACCCTCCTAGGAAAAACAAGGAAGAAGAGGAACTCATTTTAAGAGGAAGTGAATCGTTGGCTAATCAGGTGGCATCCCTAATACTTCGGTTGTGTGACAATTGGAAAAAGGAGGACATTGCATTGGAAATGAATCCTTTGATTTCTGAGTTGCTACAAAAGATTGTGCTTTTTAAAGGAGAGATCAAACGCGTTAATCTCCATTTAACAAAACACCTACCCCAACAGGTGGTTGACTGCAAATTGGCCGAGAGGCAGTTAACCTCTAGCTGTATAACTTGTATAAAGATTCTCTATTTTACCAAAAAAAAAAAAAAAACGCGTTAATCTCCAAGTTCTGCCTTCAGTGCAGTCCAAGTATCCCATGGTAGGTATACTGGTCTTCATAAGTTCCCACTCAGAAAATATGAGGAAGCTGTTGAACAGAAAAATTATTTCAATTGCTTGCGTGAAGCATCATATTGGGATCATATATGCAGAGTTAGAACTCATAAAATATTTTCTGATGGAAAACCTAAAGCAGCATATTGATCACGAGGAAGTGAACGATCTCTGGGTCTGTATAACCGATGTTGCTTACAAGGTAGAGTATGTCATTGATACGTTTGTGGTCAGAGATGATTTGCTTTGGTACTTTATGCTGTGGATCTCTGTTGCTATGGAAGAGGTCAAAGTGATCAAGACAAAGATCATGAAGATTTTTGACGATTATGGAATTGACTTGCGAGATCATAGTTTTGCCAATGCTTCCCAATTGCCACCAGCAGATGAAAATGTAGTTGGTTTGAAGTATGAGGCTTTAATGATAATTCATCAACTAACTGGAGGAACAAAGATGATGGATATCATTGCCATAGTAGGCATGCCTGGGCTTGGTAAGGAAGCTCTTGCAAAGAAAGTATACAATGATCCTTCAGTCGTCAGTTTCTTTGATTCTCGAATATGGTATTTTCTCGATCAAGAATATGACCACCGAGAGGCCTTGATTGACATTTCGTGTCATACTGATGTAATCATCCCAAATTACACGTACACAGAGGAGTATGACATAGAGGAAAGTTTGATTTACTATTTCAAGGACAGAAGGTACCTCATTGTTATAGAGGGCTGGTACATTAGCGCGTGGCAGTACTTGGAAAGGATATTTCCAGATAGTGGTAATGGAAGTAGAATTTTGTTCATCTGCTGACTGCTTGATGTAATTTATCGTGCTAATTTAATTGGATACCCATGCCGTTCTTATTGGCCTTCAAAGATGAAAGTTGGAAGTTACACCCAGAGCAGATATTCAAAAAAGCAAGTTGCCAGAAAGGAATTTGCAACACACAGAGTATGGGAACTTGGGAGGTCGAAAGGAAAATCAGAGATAGCTGGACTTACTTTTAACGTTAGATCCGAGTTAAGCTGAAACGAAGGTGAAAACCATATAAAATTTTTCTAAGATTGAGTTACTATATCACTTGATGTATTGCTTTCTTTGCCTTGCAAAATTTCCGAAGGACAAGAAACTTTTCTGTTAAAAAGTCATTGTGGCTATCCATTGTGAAAAACTGTGTTTATGGAGTTCTAGAGATTGTGGAGGAGAATTACTCCGTCAATCCAATAGGTACAACAAGAGCAATCGTTGCCAAGAAAAAGATTCAGTTTGTGGACAAAGCTTCTTGTGTTGATGGTATGTTAGGTATCTATCTGCCATTGGAAAAGCTAAAAGAACAAAACTACTTACACTTGATATAATGGCATGACAAAAATTCTCTTACTTTAGCATTGATTGGAAATAGGTTGTGTGTTAAAAGCTTCCACCTTTTCTCATTATTGAATTCAAGAATACCATGAGTATACTGTTCGTGTTCGAACAACTCAGCCAGTCTATGATTTCTACTTGTGATAATTATTCTGCTACCATTTCTGTCATCTGGAAGTGAATCTTTTAAAATATATCAAGCCCCAATCTCCTGAACATTGTCCATAAGAATGAGGTATTTAGTGGTCAAAAAAATTAATTAAAAAATAAAATAAAATAAAATAAGATAGATACTTGGTAAGTTCTTGTTATTAATTATCCTTGAGATAGTGGCTTATTGTGACTTATAGAAATAAGATTGCCATTAAAGAATAACTGGATGACAAATATAAAGGTTATACCACTAGTTATACGACCTTAATTTGAAATCAGACGATTTGAGTGCATGTGTGAGAGAGAGGGGGAGGGAGGGAGAGAGAGAGCACCATACAGGAGATGGAGAAAGAGAAAACGAATCACTACAGGTTGTGAATAAAGTAATTTTCAAACCTTCTTATTCCTTTACTTTCATATGAGTAGTTATCACATTGGAGCATATGTCGTTAAAAAAAAAAATAGAGCGGGAAAACCATCATTTGTGGTAATTTGATACCGATTTGATGCTATATTGCCAATGAAGCTTTGTTGTTTTGGTGGTTAGGGGGAAAAAAAAACGATGAACAGAGATGCTACTGACCATCTTGTTGCTTGAAAAAAAATAAAATAAAATATAAGGATGTTAAAATGAAAGAAAGGATGATTCCCCTAGCTTTCCTTGCTAACACTTGCTCAAGTGTGAGACATATTAAGAAAAAAATAGAGTGAAATCAATTGTTCTGGCTGTGAAAAGTTTTAGGCCATATTGGTGGCCCACAATAAATTAAAGGGTAAATTACTATTAACTCCAATGTGGAATCGCGACCACATAACCCCTCTATAATTTTAATATGACTACATAACCCCTTGTGATTTTATGAAATGTGAAAAATGGACAGAATATTTCGCACTAGACATGTGTAATCCACTTACAGTTACGGAATATTCCGCATCAATAGAAGGAGATTTGAAATATTCTAGAAATATTCCATGACGGTGCATTGATTTCGTCCATTTTTCACATTTCATAAAACCACAGGGGGTTATGTAGTCATATTGAAAACTATAGGAAGGCTATGTGGTCGAAAGAGTACCGCAGGGGAGTTAATAGTAATCTATCCTAAATTAAAAGGTAGACAAAATGGCCTTCAAATGATGTTCTGGATATGTTATTTTTATCAGTTTATTATATTTTATTGACTAATTAGATAAATAACTTTCAAAGTTATATGATGGGTTAATTTGTATTTAGTTTTATTAAATAGACAAATAAAAATAACTATTGTTTACTGATAACATGCTAACTTTGGGACTTTCTAATTTTGTAAAATTACATATATGTTAGGGATTAAAATTGTCTAATTTTTTAATAGGGAAGGAAGGTGATGAAATTTCGGAATCTTGAATTATCCTGGTTTAACTAGTATTGAGATAGGTGGTTCCTACTCTTTTTCATGTTTTTGAAAAATCCCTTTTGTGTATTTGTATTTCTTCCACGAATATTTTCTTGTAATATGAAACTCTAAATAGATATGGTGATATGTGCATAATTTCTTCGTATATTGTGGCACTAGGATCATTTACATGTATATAAGCAAATGGTGTATGATGTGTGAATGTCTAACCTGTTATGATTTGGCTCTTATTATTATATTATTTGTATACTAATGACAGCTAGCTCTCAAGTCACCTACTTAAAGGTGAATAGCTAGTAATGTATGTATAATTTTTGAACCCCTCCTAATTGGGCTAAATTAGGTTGGATACCTAGTACTATTTCCTACATTGAAATTTGAGTCTATGTATGTATGACCATGTATATAGTGGACAATGTTTCATTTGATATGCCACGACCATGCTATATATTATGTATTACTGTTTTTGTGCTATTGTGAATAGTGTATTTAGAAATGAGTGCATGTATTATATATAAATGTATATAATGTACTACCCAAATTAGTGAGAAAGGATTGAATTGCTTATTGAGTTTATTGGTTGCTCATCTCAAGTATATTATTTGTTTTGTAGGTGCCATTAATTTGAATTAGGCAAGCAGGAATGTCCTACCTTCTCAATAAAAGAACTTATTGAGGATTACTAGTTGATAAGTGATACGAATCCTGTGGTTATGTTTCCTATCATTCAAGCTTCACCAATGGATATCATCATTCTGTGCAAATTGAAGGTTTCAAAGTGTTCAAGGTATGACAATGGAGCATGGGAGATGGATAATTTAGCATCCACTTAAGAGGCCAAAGGTTAGTGATTGCGTCTAAGGTCGAAGGTACGAGGTAGGATTTTCAAAGGACAAGACCAGAAGCCAATCGCAGACGTTCTGATGGAGGCCACACCTTAGGCTGTCCTGTGGACTTCCTCCACGGCCTAGATCAGGAAGCGTGCTTGAGGCTAGAACTGCTTCTGACCAAGGTCGTGGCTAAGGCTGTCCTGCAGCCTTGCCCGCGGCCTTCGTCCGCAGCTTGGAATTTTTATTGTTTTAATTAGTATTAGTTTTAGTTTAATTTATTTAAGATATTTAATTTAGACTTTCTATATTTAGTTTTAGGGTTTGTACGCCTATATAAGGCTAACTATTGTCGTTTATTATTAAGTTTATGTTGAATTATGAATTAAATCAATGAAATTGATTTTCCTTCCCTTTGAGGGATTTTCGTTAGTTCTTGGGATGAAAACTTTCGTGTGGCTTTTCAAGAGCGATTTTTGAGAGTTGTTTTTTAGACCTTAAATTCTAATCAACAGGTGTGATTAGGGTTTAGGTTTTCTTTATATTAGATTCAAACGGTTTCATTTCACAGGGTTGGATTGGGGTCGAATGATTCGATGAGAATTTGTATTTTGATAATTTGATCCAATTTTGCGGGAGGGATTAGATTGAGTTATTGCTTGATCTTCAAGACGGTCATTGGGGAATGTTCCTATGCTAAGATTCGAGGGTTTTAGAAGCGTCGTTATCCTAGGGTCCCCATTTTTCCTTCAAGCGGTATCAAAGCTATTGATCTTGAAAGAAAATCAGGTTTTTTTTTTCATTGTGTTTAACCCACTTGGGTGTATTTCTTCGTTATCAATCTGTTTGGATATATCTTTCCTGTTTGGGTTTTTTGGTTTCGAATTGTTTAGTGTTGTTCTTGGTTCAAGATCTGATCTTTCTTGAATTAAAGTTGTGTTCTTTTTGTGGGTTGATTGTCCAAAAAAATTGAACTGTTCATCATACTGTAGCTACTGTTCATCGATACTTGTTCACGCCAGAAACACTGTTCACTGCAACGTACTGTTCACGCCTAGGGTTTACTGTTCACGGTGGACACTTGTTCATTCAAATTTTCTAGAAATTTTCTAGTTTTTTATTTTTTTTTAATTTTTTGGAGTTGATTTTTGTATTGTGTGAGTTGTTTGTGTTGCTTAAAAAAAATAGAAAAAGAAAAAAAGAGGGTTGTTAGATTGGGAAGAATTCTAGAGTAGAAAAAGGCATAAAAGTGAGATTTTCGTAAAAGCCAAAAATTGGGAGAGTATTTGTTTATTGTTTACAGGCTATTGATGTTGAATTTCGAAAATCCTAGTCTATATTTTTGTGAACCCCAAAGAGGCGTTAATAAAAGCAGAGATAGTTGGGATGCCAGAAGATCGACTGACAAAAAGAGTCATTCCAAATCGTCTACGAAGGCGGTTAATGAATATGTCTATAAAGGCAGTGCTTCAAAGAGGAAGGAGAGGTCTTCAAAATCCAAATCATTTAGAAAGTATCATTTTGATTCTTCAATATGGGATGAGATGAAGGATCAATGTGATTCTCTCACAAAAGTGGTAAATAAGTTTATGAACAAATATAAATCACATATTGTTGCTTCAAGGGAGAAGAAAAATCAAGTAGTCCATGAGGTGGAGCATCAATTGACTGTGGAGCTTGAAGCTGAAAAACGTCCACAACCAATGGAGGTGCATATTGAGGAGAAGATTGGAGTCGAGGCGCCACTTTTGGAACCAATTGAAGTTGCAATGCCATTACTAGAGAAGCCTTGTGACATTGATGATAAACTAATTGGACCATTGGAGGAGTCATTGAATGAAGAGCCACCAAGTGTTGAACAATTCCTTATAATTGTGCCTTGTTGTTTATCTACTATGGGCAACGATTCGAGGACGAAACATTTTAAAGAGGGGGGGTTTGATATGAATCCTATGGCCAGTTCCTATCATTCAAGTTTCACCAATGGATATCATCATTCTGTGCAAATTGGAGGTTTCAAAGTGTTCAAGGCATGGCAACGAAGCATGGGAGATGGCTCATTTAGCATCCACTCAAGGGGCCAAAGGTTGGTGGTCGCGTCTAAAGTCGAAGGTACAAGGTAGGATTTTCAAAGGACATGATCAGAAGCCAATTGCAAATGTTCTGATAGAGGCCGCACCTCAGGCCTTCCTGCGGCCTTCCCCCACGGCCTGGATCAAGAAGCGTGCCTGCCAAGGCCAGAACTGTCACGCCCCGTGCCTCGGGATGTGGCACCGACTGTGTCTAGACTACGTTAAGACACAAGACTCAAATGGTCAAAGCATCTAAACAAATTATCCCAAATATCACATATATGAACAAATATCAATCCAGATTTTCATAAATACCCAATATGTCAATTGGAACTTCAATTACCAAAACTAGATATTCAAAACATAGACTAACATATTCTAACAATACTAACAAGTTTACCACTAACCGAGCTGCCATCACCAATCCTAGCTTCAAGAGCTAATCCAAACCTTGGTTCTAAAACCATCATTCTCTTGCGTATAAAAACAAAGGGGGGGGGTGAAGTAGTACAAGTATCACTCTATTGGCCTGTGCATGTTACATATACATATAAATGATATAATTCAAATAATTATCATTTCAATTATAATACATATAAATAAATGTGGTCCACATAACATTTCATATAGATACTAAAGAGAAAGCCCAAGTAATAAAGCACATTGACCCTGGATATCTAGTTGTTAACTACGACCCAGTTAACACGGTTCAAATCTAACTTTTACCCGGTTGGTTCGGTTCAAAACAATGTACTAACTATCACCCGGTTAGTATGATTCAAAAGTTATATCACCTCCATCAATTTAAGAAACTAGTCCCATCAATAATTATCTTACACAACAGCTCAATCACAAAACATTTATTCATTCATTTATATTTGACCACATTTACATATCCATGACAAATCCTTAACATAATCATACTCATGTCACTTTAATATATGTAAAATAGTTTATAAAACATCCTTGTAACAAATACATTTTAAAAGTATAAAGGATACATATACCACTTACCTCGATTCAAGCTAAACCAATTAATCCGAATAGAAACAATCCCCGTCTTCACCTAAATCACATAATTAAACTCTTAATCATAAGTTTACACCACTAATAAATCTTAACAAAATTTAATACTAGATTCTAAACACAAAACAGAACCAAAAAAATCGAAAAAGGACAAACTGGTGCCATCCACAGTGCTAGCCACGGTGCAGTTGGTGCTGTGTCTCGCACCAGAGAATAGCCACACTGGCTGCGACCAGTCGCGGTGCTAGCTGTGGCTCGTACCAGAAAGTTGGTTCTCATGAACCTGCATAACACATTTCGACATACAACCTTCCAAATCTCACCAACCACATACTAAGCATTTAATCCAACTTAAACGTGACAAAATAAGTTAGGAAAACGAAATTCTCGCTCAACATAATCATTAATCACAACTTAACCATAAAACTCAAATGCCCAATAGCCCACACACATGGTTAGCAAAACCCACATTCATTCTTGAATATAATCACCACTCTTATCATGGCCCAAGTCACAATGGCTAAAGCAACTCCAAAATGACATTTTAAATCAAGAAACACTTCCTTTCCTTCAAAACCCATTATAGTAAAACAATCACTCAAACTCACACACCCTATAAACTTTAATCACAAAGCCATTAAAGCATATAAATTCCAAGTTAACTATTTTACTCATTCATTTCATTGAACACTTGGTATGCATTATAACCAATCTCTAACTTTTGACAAAAATTAGGCTTATAAAACCAACATTAACCCTTAAATACTCACCAATAATCACAATCCAACAACCAAAGCTTCAACTACTCATACTTACACATACCAAATAGAAAATGCACAACCAATCTTAAGCATAACCACTATTAATGACATAAAACAAAACCATCAAAGCGTAACCCATCCTTATTTCAAGCATAAAAACTTCATATAAACATAACCCATAGTCATAATGGCATAAACAACTCAAAATTTCTCTAATCATGCACTAATTACTCTTAACTACTATCATAAAGAAATGCCCATATAGAGTAGAATAAAATGGAACAAGAATACCTTGAGTAGAGGGTTGGGTTGAGCTCCAAGCTTTCACTACTTTTAGAGAGTGAGAGTGAGAGAGAGAGAGAGAGAGAGAGAGCAAGAAGGAGAAGAGAAGAGAAAGAGAGAAAATAGGTAGAGAGAAGAAGAAATGAAATGGATAAAAATAGGAGAAAGAAATGCTTTAGATCTATTTAGGCAAATCACCCATTTCCAAATTGCAAAGTAGCCCCCAAGGATTTTAGGTATTTCAAGAACTACTTCTGACCAAGGCCGAGCCTAAGGCCATCCCGCAGGCTTTCGTCCGCAGCTTAGAATTTTTATTGTTTTAATTAGTTTTTAGTTTAATTTATTTAAGTTATATTTAATTTAGACTTTTCATATTTAGTTTTAGGGTTTGTATGCCTATATAAGGCTAACTATTTGCCGTTTATTATTAAGTTTATGTTGAATTATGAATTAAATCAATGAAATTGATGTTCCTCCCTTTGAGGGATTTTCGTTAGTTCTTGGGACTGAGAACTTTCGTGTGGCTTTTCATGAGCGATTCTTGAGAGTTGTTTCTTATACCTTAAGTTCTAATCAACAGGTGTGATTAGGGTTTAGGTTTTCTTCTTATTAGATTCAAACGATTTCATTCCACAGGGTTAGATTGGGGTCGAGTGATTCGATAAGAATTTGTATTTTGATAAATTGATCCAATTCTATTGGAGGGATTGGATTGGGTTATCGCTTGATTTTCAAGATGGTCCTTTGGGAATGGTCCTGTGCAAAGATTCGAGGGTTTTAGGAGCGTCGTCATCCTAGGTTCCCTGTTTCTCCGTCAATAAGTTTGTAGTCGTGAGCTAGTGACATTAGCTTCTTTTATGTTTATTGTTATTTATATTTCCTAAGTAAATTTAATGACTCTTATGGTTGGTAATTTTATTTTTTGAGGATGACTGTAATAAGTAAAGTGAGTATTATGATATATATTGTATTCATGATTTAGAATTACTTTGATTTTCAGAACCTTGATGTTTCACTTAGTGATATTAGTGCTTTGGCTTAAATCCTATGTCTGGTACTAAGATTGACATGTATGTTAGTATGAAATCGGGTTAGGTCAATCTACTTTCGGGAATGGTCAACGCAAGTTGTGAGTCAAGATAATCCCAATTCTAATGCTTGAATATTTATGTAAATGTATTTTAAAATGAATTTTGTTTATTTTCTTGCTTTGACTTGGTCGTTTGACCCTAACTATTAATATTTTTTATTTAGAATATGCCAAGAAGCAAATGTAGGTTCTAGAAAGGCATGAAGAGGAGCAAGGAAAAGCTTATAGAGTAGGGACCCTTGAGTACAAAATTATTGAATTCTAGATAATTTGCAATGATTGTTGAGTTATTATTAGAGTGGAAAAGTTTATGGCTAATTTAGTGAGGATATCTATGTCATATTTTGATGTCATATTAGGCATGAACTGGTTAGCTTGTAATTATGCCCATATTGATTGTAGAAAAAGGAAGGTTAGGTTTTGCCCACCAAGGGGAAAGGACTTTTGATACGAACCCTCTAGGTTTTTGTGATTGTTAGATTATTATCGTATAAAAAAAAGTTCAAGAAAGGGTTTAAAAGATGTTTCCACATCGATTAAAGAGGGCACTCTTGGGCTGAATAAATATGGATTTGCAAACCTTCCCTTGCAAGCTAGCTTTTGGAGTGGAGTTAGGCGGGTTCATATCATTTGGTATCAAAGCCAACCCACTCTGGTCAATGGTTAGTGACTGGTATAGGGTCTTGGTACTAGGTCTCAGTATTGGTTCTCTACATGAGGCCATGCCGTTTAAATGGGTCATAAAAAGGTTTAGGGAAGTGTTTAGAGGATACTCCCACATTGATTAAAGAGGGCACTCTAGGCTGAATAAATATGGATTTGCAAACCACTCCTTGCAAGATAACTTTTGAGGTGAGGTCAGGTGGGTTCATATCAAATTTACTTTTATGGGATGCACTGAAAGAAAAAATAGACAAGTGACTCAAATATTATCTACTTTAAAAGCCTGGATGGCAATTAGAAATGGGTGGGATGGATACCTAGCTAATATGATTAGATTAGAAGAATAAAGAACAAGAGTTGAAGGATCTCCCTAAGATAAGAGGTCACCCAAATATTTTCTTCGAAGAGCTACCAGAACTATCTCCTGAGCAAGAAACTAAGTTTGAGATTAATTTAGTGCCAAAAACAACTCCTATCTCGAAAATTTCTTACCTGAATGACTCCTATAAAACTGAAAAAATAAAAGGTGTAATTTCAAGATTTGCTGGACAAAAAAATTATCCATCCAAAAGTCTCAAGAACCGGTTCATATGGCACAGAAAGAGTTGAATAATAGAAAGAGTTGAATATGAGATAAAGGAAATGGCTTGAGTTACTGAAGGACTATGATCGCAAAACTAGCTATCAACTTGCAAAAGCCAATAAAGCCTCTAGTGATCTAACTAGAAAGGTCCATGGGACATTGGCAAGCATGCTAAAGAGACAATTTGAACTCAATTAATTTGAGGGCTAGTGGATTCCACATAAAGCACTTTGGCAGCATTGGTGGTTCAACCGCATTGATTGATTGAATTAAGGCAAATCAGATGACAATGTGAATTGGTAAAAATATTAAACAAGACACATAATGAAAACCAAACTATGTTTCAATGCAGGAGGATAATAGCTTATAGATGCATGGTCATCTTTATGTGTGTTTATGTGTCTAATGATCCAAAACTGATATAGAAATGTTGCAAGAAGCTCGTAACTTGAGATTCACTATCCATCTTAGCAATACCAAAATGTATTAAGACTTAAACGAGAACTTTTAATGGAATGGTATGAAAAGGTCCATATCAAAATTTGTGTATAAATGCTTAGTTTGTCAATAGGTGAAAGCAGAACACTGAAGGCCTTGTGTTTTGCTCAAGCCAGGAAATCCCAATATGGAAGTGATAGCATATCACTATGGACTTCGCTCACAAATTGTCAAAGTGAAACCATGATAGTGGTAACATTTAGGTAATCGTGGATAGATTTACAAAGTTGGGACATTATTTTTCTATGCGCACTTTTACTTCATTAGAGAAGCCAAGATGCATACTGAGCGCATTTTTTGACAATAATGTGTACTAGTTAGTGTGATATAAGGTTCATTTCAAGATTTTGGGTGGCCTACCAACAAGCTTTGAGAACTAAACTAAATTGAGTAAGGAATTTCACCCTCAGACAGATGAACAATAGAAAGGACCATCCAAAACACTTGATGATATCTTATAGGCATGTGCTATTGATTTTAAGGCCAATTGGGAGGACCATCTGATGTTGACGGAATTCTTTTATAATAATAGTTATCAAAGTAGCATTGAATGCATCTTACAAGGCCCTTTATAAAAGAAAACATAGATCTCTATTGTACTGAGATGAAGTAGGTGATAAAAGAATCACATGGATAGAAATAGTGAGAGTAGTTATCATCAAGATTGCAGTGATTAGGAAAAGGTTAAAAACAACTCAAGATCGTCAAAAGAGCTAGGTTGACTGGAACAGAAGACCACTTGAATTTCAAGTTGGTGAAAAAGTATATCTAAAAATTTGCCCAACTAAATGCATGATGCAGTTTGGAAAGAATGAAAAATTGAGTCCAAGGTATTTCGGGCAATTCCAGATTTTAAAAGGGTTGGAAATTTGGCATACCAAATAGCATTGCTTTGGGAATTGTTGAAGGTTAAAAATACTTTTCACATTTCTCAACTTAGAAGTATATATCACGTGTTGCATTATGAACAATTGGGGGATCAATAAGAACTATCATCTGAAGAAGTCCCACTACAGATAGGTTATAGAAAGGATTAAGTCCTACGTCGTAGAATTATTCCGTATATTAGAGTGCAATGGTCAAATCACCTTATTTGATAGGTTACTTGGGAGCTTGAGGAAGAATTGAGTTGGAATTATCTTCATTCGTTTGATAAAAAAGATATATTGAGTTTCAAAGATGAAACTTTTTATTATGGAGTTCGAATGTAATACTCAAAATACTAAGTCAAAAAAATTTAAATAAATACTTGGTAAGCTCTTTTTATTAACTAACAACCCTTGAGAGTGACTTAATATGTAAATAATTAAACTTATATGAATAGGATAGCAATTAAGAAATAATTAGATGACAACTAATTTGGGTTATATTACTGATGAAATCTTTATTCAACATTTACTTGAATCAGACAACTCAAGAAAAAGAGAGGGAGCACCATATAGGAGAGTGCTAAAGGAAATAGAGGGAGTCACTGTGGGTTGTAAATAAGATAATTTTCAAATCTTTTTTATTGTTTTAGTTTCATATGGATAGTATTATATTGGGGTATATTTCTTTAATAAAAGATAAAATAGAGTGGATGGAGATTTGTAGGGAAAAGCCATAGTTTGTGGCAATGTGATATCGATTTGTTGGTATATTGCTGGTGAAACTTTGATGTTTTGGGGCATCAAATAGAAAAGCAAGGAAACTTGAACCAAGATGCTACTGTCCATCTTGTTGCTTGAAAAGAAATAATAAAATATAAGGATGCTGAAAGGAAGAAAGATTCCCATAGCTTTCCTTGCTAATGCTTGGGTCAACTGCAGGCCCTATTAAGGCAAAAATGGAGTGAAATCAATTGTTTGGCAATGAAAATTTCATTTGGTTGACCAGGACTGTGGATGGGAAAGTAATATTTTTTCAAAATTTTAAATTATTATGTTTGGTCAAATTTTTGGTATTTTGGAAAGTAAAATGAATCCTGAAAATAAGGAAAATTGGGATGATATGGTAAGATTTTGAATCCTGAACTTTTGTTGGTATTTGATTCAGGATTTTAACCCAAAAATACACTAAAATAACTAGCTCTACTCAAACTCTAAGTCCAACATCTTTTTTAACATCTTAGCTCAAGCCACTTTATCTCTAATGCGATCCCAATTATATCTCCCATCCATCATTTTCTTCTCTATCTCCTCTCTACAACATCCCACTTATGTCATCCTTCCATCACTTTCTTCTCCATTTATTTATTCTGCAATGATTATTGTTCTTCTAACGCTCTCTCAATTAAGCTTTACTTCCATCGCTTTCTCCATCTTTTCTCTGCAACAATTATCTCTTCCTTTAAGGTTGCGATTATGGCTGTTTACATTTGTAAGATAAAGAAATTAATATATTTTTTTTATCTTCTCCATACCCTCTCTACAACAATTACTACTTAAAAATTACAATTATGATTTTATATAAACAAAGGAATACATTAAAAAAGCTCCCCCTACTGCAGGTTGGGGGTTCAAGCCCTACCCGTAGTAGATAGCTTCATAAATAATCCAGAGGAGCACAATGCTCCTCTGGTCCAATGGTGGTTCAGTTCTCATTGGACCCCTTCAGGTTCAATTGGACCATCTCCTAAAGTAGGTTAAAATGTTGTATACTTGACAAAAAAGAAGAAAAGCAATGCCTTTTTTTTTTTTTTTTTTGTGAAACATGAGGATTGGTATTATTACTCCATGTATGAAAAAATCATTAAAAAATCGTACAAATATGTTAGAGTTTTAGTTCAAGATCAACTGATAAACATCGTTTTCTTGGAAATATTCCTAAACTATCCAAACAATATAAAGAAATCTTTTTGTATTCATGGAAAAATGAATCCTAATTAACTTTACTCTTCTACCAACCAAATGAGGCACAAGACATAGTGATGGCCCACTAAATTAAGATGTAGACCAAAAAGGTTTTCAAGGGATGTTCCAGATTTGTTGATCTTTTTATTAATTTATTAAATTTTATTGACTATGTAATAAATAACTTTCAAAGTCAAATGATGGGTTAATTTTTATTTAGTTTTATTAAATAATCAAATAAAATAACTATGGTTTATTAATAATATGCAGATTTTCGGACCATATTTCGTTAAATTATGTATAGGTTGGGATTAAGTTTGTCTAATTTTTCAACAGTGATGGAAGGTGAGAAATTTTGGAATCTTGAGTTATTTTGTTTTAGTTCATATTAAAGTAAATGGTTTCTATTCTTTCTCATTTTTTGAAAAATATCTTTTGTATGTGTGTATATTTCTTTTACGAATATTTTTGTTATATGAAACTCAAAATGAGCATGGTGATATATGCATAATTTCTTCATATATTATGGCACTTAGATTATTATACGTAAATGTGTGACTGGTGTGTAATATGTCAATGTCTGGACCGTTATGATTTGGCTCTTATTATTCTTTGTACACTATAGAGAGAAAGTTCTCCAATCACCTACGTGACAGGTGAGTAGTCGGGTTATGTACGTATGATTTTTGAACCCTACTAACTAGGTTAAAGTTACGCTAAATATGTAGTACTGGTTCCTACACTGAAATTTAAGTTTTATGTATGTATGAGCATGTATATAATAGACTATATTTCATTTGATATGCCACGACCTTGCTATGTAAATATGTATTTTTTGTACTATATAAATAGTATGTTATGGAATGAATACATGTGTTACACACATAATTTAACTACCAAGATTGGTGAGAAAATGATAGCATTATTTACTGAACTTGCTCGTTGCTCATCCAACATATATTATTTATTTTGCTTCTATTAATTTGGAGTAGACTGGCAAGGTGTGTTAGCTTCTAAATGAAAAAATTTACTTGAGGATTGCTAATTTGTAGGCTTATATCAATGAGCCAGTAAAATAAAAGAACTTATTTGAGAATTACTAATTGGTAGGTTTATATTTGTTAACTAGTGATGATACTAGTTTTATTATTTAAGGGTGGCTGTAATAATTAAAGTGAGTATTTCTGATATTTATGATATTCATGATTTATAATTGCTTTAATTTTTAGACCTTTACGTGTTAAATGAACCTAATATGTGGCGTGTTACATTTGCATAGGAGGTGTAGGGGTGGCAATTTCTGACGCGATTTGAAAACACGACACGAATCTAACCCGAAAATAGCATGTTTGGGTTGAAGCTTGGCGGATTGGCAGGTCGGACTCTGCTGACCCGCGAAGAAAAACATGTTGGGTTTGGGTTGACCAACAGGTTGACCCACGAACCTGAAAAAAAAAACTAAAATTTTGTAGGCTTGTTTTACCTATTCATATTCAAACACAAATTTCACCCATCGAATAATTAATCAAGTAAATTGTAAGAGAAATTAAGAATTCTACCTAAGTGTATGAAGTGTAAATTGTAAGAAAAATCAAGTGCATGTTAGTAAATGACTTTAATATTAGTGTGTACAAAAAATGTATTTGACCATTTTTGTATGTGCATTTTTATCTCTTTTCTTTCTCTTTTCTTTCCTCTTTTCTTCTTCTTCTCCTTTCTCTTTATTTATTTATTTTTTTTTTTGTTTTTGAGCCAACGTGTCAAAGTCGAGTTGACTCTTCACAAGTTGGTAGGGTCGAATTCAGATTGACAGGTTGACTATTATACTTAAGCCTCAATCCAACCCGCCAGGTGTAACATTAACATCATTAACAGCAGTAACTTCCTTTAGGTTGTCGAGCATCTCTGTGTGTATACTTGATAAACAAAATGCACCGCACGTCAAGTAAATAAGATGGAATTGAAAGTTCATTGTTGTACCTTTCAAAAAAAAAAAAGAAAGTTCATTGTTGTAAAATTATCTTACCTACACCTGGCAAGCTCAACAATCGAGACACACGAGAGCATTTTTTATGACAGGAAGTAATTCAAATGGTGTGCTTTGCCTGTCTATTTAATCTAATTTTGACTTGCATGGAGGTATTTTGTAATTAATCCTTAATTTAATTCCAATAATCAATTAATGCAAGATATTGTCTTATCATTAGCAATATCCTGAATTTGGAATGTTTGCAAGGAAAATTTAGGAGGCTTTGGTTAGTTTAATTAGATGTAAAATTTTTTTGATGAAAAAATATTTTCTAAGAGAATATTAGCTTTTCTCAACATTTTTTGACGTTTTTTAAAAATTTGGAATATATTTTCTATCAAAAATTAACTACAATATTCACAGACTTCCTGCAAGTAGCCACTATTCACCGCCACTAGTATTCTTGCCCCATCATTCCAATGCCTCGTAACGTCCAATTAGAAACGTAAAGAATCTTCAATGTATTTTTTAAATCAAGCAAGCATTATACTGTAGTTTCCTAACAAAATCAACTTCTGCATCCATAGCTTTTTCTAGATCTGAAATTTGGTCCATCTCCACGGCAGAGTGCGTGGAGGAGAGGGTTCAAAAATAACGGAGAGAGGATACGGAGGCTGTTGGCAAAGCCAAGGCGGTTCACCTTTCTTTTCCTTGGTAGAAGTCAGCATTTGTCTTTCGTATCAATACAAGGATAGCGCTTAATTTATATTATTGGAAGATAAGGAGCAGTAGGTTTACAGCAGATAATGTCAAACATTTTCAACGGGAAAAGATTTTCCTAAATTTAAATGCAGCCAAACACTAGAAAATTCGAAAATTGTTTCCCAGAAAACATTTTACATTGAAGACCTTTAGTTTAAGTTTTTATTTTCAGGCGAATGTCTTCTTCTTCTTTTTTTTTTTTTGTTTCGTTATCTCCATGTTCAAAGGTACTTGGAACTCTTCCAGATTGTTCATTGCTTATATGGTGCTAAAATGTAAATGCTTTTCACACCTTGAAATCGATTTAGTTTGCTGTCTTTCCAGTTAGTGTTTTATTGTCAGGGTACATACGAGGAAAGACGGCCAATACTCCCATGTCGCACTCGCGAATTATTTCCAAGCCATTCGAGTCCAAAAACTTTTTTGTTTAAAAAAAAACATCAATAATGAATTTTGCGATTAAAAATATTGTGACACCCAAAGATGCACACGTGAATTAGCCCAAAAATTTCTGGAGTTAAATTACTACTCCTGATACTATTAACTATTCAACTTCTCCCAAATTTATCTAATCAAATACTTTTATTCTCCTTGCCGCGCCATGATAAGTCTTTGTTAGGCTTATTCTTGCAGAAGATATTCTGTGTGTTTATTGGAAACAGTTCAGGATAACAACATGGAGAGAACCAAGATGATACGGACAATGTACCTGCACACAAATAAGAAAGAAGTGGTGTAATACCAAGGACCTTCAGGGGTATTCTTGTAATTTTGGGATAATTTGGGTGAGAATGTAAATTGAAAACTCTAGAGGGACTTAAGAGCAATTTTGACAAATTGGTTTTGCCCAAAAGAACTAGGGCAATTTGTCTTCTTCATTTTCTCTTCTTCATTTCTTCTACTGGCTCTCTCTATCTCTCTATCTCTCTCTCCCTAAAATCTCTCTTCTCTTGCTTGAAGAAGGTAGTGAAGACTTTAATTTCCAAGGGCAAATAAGAAGAGGAGACCTTGATCCTTTTACCCAAGGTAAATTTCCAAACCTAACTTTACATTTCATGGGTTTTGGTTATAGTAGGAGTAGTGTGATTAGTGGTTGATTTGGGAAGTTTTATGGTCCTTATGCTTATTAAAATTGTATTTATGTTGGCGTAGGTGAATATGTGTGAGTTGATGGTTGATTTATGAGGAATGTGAGTGAAGAACTTTGAGAGATTATGTGTGATTTGTGGTTGGATTTTGTGATTTATGAAGTGTATTATGTTTATGTGATGTTTTCTTGGCATATGAGACCATTTTGGAGCTAATTTGGTGATTTGATGATGTTGGTTGAAATTGGAGAGAGTTGGGTGTGGGAAAATCGTGTTGCAGGTGCAATCTGGGTGCCAACAGTGACCCCAGCTGCGCCCGTGGTTGGAATCGCAGCTGGAGTAACTGAGCGTTTGTCCACGTCAGCGGCATAGGCCGCGCCGTGGCCAAGCTCTCGGGTGTGAGCCGCGGGTCAGGCCAGGCGAGCCGCGCCCACGGCTCGGGCACTGACTATCCGTAGCTCAACATTTTGGGAGCCGCGGGTGTCTCCTAGTGACCCGCAGGCGCGGATCATCCTAGTCCACTCGGGGATCACTTTCTCGTGTTGGCTTTTGTCTCGTTTTGCGCACAGAGTCTTGAGTTAAGCGCTAACTATTGTTTCTTGTTAGTACTAATGTATAATTAGATGTTTATTTGTATGTTTTACGCGGCCTACGTTTTGTGAAGTCTTGAGTTAGCTCGGACCGAGATAAGTAGGACTTATATCCCTTGGATTTTTGAAAAATGCTATTGTCAAAGTACGATTGTTTTGAAACCATATTTGCTATATTAAATGGCTTGATTGTGATTATATTTTCATTTTACTATAACTTGATATATATGTGTTCCTAACGAATTATCGAATAACAAATTGTTAAATGAATTATTTAAATACTGAAACGAATGTATGTATGATGTTGTATGTTTGACCGAACTGACCGGGTGATAGTCAGTCTGACCGAGCTGACCGGGTTAAAGTCAGTCTGACCGAGCTGACCAGGTAAAAGTTAGTATAACCGGGCAACCGAAATACAGTGAATGACTGGATATCCAGGCCATTGTTTGAATGAAGTGATCATTTGTTTGAATGCAATTGACGTTTTGTTTGAGTGCATTGTTCGATTTTAATATTTGATATTGGATTTGTGATTAATTGTGCATTGTCTAGTTCCTTCGTACTTATATGAGTTATTAACTATGTGATTTTAACGTAGCTATATGTATGACACCTTCAAGCCACAAGGTGATGCTTTTGCCACTTACTGAGTGATTTTGTCACTCACCCCTTCATTGTTGATATGCAATGCTTGATGATTATGTGGCAGGAGAATGTGCTGATGCTTGGTCGAAACAAGGTGATTAGATGTTAGTAAGCTAGTAGTGGTTTGTATTCATGTATTTAGACCATGTTTGTACTATGCTTGTTAGATTAAGACTCTAGGGAAGGTGATAGACATATGGAATTGTGTACTTAGAGATCTGAATACTATAGTATTGGATGGCAATGTATTTGTACCTAATGTTATTACTTGACTTGAGATATTGTTAATGGCTTTGTATGTGTAATGGTTGAGATATGCATGTTAGATGTTTTGACCTTTTGAGCCTTGTAACTCCATTTAACCTGGTCACGGCGGTATTATGTACCGGGCATGGGGCGTGACAAGTGGGGTTATATGTTGTGCATCCGATACTTAAGTTAGTGATGGCCTAGACTAAGTATAGTAGTTCAACAAGATATGTCAATGTACGTGTGATCTTTCTAAATGATGAGTTTTTGAGAGGTTTTTATATTTAAGAAGAAAGAAAAGAAAAAGACAGTAAATAGTGATTTAACTTGGTACCTAACTAGTCTCCTATTCTGATAGAGTCTTCTTAGGTATAATGTAATATTGCAGGTGTGGTCTGCATGTCAGTAGTTTATGTAAGATATAGCTACACTATAAAATAGTTTTGCGATCTATTATTTCCGAAGTGCTAAAGGTGAAATGCCGAGATGAATATCCAAAGTCCAGGTAAAATATCAAAATGACTTGGAGGGCGAAGTCAGGCCACCTTGGCCTGAAGTGAAGGTGACAAGGTGATAACATCAACCCCTTGGTGACTTAATAGTGATGTATGTACGGTTATGGTTAACCGTATGCCCCACACATAACATCGTACAAAACATCACAATAATCAAACTGTGATGATAGACTTCCCAACGAGTAGTTGCACACTGGTATTAAAGGTTTAAACATTCCGGTCATTAACCACACATACAATTCCACTTTCAAAAGTCAAGCCCATTTTCGTAAGGGTTAATTTCACCTGTCTCCCTTGAGGTTTGGCATAATTACAAGAAACTCCCTTCTAATTTAAAAAATTACACTTATCTCCCTTTGCCACATAAAAATGCTATAATACCCTTCTCACAAAGAATATGTTTTGATAAAAAATTAAAAAGAAATCACCCATCTCACCAACCGCCATCAATTTTCTCTCCCTTTTTCATACTTCCCCTCGTCATCCCTCTTTTCTCTTTCCCACTCCGGTGATCCCATTCCTAGCCTTCAATCATGAGTCACTCACTGTCTAGCATTTTTATTCTGAAAGCATTTTCCCCGCTTTTTGTGTGTGTTTTGCTAAGTAAAATGTTAGAATACGGGAGTTATGCATAATTTTTTAAACTAGAGGGGAGCTTTCCACAATCATGATAAACTAACTAATAAGGATAATATGGACACTACACTTTTTTTGTTTTTTTGTTTTTTTGTTTTTTTTTGTTTCAACTTCCATCTTATCTAAAAGAAAAAGAAACACTTTTAAGTTATGTACTGTAATTTTGTTTGACACGAATATATAGTTGAACCAGAGAGATAAATGTCTATGTCTAATATCTACTTCATGAAAGGAGGCTGCTAATGGACACAAAGAAGTTCCAAAAAAGAAGACAAAAATGAATAAAATTAACGAGTTTTGAGAAGTTTATGCTGTAAGGAAATTTTTAATGAACTAAAACAAAAGAATGGTATGAAGTTCCCATTTTCCATTGACCACAAAATTCTCAGATTCCAAAGCTTGATCATATGCTGCAGTTTTCTTTTACTGCAGAATTAGCAATATTTAACCCTATAAATTTGCCCAGATACATGGAAGATTAAGATACAAAGCATCATTTGAAACTTGGGAAAGTGAAATACAGAACTAAGGAGGGATAATCATTTGCCTACTGATACAATGCCAGAGTCATTTGCAATGAATGGTGGTGATGGCACATATAGCTACACCAAAAACTCCCATTACCAGGTATTACTGCTAGATATGCATCCTCTTTTCACAATTTATACAGCAGCCTCTGAATTAGCGAATGATTGTATATGTTTACTACATTGAGAAGACAATTTAAACAAACTTGCATCATCATGTTACTTTACATTTAACTACATTAAAATGATACTAGAAGTTCTTAAATTCCTTTATTTGTTTTTTATCATTTTTTCCTTTTTATTTTTTGTTTTTGATGATGTATTGAAAATATTCTCATTTAGTGCAGTACTATAGATGGAAGGAAGAGGTCTTTGTTTTACACTTTATCTGATAGTACTTAGTTTGCTTTGGCAATTTTTTCTTCAACAAAGTAAATCCATCTTAAACAGCACTGGACGATATGGAAACACAAGATGGAGAAAAAGATAAACTACCAATGAAGTCGTTATTTTCAGATAGTAAATATTTCTCAGAACATGGAGTGTGAATCAAACCCATGTTTGAATTGAAATTGTGATACTGATGCAAGTTCATCCATTCTGAATCAGATAGATTCATATCTGAAAGAGGTTGACTGTAAGCTCTTTCTGAGATATTAAAAGTTGGAGAACACTAGGACCTTAGACTCTTGTCATAGAACTTTTTTACGTTCTGCTACATTTATCATGTTCTGGAAATGGAAATTCCAATTTAATATTATTGTTAGCCCAGCCTGCTTCATTATCATTTCCAGAAAATTTACAGAACTCTGTAATACTGTTCCAATGCTGCTTCAAAATTGTACATCGCAGAATTTGAGACAATATGTCATTGACATAATGTATATCAGCAAATTATTCGACATATGTGCAAATTTGCAGAGGGAAGCCTCGAATGTTGCCAGGGAAATGATCAAAGAGGCTATTATTGAGAGTCTTGACATAGAAAGCCTGACTTCTACCTCTAACATATTCTGTATCGTAGACTTAGGATGCTCAGTTGGACCAAATACTTTCTTTGCTGTGCAAAATATAGTTGAAGCCATACAAAACAAGCACTATGCTAATGAACCTGGTTTGCATAAGCTTGAATTCCAGGTGTACTTCAATGATCATATCTCCAATGATTTCAACTCTCTTTTCACCTCTCTCACTCCTGAAAGGCAATACTTTGCAGCTGGAGTGCCAGGTTCTTTCTATGATCAGCTGTTTCCAACATCTTCCATCCATTTTGCTCATTCTTCTTATTCACTCCAATGGCTCTCTAAGGTGCCAGAAAAGTTACTAGACCAAAATTCTCCTTCTTGGAACAAGGGTAGAATTCACTATACAGGTGCCTCAGATGAAGTAGTCAATGCTTATGCAGCTCAATTTGAAAAGGACATGGGAACTTTCTTGAATGCACGAGCTAAAGAGATCGTGCATGGAGGCATGATTGTACTAATCATACCAGGTATCCCCGATGAGGTGCATCCTTCTGAGCTACCTGCTGGCATTTTGTTCAACTTTCTTGGATCCAGTCTTGTGGATATGGTAAATGAGGTAAGACAAAGTATTCATCCTAGAGTTAAAGATCTGCAGCTTCCAAGTTCTCTTATTTAAGAGATCGGTGCAGGATATAAGCTGAAGGCTAAACATCATTAGGTGCTTGATAGTGACCAAGGACCAACTTAGTAAAAAGAGAGAACCACAAGAACAAAATTGATGATAAATAATTCACGAAAATTTTTGGACTTCTGTAAGAAATTCTTTTTTAGATAGTCATATAATCATAATTTTAATTGTTTCAACAATGTTAACACTATTCTTATGTAAAACATTTTATATTTACTGAGATAGCATGATATAAAGTGACCTCATTTAGCTTCAATATCTGCACATTTAAACTTACTGATTCACTTTGTACGTTATTGCTATAAAATGCTGAAAGCTTCCGTTCATTATGCGCCTTATAAGTATTGAATTTTTATTGAATTAATTTACCTGCTTGATAAAGAAATATATTGATTCATAGCTTGGATTTTCTTGCTTTCCAGGGAAACTCGGTTGAAGCTTTAATTGATTCCTTCAACTTGCCAATTTATTCGGCTTCTCCAAAGGAACTTGCTTCGCTGGTGAAGAGAAACGGTTGTTTCACCATCAAGAACATGGAGATGACAGATCCAAGGTCCAAGATTGATGATCCACTTAATGTACAGAGCTTGATAATGCACCTAAGGGCTGCAATGGAAGGACTTTTTGCAAAACATTTTGGAAGTGAGAATGTGGATGAAATGTTCAGAAGGACCTTACAGAAAGGTGCAGACATTTCATGCTGCTTGGATTCAGGCTACAAAGAAGGGACACAATTGTTTGTTGTTCTTAAGCGTAAATGACTTGAATGATCTGCATTGATGATAGTTTTATCATCATAATTTTTAAATTTCACATATAAACATAGAATCAAGTTGTCGAGTTCCTGTTCTTATCGTATTTGCAACCTCATAAAGTGAACTTCCCTCTTGCATTTGATTACCAATTATATGAAATGCAACACAAACATAATTTAGTTTCTCTCAAATTCATAATACATGAACATTTGCTAGAAAAATGCCCATTTAAGACAGCTCTGAACAATGTAATCCTGGGAAACAAGAAATTATTTTTTCATTTTTATTACTAATTCCATCCCCAAAACTTTTAATAATGCCAATGCCACAATCTTCAATCACTTTTTCCCTTCCAACATATTCTCCTCAAGGTTTTCTTAAATGCATAGAACAGAAACTTCCATGAAACAACAGTTTCTCAACATGCTAGCAAGTGGCAAGCTAGCCCACTGAATAAACCAAGAAAAATTAGGTAGCAAGTTCTCTGAAGCTGTGGCAGAATACGAATATAATAAAGCACTTGTGCATCTAAACTGAATACCCATGTGTCATGGTTTTAGTAATTGCATCTACAACCTTTATTTAGCCCCAGCAAAACAACATGCATGAATAATGTCACGACCCGAATCTAAAGGTCATGACCGGCACGTAGCTCGAAGTAGAATAAACCGTCCCAAACCACGTAAGCCTTAACTTTCCTTTAAATTCTACCGAAATTTCAGCAGCATCTCCTCTATATCTGGACCTTTCTCAAAAATTTAAAAATACCTGCACAAAATTTCAGCTAACCCAAGGATTTCCAACACATTCACAATACACCATATCATCTCATTCACAATTTACACCATATTTTCCCACAGATTTATAACCTACTAACACAAGTCATCAATCATCCATTTCAACCATAAAATAAATGCTCATAAGAACTTCATCTATTTCTATAGAAATATCCCAAGATTCATAATTTACAACCAACGGAGCAACTATGCCAAAAATAATATTTACAATACCAAATATTGCATCACATGGCCATAAGTGCAGAATAATACTTATATTATCCTGTACCCGAAACGACAAAAATAACCGGGTAATATCTCTGATTTCAAATGGCTCTGAGATTCTCCTCTTGGTTATAACTCCTGCACTTTCCACAAAATACTAAAAAATATTGAGGGGTGAGTTTTCACACTTAGTAAGCATAATACATATTATAACCATTTTAAACAATTTTACTTAAAATCACCACTTTTGGTATAAAATCTCTATAGTCATCACATATGACATAAAACAATTAATAAAATCACATTTTTGGTTTCATAAACAACTTTGATTATTTTTCGAAGTCACCACTATGCAGAACCTACTATCCCCCGAAGGGTACTCTGTCCCCGAAGGGCTATCCCCCGAAGGGTACCTGTCTCTGTTCCCCGAAGGGCTATCCCCCGAAGAGTATACTATCTCGCGAAGGGAGGGAATCACTGCGGACATTCCCTAGTCGGCATATGTTAGGTGCACCCAGACTAACAATAACCCTGTTAGTTTTAGTTAATTTTGCATAGAGTTACTATCAAATCATTTTCACAACTAAATTCTTTCAACTTTATTTGACAAAAATCATTGTCACAAACAATCATTCACTTTCTCATTCTTTAATGTTAAAACTTTAACAATATATAAACATATACTTTAAAAAAAACGTCAAATGTATTATCTTATACACCCAACGTAAATCATTCACCTTTAAATGCTTTGCAAGCTCATTTAAACTTTCATATTCCAAATAAACCACTTTGTATACAAAATAAACCACTTTGTATGCATTTTCTCAACGTGCATCCTTTTAGCAACATATATGCATGTCAATTTCAATTTATACATATTGCATACTTTAAAATACTCACAAAATGCTTTGCAAGCAATATATAATACTAGTGATTCATAATATGTATTACACTTACCTCTAATAGGCTATGCACCAAAAATCTCGACTCGATCACCCCCTTAGGCGGCTTCCTCCGCCAACTGTTCTCTTGAATCTATTATATAATATAACGATCAAAATTAACAACTAAAAATACATTAGAAAAATAATACTCTAACTTTAATCTAGCCCCAAGGCTTAACTCAATCACTTACCCATCTTACATGGCCTAAACTATAATCAAATCTCAACTTTAATTTCCCAAATCAACTCTTTCATCTTCTAATTGGTAATTAACACCATAACAAAACCTATTAACTCTAAATAATACCAAGAAATCATTTTTTCCCAAATTTCCTAAAATTTCCTAAACTCTAAAATTCCATCAACTCAATTTCTATTCCATGCATGCTATCACTTCCACCAAAAATATCATATACTTCATCATAACTTATTTAATAAACAAGATTCAAGCATAAAAATTACCTTATATAATCTCTATACAATTTCTCCCTTTTCCCTTTTCTTTTCCTTTCCTATTTCTCTCTCTCTCTGTCTCTCTCTCTCCTCTTGCTGGCCGGACCTTCCTTCTTTTTCCTCCTTTTTCTTCTTCTTCTTCTCTCTTTCTTTTCTTTCTTCTCTCTTTTCTTTTCTTTCTTTCTCGCTGCTTCTTTCTTTCACTTTGCAGAAGTTTCTGCTAGCTTTTCTTTTGGAAAAAATCCCACCGACTTTTTTTTTTTTGGGCCAAATTACCTTTCTGCCCCTCACTTATGCTGGGTATTACATTCTCTCCCCCTAATAAAAAAAATTCGTCCTCGAATTTTGAACTAACTACATACCTGAATGTGGGAATAAATTTAGATACTTGTCTCGCATCTCATCCTCTAACTCCCACGTGCTCTCCCTAACGGAACGATTCCTCCATTGAACCTTTGCCAAAGCAATCTCTTATGCCTAAGCTTCTTAATTTGACGATCCACAATTGAAATTGGTTGCTCTATATAGCTCAAATCCTTACTCAACTCAACTGTTTGCAATTCAATGACATGCAAAGGATCTACCACATACTTTCTCAACATAGACACATAAAATACTAGGTAAACTTCAAAAAGAATCTGGTGGAAGGGCCAACCTATACTGTACTGCTCTTATCTTCTCAAGTGGTACCTCAAATGGTCCAATATAACTAAGAGACAATTTACCTTTCTTTTTCAAATCTTATAATTCTTCTCATGGGTGATACCTTAAGGAATACGTGATTACTAACACTAAATCCAAGATGTTTCCTCCTCAAATCTGTATAACTATTCTATCTACTGTGAGCTGCCTTAAGACACTCTCTGATCACTGCTATTTTCTCCGTAAAACTCCAAATAATTCTTTCTACAATAGAGTCAAAGCTGCAGTGATATTGACTCTTCCAGTCAATAGGGATATTTAGTCAATTGTACAAATCTCAATACTTAATAACTTCCTATCTCCTACTTCTTCCCAACAAATAGGAAACCAACATTTCTCATCATACAATGCCTCATATATATCCATTTCAAAACTCGATTGGTAACTGTTATTGTAAGCAAACTCAATTAATGGTAAATGTTGCTCCCAATCACCTCCGAAATCCATAACACATGCTCTCAACATATATATAATATACTTAACTTGAACGATAAGAATCACTAGCATAAACTAAGATATAATAAATACTCTATGACAAATTAAAGCCTATAGCTCCATGGTTCAAAACAATAAACTAATTCTATAACTTATTAATTCAATCTTATAAAAATAATTACAATCCCATAACCGTTGCTCTGATACCAACTTTGTCACGACCTGAATCTAAAGGTCATGACCGGCACGTAGCTCGAGGTGGAATAAACCACCCCAAATCACGTAAGCCTTAACTTTCCTCTAAATTCTACCGAAATTTCAGCAGCATCTCCTATGTATCTGGACCTTTCCCAAAAATTTAAAAATACCTGCACAAAATTTTCGCCAACCCAAGGATTTCCAATACATTCACAATACATCATATCATCTCATTCACAATTTACACCATATTTTCTCACAGATTTATAACCTACTAACACAAGTCATCAATCATCCATTTCAACCATAAAATAAATGCTCATAAGAACTTCATCTATTTCTATAGAAATATCCCAAGATTCATAATTTACAACCAACGGAGCAACTATACCAAAAATAATATTTACAATACCAAATATTGCATCACATGGCCATAAGTGCAGAATAATACTTATATTATCCTGTACCCGGAACGACAAAAATAACCGGGTAATACCTCTGATTTCAAATGGCTCTGAGATTCTCCTCTTGGTTCTAACTCCTGCACTTTCTACAAAATACTGAAAAATATTGAGGGGGTGAGTTTTCACACTCAGTAAGCATAATACATATTATAACCATTTTAAACAATTTTACTTAAAATCACCACTTTTGGTATAAAATCTCTATAGTCATCACATATGACATAAAACAATTAATAAAATCACATTTTTGGTTTCATAAACAACTTTGATTATTTTTCGAAGTCACCACTATGCAGAACCTACTATCCCCAGAAGGGTACTCTGTCCCCGAAGGGCTATCCCCCGAAGGTTATCTGTTTCTGTTCCCCGAAGGGCTATCCCCCAAAGGGTATACTATCTCGCGAAGGGAGGGAATCACTGCGGATATTCCCTAGCCAGCATATGCTAGGTGCACCCAGACTAACAATAACCCTGTTAGTTTTAGTTAATTCTGCATAGAGTTACTATCAAATCATTTTCACAACTAAATTCTTTCAATTTATTTGACAAAAATCATTGCCACAAACAATCATTCACTTTCTCATTCTTTGATGTTAAAACTTTAACAATATATAAACATATACTTTAAAAAAAATGTCAAATGTATTATCTTATACACCCAACGTAAATCATTCACCTTTAAATGCTTTGCAAGCTCATTTAAACTTTCATATTCCAAGTAAACCACTTTGTATACAAATAAACCACTTTGTATGCATTTTCTCAACGTGCATCCTTTTAGCAACATATATGCATGTCAATTTCAATTTATACATATTGCATACTTTAAAATACTCACAAAATGCTTTGCAAGCAATATATAATACTAGTGATTCATAATATGTATTACACTTACCTCTAATAGGCTATGCACCAAAAATCTCGACTCGATCACCCTCTTAGGCGGCTTCCTCCGCCAATTGTTCTCTTGAATCTATTATATAACATAACGATCAAAATTAACAACTAAAAATACATTAGAAAAATAATACTCTAACTTTAATCTAGCCCCAAGGCTTAACTCAATCACTTACCCATCTTACATGGCCTAAACTATAATCAAATCTCAACTTTAATTTCCCAAATCAACTCTTTCATCTTCTAATTGGTAATTAACACCATAACAAAAACTATTAACTCTAAATAATACCAAGAAATCATTTTTTCCCAAATTTCCTAAAATTTCCTAAACTCTAAAATTCCATTTACTCAATTTCTATTCCATGCATGCTATCACTTCCACCAAAAATATCATATACTTCATCATAACTTATTTAATAAACAAGATTCAAGCATAAAAATTACCTTATATAATCTCTATACAATTTCTCCTTTTTTCCCTTTTCTTTTCCTTCCCTATTTCTCTTCTCTCTCTCTCTCTCTCTCTCTCTCTCTCTCTCTCTCTCTCCTCTTGCTGGCCGGACCTTCCTTCTTTTTCCTCCCTTTTCTTCTTCTTCTCTCTTTTCTTTTCTTTCTTTCTCGCTGCTTCTTTCTTTCACTTTGCAGAAGTTTCTGCTGGCTTTTCTTTTGGAAAAAATCCCACCAACTCTGTTTTTTTTTTTTTTGGCCAAATTACCTTTCTGCCCCTCACTTATGCTGGGTATTACAAATAATCAGGTACAATTTATAAAGTTTGTTATCTTGTCATCGTGTTTGCAGTGTATCTCTCCTATTCTATTTTTTAGCAGTTGATTTTGCTGGAAAGGTGTCTAGACGGTGGCACATTGTCTTTGTCAGGCATACTATTGAAGGAAAGGAGAACAGGAGTCTCTTATTGAGCGTTTGAATATAGCTTAATTATATATGAAAAGTTAATCAATGAACTCATCAGGTAGATAAGACACTAAACTCTCAAGTCCCACCAAAAATGATATTTCTAGATCTCAAGACAGACTATTATAAGTTAATCAACAGAAGTTTGATGCAATTAGTATATTATTTAGGTACAAGCCACTGGTCTAATTAGTTGGTTGCTACTTAGAAAAGAAATTTTGGTATGGAAGTTTTTGCATATATAGTTTTCAAATTGCTGCTTCAAGTACTCAAAAAATGCCAGCAACTTGCAAGATTGACAACCTGCTTACTAATATACTTCAAAAGTGCATGAAACAATAAGAAAAGCTTGTCTTTGCAAGTGAATTATTGTCAGAACAACATAATAATTAAACAAGATTCTCTACAGACTTTTACTGATGAAGATGCCTTAATAGCACGCTCATGTAATTTCTGAGGTAAGAAATAGTACAGCAACCGGAAAAACAACATAATAGAACCAATAAGTTTATTAGAAAGATCCCTTCTTGAACATTGAATATCGTTGTGTAATTGTTCTAGGCTAAGCAAGCGGACAAATAGCTTAGTCCAATTGATTGCGTGTTTAGTGCTTTAGCCTGGCAAAGTGTCCCAAACTGCCAATTAGAAGATTAAACAATTTGGCAGTACAAAAAGTTATTTTTCTGGGACAAAAATAATAGGACCGAACATTTTATGCTAACACAAAATGACAGAATGAACAAAAGATTCGTCTAATATATTAATCTCAAATCAATGTATAGTCTTGCAAAATGAAGAAAAGAGCATATAGTTTAGATGTAAATGGCTTGATGCCTTGGAATCAATACAAGCTGCCAGAGGAGAGACAAGTTGCAAACAAGGAAACAGCTGACAAAACAGACCCTGGTGAATGGCCTGACTCCACTTTAGAAATAAAACAGCCTCAGCCAAGCTTGCCTTTTTTCTATATATATGTATGTAGACCAAGCATGGCCAGTTCAAAAATCCTGTGTAGAATTAAGGCTTTGCTTTGATGTGACTATTTTGATTGTGCTTCATCAGCCAAATCTCAACGTTTTGTTAACAGGTTGCAGCACTTCTAAAAGATCAAAATTGAGGTATTTAATTAATAACAGATTAAATCATTCAAATAATACCAAGGTCAAGTGGCAGCTTGTGACATTACTAATTTATCGCTAGAATATCAACATTATTCTGGTATAGGTAAATTAATTTTTGATTTAAAGTAAAGAAAGATCACTTTGCACCTTTCTGCATCATGTGCTCACCACTGCTTTAGTGTGCAGCACGTACTATGCAAACTACTTAAATTTCAAGGCAGGTGATGAAATAATTTATGAGCATACATTTGTATTACAACTCTATTTTAAACTGGTTTTAAAACTTGATGGATAATCTGGTTTAAAATTATACAATGCAGATTTTCTTCATTAGAAAAGTGAAGCATTTGAAAAACAAACATAGGTCTATTAGTTACAGAAACAAAGAACACCAAAGAAAGCAACTCAAAAGTGTACTTGTGCACATATTTTAAAATTTACGGAGACCAAGGAAAGTTTATAGACAGAAGAAAATCAAGTATAGTAATGGGAGCTAGCTGTAAGGAAGCTCTCTTCGAATTCATAGCTTGAGGCAACAAAAACTTTGTACAGTGGTGGCTTACCCCACACAATCTTCTGCAATCACAGAGAGAGAGAGAGAGAGAGAGAGAGAGAGAGAGAGAGAGAGAGAGAGAGAGAGAGAGAGAGACAGAGATATGGCTAGAAACAATACAACTTCATTGCCCAAATCCTTTTCCATGAATGGCGGAAATGGAACTTATAGCTACTCAAACAACTCCATTGTTCAGGTACACAAATCATAGCGTTTTTGTGCCGTATTATATTATAATGTGCTTTTACCTTTGGGGTTATACATTTGGAGTCAACATTCTTTACGGAAAGCAAGCATGTCATTGAAAATGTGAACATGAACAATTCCAGAATGTCGAAACCAGAGGAATGGGAAAATATTTACTAGAAAATTAGGCAAATTACTGCACATTTGATTCTTATCCTTTCCCTGAAGTTCACAGGCATTAGTTCAATTTAAACATCGTGTTGTGTGGATTCCACATATAAGAATTTGTTCTCGTAAAAGGGACAAAAACCAACAAACAGATGATAAATCAGGAAGCATAGTTATCCACAGTACATAATGCAGGGTCAGCTCATGACAAAAACTTCTGGTTTCAGTTAACAATTGATTCCTTTAGCTGTAAGAAAACCGTAATGTCTATTTGCATGATGAACTCTTTATGATTGCAGAGACTAGCATCAGGGACTGCAGAAGCAATGATCGAAGAGATTATTCAAGATAAGCTTGACATTGAGAAGTTCTTTACTTCTTCAAACACATTTCGCGTTGCAGATTTAGGATGTGCAGTTGGTCCAAACACCTACATTGCCATGCAGCATATTATAGGAGCGGTAGAAAAGATGTGCAATTCAAAAGGCCTCAGTACTTCTCAATTACCCGAATTTCAAGTGTTCTATAATGATCAAAGCACAAATGATTTCAACGCTTTGTTCACTTTATTTCCCCCAGACAAAAAGTATTTTGTTGCAGGTGTTCCAGGTTCTTTCCATGGCCAGTTATTCCCCAGGTCCTCTATTAACATTGTCTATTCCTCTTTTGCATTTCATTGGCTTTCTGAGGTGCCAAAAGAGGTGCTGATAAAAGACACTCCAGCATGGAACAAGCGAAAAATTTTATACACTAGTGCCTCTGATGAGGTAGCTGAAGCTTATGCAGCACAATTTCGCAAGGACATTGATTCCATCTTGAATGCTAGAGCAAAAGAGATAGTTCGAGGGGGAATAATGCTCTCTCTCTTGATGGCCGTACCAGATGGGTATCATCTCAAAGAAAATCTATTTGGTTTGTTTTATGATGCTCTTGGTTCCAGTCTCATGGATATGGCACAAGAGGTAAGTTCATAAAGAGTCAAAATCAGTAGACATACATCTAGAATTCGCTTGGAAAAGTGTAGACTATTTTTGTCCCACAGAAAACGAAAGGGTGAAGAGCATTTGTTGGAAGCATAATCAACATGATTGATCAATCTAAGCATTGCTTGTCCACAAAAAAAAAAAAGTTGAAGGAAAAAATATATGCCAATTGAGATACTATATAACCAGAAAATGGTATTCTAAGTAATCATAATCTATTCTCTCTTTAAAAGTATGGTTAGTCTTAGTAGGTTTAGAGTCTTTGCACTTTGTGTGTTAGTTTTTAAATATGCCTAAATTGTCCTTCTAAAATGTCTTTTTGTGCCTTAATGAAATGGATTGTGTTGTAATTGAGTGCTAAATGAAATTTTTGTGCTATAATGAAATTGATTATATTGTAATTGAGTACTGTAATGAAATTGATTGTATTTTAATTGAGGTGGAGTTACAAAATCCTTTAATTTACATTACTTTGGTATAAGAGGGAGAAGGGAGTATTGGAAGTAAAAGAGTTGTGGTAGGGGGATTTGTTTGATTGAAATTACATTGGTATTTTTCATATTCATAGGTATATAACTAAATAAATAGCTATTTTAGAACCCACAACTTGAATATATATTAAATATTCTAATAGAGGGAGATGTTGTAACTTTGGATTTGCGAAGAAAATGATGGATGACTTTAAGAATTAGAAGAGCTTGCAAAAACGATATGATTGAGTGCTATTGATTATGTTATAATTGAGGAGGAGTTATAAAATCCTTTAATTTACATTATGTTTGTAATTAATTTACAAAATCCTTCAATTCCTCATATAATGCCATTTAAGTACCCTTTCACTTCACCATCTAATATATCAATTTCTTACTAACACCAATTACAAAAATTGCTTATGCTTTATTTCAATTGCCATGAATAAGTTTGAAAGGTATTTACAATGGTGGAGGAAAAGAAGAAGAGAAAAAGATTAGTACACCCCCTCAATTCATATGCGTTTTGCCAAAACAGTGTCTATTTTCTCTTGCTTTATTAATTTTTTTTTCAATTTATCTATGAGTTACTCCTAATTTCTTATTTGAGAGAATTTTCCGAATGTGAATGTATATGTGTTTTTTAATTGGTTTCAAATTATGATGCTACACTCAGCAATAGACATAGGACAAAAATAGAGGCATCCATAATCAAAGCTTGACAAAAAATCCAAGTTATATTTCGGATATTGATATGATTGTACACCTTCATATATAAAGAAAGATGTATAAAAAATCGCATGTTATTCTACCTACGTGTATGTAATTTTAATTACCTTGGGTTTGAAGTTGTCCATTTTCTGAAATTATGATTTGAATAGGAAAAGAGATGGGCGATTTTATAATTGGTGTTGTATTTTTGTATTTTTATTTATTAATGCTATTTTTGTATTTTTATTTATTAGTGCTATGTATATTTTAAATTTTTACTTGAATTTTAGTATTTAAAAAGATTTTAGTATCAATGTTTGTGTCATTGTGCTAGCTATGCATTTTCTACAGATCTTTAAAGAAATAGGTCAAACATTTTGATATAATGACCTGAAATTATATTTTTCAACAACAAGTATTACCAAAAAAAGAATCACTTTACTATTGTAGAAATAGTAAAAAATTTTCAAAAAATTCAATATATAAAAGATGTTACATATAGTTCAAACATTTTGATATTATGACCTGAAATTATGTTTTTCAACAACAATTATTACAAGAAAAAGAGAGCATATAATCACTTCACTATTGTATGTATAATAAAAATATTTCAAAAAATTTAATATGTAAAAGATGTTACATTTTGCAAAAACATCACGTGCAAAGCACGTGAGTTATTACTAGTCTATTCTCTCTTTAAAAGTATGGTGAGTCTTGGAGTCTTTGCACCTTATAGTGTTAGTTTTCAAATATGCCTAAAATACCCTCATGTGCTATTTTATCATATTAATTGTGTTCTAATTGTAGTAGAGTTACAAACTCTTTACATTCCTTTGTGAATTTCATTGAATTTAATTTTTGTTGTTAATTAAAATAAAATAATTTCCCATACAAAAACCATTTACCTACCCTTCAATTCAATCCTCAAGAGACCAATAATACCAATAAACTTTAACATTTGTTCATAAGTTAGTTTTGACTTTTTAAAAACCAAAGGATGATGATTCGTAAAAATGTCACTATAGATTCTAAGAAAACAAGCAAAGTACTAAATTGTACTAAATTACGTTAATAAAATATAACATAACTTTAAATTTTATTAAATGATTACAGTATTATGTTTAACAAATAAGTTGTTTCCAAAAATAATATATTGAAATTTGGGCTATGAATAAGCACTCTACTAGCAAGTTCTTTTTTGTCTTTTTTTTTTAATACATCTATGTCAAGCTAAAGTTTTGGTGATTGATGAAATAATTCAAAAATAATATATTAAAATTTGGGTTATAAATAAGCACTCCACTAGCAAGTTTATTTTATTTTATTTTATCCATGCCAAGCTAAAGTTTGGTGATTGATGAAATAATTCAAAAAATTGTATACATTTTTCAAAGTTCAAACAACAAATTACATACTTATCTAAATAGTTCATAACTATTGACTTTAACAATCTATGAAGGATGAAAAAATTTTAGGTACATGTTTTTCATGTAAAATTTAAAATAAATAGAGCACTTATAACAAAAAAATACTACAAGATGTATGATTTTACAAAACGAAAATGAGAAATAATTCAAAGAGTACTATTAACATTGACTCATTATTTTATTTGTGAAAGAACCCCTTTTATTTCATTTTTTGAACAAAACTTCTTCGATTAGACAAGGATTTAAAAAATATAAAAATACAGTAACAAACATTTGTAAAGTCAATTTCATAAATGAATACAATAAGATACTAAATGATATACTTGTACAAAAATGGAGTTTTCCATATCAATGATATAAAACAATTTTACTTGATTGCAATGGATCTTTTTTTCACATTAAAAAAAATGATTGTTTGCATCATTTAGAAGGCAACTAAGTTAATTTTGTCAAATTCTTTTTAAGTTTTTTTACAACCATGTTAAACGTCTAACACGCAAATGACTATAATTGAAAATTCACCAATCTAAACACACTAATTGAATAAAGAACCTGGATTCTAAATGGGAAAAATATGTATCTTATTTATAACTATATAGTTAAATAAATAATTATTTTTAAAATCTAATATTACACATATTAAACAAAGTTTTTTTCGCCAAATTAATAATTACTATTAAGATGTATGGGATTTCAAGTATCCATTTGAGTTGATATATTGATAGTACATTATAAAGTAAATAGGTTTTAAGTTTAATCATTAATATTTGTAGAGAAAGAACTTCAAAATATTTTTAACAATATCATTTTGTAAATAAAAAAATTTTAATATAAAATTTTAAGTATAATGATACTTGAACATAAAATAGATTTGATTTATCATAATGCCAGCTATATATTATCTGCAAAGCTTTAAATAAAATATTTAAAAGTTTTAAGGTTATGACTTCAAATTCAAACCATAAATTTCAACAACAATTATTTTAAGAAAAGAATAATAGATAATCAATTTAGCATGGTATTCATAAAATTATATAAAGTTTTAGTATCCAAGAAGTATTATATTTTAAAATAAATTTACATTTACATTATCTCAGTTTAAAACTTGCACCTTCCAAACAGCTATGTATATGCGTTTAAATAACCATTAACATGTTTAGAAAAAAGAAGATTTATCCTTTTTTTTGACTATATACAAATTAATTAAATAAAAAATGCGACTTCATGCAATGTTAGAGAAAGAGTTGTCAATTAGATATTATCTCTTACTTAAGTTCTTTTTATCTTTTATTTTTTAGACTATTGGTGCAATAAAATTTAGATCGAAAAAAGAATGTGACTCTGTCCAATGTACCTATGATGATCAAGAGTTACGAATTTTATTAAGTAAACTCTCCTAAAGTTTATCTTTTGTGTAGTTTTTGAAATTTATCTTTTTTTATTATTAATAAAATAAATTCAATAGAACAAAGATGTGACTTATTTAATATAAGAGGAAGAATTTTGAGTTCAGTCAAACATATTATTTCCTAAATTTTGAGAAGTAACTTACTCTGTGCACCCAAACGCATTCAAATAGCATCATCTCACATATTTTAAATTGTTTTAGGAAGGGAAATGTTTACTATTTTAAAAGAAGGCATAATTCATTTTTTTGGTGATCCAAGAGAATGGGAATTCTTTAATTTAGAAATATTATGAAGTTCTCTTAATGTATCGAGAGGCATGTATATACGCTATTGAAAAAGCCTTTTAAAATCACTTAAAAATGAAGTATTCATATGATCATTGTATGTAAGTTAAGAATTGTTCTTGAATTTTTTGCAAAATACTTCCTAATTTTTCTTTGAGTGGTACAATTTTGAATTGATTGATTAAACATTTTATTCTTTTTTGGACTATATATTTTTCAAAAATTTTTTGGGCATACTCTTCAAAATAAAAATAAAATTCCCATACACTTATGATTCATCTCACGTATTATTACATTATTAAAAATATTTTATAATAATATCACACTGTCAAAACACATATCAAAGATTTTGAAGAGGATGTAGAAGTTAATCTAATATTTTTCAATTCATTCACTTTGTTTCTAATACATTTCTTTATAAAATAATTAAATTTCTCATAACCACAATTTCTTTTTAAAGAAAGAGGGCATCATATTCACGTGCAACGCACGTGCTTCATTACTAGTAAGTTAAAAAGTATCAACACTCAATATATATATGAACCATATAAATTATGCAGTGTATACAATATTCAAACATGCATTGAAACCATAGACTGATGCTTAATCTAATTTTGCAGGGTCTGATCAGTATAACCCAAATCGATTCATTTAACCTACCTTTGTACGTTACTACTCAAAAGGAGATGGCAGGGCTGATAGAAAACAATGACTGCTTTAACATTGAGAGAATGGAGTTATTAGAATACACATCGGACTTGGATGGACCTGTTGACACAAAAAAACATGTTACAAGCATAAGAGCAGCCATGGAAGGTATATTAACAGCACATTTTGGAGCTGAGATAATTGATGAAGTCTTTGACAGGTTTGATCAGAAAGCTGCATTGTTCAGAGATCTTGATGTAAGTTACAGGAAGGGATTCTTGTTGTTCGTTGCTTTGAAGCGCAAGTAAAACCGTGAAGAGTGTCTCCTTAACTATGCATATGCATATGCTGGTGTCTTTTCCATGTATCCCATCTATGTCGATTTGTGTTCAATGAGGAAACAATGTTTATATAAACTTTACCTGAATCTGTAATGTTCTTGCTTCTATATATAAATGGGAATGGTTTGACCAAGTAAATCAACTTCATAGCAAAAAAATTTTTATTGTTATCTGACACTTCTTTTTATGTATTCGAGCTAATTCATAAAGAATGTGTTCTGTACAATTGAAATATTAATTTGGAAAGAAGACAGTAGACTAGTAATACGCCTTAGGTGTTGGAAAAATAAATTTTAAAATTTAACTTTAACGAGAAAATCCTTTTAAAGTTGAAATCTTTTAAAATTTTGTTTACCGAAATATTCTTGGAAAAAGCTGTCTGGAACATTAAAGGGTAATGATCGAATGTTCGAAAAGTTCAAGTTATTTTAGGAAGAGGTCTAGTCGACTGTTTTTTTTTTTTTTTTATTAACCTTTTTTTTTCCGTTTTGAAGTAGACTGAAAACAAAAGATCAAATCTAAACCAGATTCAATGCTGCAGCTTTAACCAAATTAAACAATGAAAGAAAGATTCATTGGTTACCACAACTAAATTCGCTTATGCTAAAGTGGGCTGCAAATGATGCGGTACAAAATGTTGGTGTGATACCAAGGACTCTTATGGGCCTTTTGGTCACTAGATTGCAAATTGGGCAAGTTGTTTCTTTGCCAAAAGACTAGGGCAATTTTTTTTCTTTATTCATTTTCTACTCCAAATTTCCTCTTTTTTCTCTCTCTAAACTTTTTCTTTCCATTTCTACTATTCTCTTCAAGAAAGTGTGTTGGAGTCTAACCCTCAAGGAGAAGCAATGAGAGGGAGTCTTGAAGGTTACACCCAAGGTAAATCCCCTTGAGCCAATTCTTTTGCTTTAGTGCTTATGTCTAGATTGGGTTAAATGGATGATTGATTAGGAAAGATTTAAGATTTTTATGCTCTCATTATTTATGCATTGCAATGTGTGGGAGTGTGTGAGTGAGTAAGTAATGGAGTTTCTCGGCATTGATGAAAAATGGGTATAGGATCTTGGGGATTTTGTGTGATCTTTGAGTGTGATTCATGATATATGTTGTGTGTTGTGTTAAGGTAGTGTTTTCTTGTCATATTATGCTATTTTAGAGTTGTTTTGGTGGTTAGTTTGAGGTAGAGGAAGATAAATAGTGTTGGGTGTGAGTTTGGATTATTGCAAGTCGTCTCTGGGTCGATTCTAGTGCCATCCGCGACCCTATTTGCACCGCGGGTGGAACCGCGGCTGGTTCAGCCCAAGTCCCTGACCCAATCGCGTTGCGGATTAGGCCACTGATGCGAGCCCCGGCCGCGGCTCGTTCCTGTTCACCCGTGGCTCGACCTGCTGAAGGGAGCCGCTAGTGCTCTTTGTGATCCGCGGGCACGGATCACCCTGGTCCACCCATGGATTACACATTTTTGGTTGGATTTTGCTTTGTTTTGTGTGTACAAGTTTAGGATTAGGTTTTATACAAGAATTATTGATAAAGTAAGGTCATAACCGAACATTATTTGTGCATTATAGGTGACGAAGGTGTCTATCCCTACTCCGATTATTTGAATTAGTCTTCGTTTGAGGTAAGTAGTATTTGATTTTCTTTGCTTTTGAAATATACTTTGACAATGGTAAAGCTTTGAAATGATAATTTCTATATAATTGGGCTTAAGTTTGCCTATATTCCTATTTTACTATAAAATGAGTACACGTGATCTAAATGATTATTTGAATGAGTATGTGATTGAGCTCTTGTATGTGAAATGGATTGTGACGGGACTAGTTCCTTAAGTTTGGTGTTTGTCGTAAAATCTTCGAACCGTACAAATCGGGTAATAGTTCGTTTTGAATTGGACAAACCGGATGGTAGTTGGTTTTGAACCGCGTTAACCGGGTCATAGTTAACAACTAGATATCCAGGATCATATGTCCACTAACTGCTTGAGCTCTTCTTGAATTGAAATATGTTATGTGTTGAAATTGTATATTTTATAAATCAATCACGTATTATGAATGATGATGAACTTTGATTTTCGAATCGGAACTATCTATGTACGTGTAACAAGTTAAAGCCCCAAAGAGATTTTTTACTACTTATTAGGTGATTTGTCACTCACCCCGTTATTTCTATTTCTCACATGAGATGACTTTGTGGAAGAGGATTGAGATGTCTTTTGGGCTTCTAGAATCGTATTCTTGGACATGAGATGTAGAAGAGGTTATTTTTGTGATTATCTATTGTATAGCCATACTTTTGGTATAAATTAGATTATACATGTACCCCGCTATTTTTGTTACGGGGCAATGAAATTGTAAATGGATAGTGTTTCTTTTGGTTATGAATGAAATGAGCTTCTTTTGGAAGTTTTTGAATATTCTTTAAGCTATGAATTGTGTAAGATGATATTTGCATCGTTTAGCCTTATACCCTAGTTTAGCCTAAGACATGACGGATGCCACGTCTCGGGCACAAGGCGTGATAGTTGGTGTTGGACAAGAATGGTAACATCCAAAATCCAGAACAGGGAATAGCACGGTATCCAGTTGGACCGACCCCTGTAACGAAGTTCCGAAACTTCAGACGGTAGTTTGGGTTTCGACTCTTTGATAGAATACCAAAGCAGGAGAGTAACTTTAAAATTTCCGCGAAGCCAAAATACCAATAGCAAACTGACACCATACAGAAAAGAAGCAGCAGCAACTAGAAGTAATAATATCAGGTTAAATACAGATAATAAAGTACGCATTGGATTCCGGTGAGCACAAGGAACTTGAAAGAAAGTCGTCTAACTTAAAATCTTTCATCAGAGAAGCAGAAGATGAAAATAAGACAAGAAATTCACAGGTCAGGACTTGAATGTACTCATTACCCCGCCAACATATATTATTTTCAATCAAATGGCACCAAAGATATGCACACTTAATTTGCAGCAGTAGATATGAAACAGTATTGTGCTAATACAAATGATAATTCACACCTAAGGATAGTCTGAACTAGAGCTGCCAATTCCAGTCATTACCAAAAGCATTAAAGCCAATTCACACTTTCTTGATGCGAAAACATTTAATTAAAGCAATCTTAATCCGTGATGAAACTGCAGCTCCAGTGAAGACATTTTCTGAGCCCTTCTAGCCTTTTTGATCTGGACCAGCTTATCATAGACACACCAGGGGAAACTAATGTAGTGGTCCAGTTTCAATCCCTCATTGTAGCGACCCCAGTATGTATGATGATAAGTAACATAATACCATGCCGATGCTTTTGCATATTCATTATCTGATTCACCACCTTTCTTGTTGAACCAGGATCTGGCTTCTTTCCTCAAGGACCTCACGGCCATTTCAACAGCTTCTGCATCTTTTTTCTTGTCAAAAAATTTTGACATCTTCATGATACCACCACTCAATATTTCTGCTTCAGTTTTTATGCCATAATAATCCATCAAAACACCCAACTTATAGTCATACTCAGCTTTGTAATCAAAAGCTTCATCAACATAATCTTTAAATCCATCTACTTCCATGTCAGGGTCATATGATTTTCTTGCTACTTTCTCTGTAAACGATTCAATAGAGCATGTGAGTGGTGCCTTATCTTTTACCTCTCTAAAAAGTTTTCCAATCACACGCTGGGAATCATATGTCGGTTTGTCAGACTTTTCCATGAAATCAGGGTATTCCTTGGGACGTAGATGGGATGGTATCACAGCGGGAACACCAGTCTTTGGAAAGTCAACTGCAATTGAGAACAGCTTCGCAAGCGCTAGACACGGTTTACTTCTGGCCTTCAGTGGTTCCCTATCGGCAAAGACAGTATGGGCATTTGAAATGATTCCTAAACTGTCATTCACTATATAATTGGTGAAATACTCCTCAATTTCCTGCCGCAGAGAAGCGAAAATCATTATCTATTGAAAATAAAGGTTGCACAAGAATGTACGCTGCAATGACACTAAATATACATAAGAATGCAATGAAGTGTCTCATTTGCTAAGATAGAGTGCTTTACCCATGGTAAACAATGTTTTATGGGTAGGAAAATTAAGTAGAAAACAGAAAAGAGTTCCTATCATTGTACAAAATTTGATAGGGATCAAAAAAAGTTTGACGTTTTTGCATCCTTCAGTGCTGATTATGCGCTTTTCCACTTGCCCAAATCTTTAGTTGCTAGAAGAAATATGCAGGGGATAAAAGGATAAAAACAAACAAGGAACACAGTCCGCATGCTAAGATATTTGAGGTTCTTAATTTATCTGGTAGTTCTATGGGTGCTAAGAAAGGATATTTAGAGGCTTCAAACTTTTACCTTCAATGACATAATCAGAATCACTTACTTTGGTCATAAATTCAGATAAAGAATCTCTGTAAATATTTATATTGACCAAGCTGATATCCGTTAGAAGGACACAATTACATGAATGCTCTAGGTTGAAGGTAGTGATACTCTTATGCCACATGAACATAGACAAACATTCTATTCTGTATCTGCACTGTCAAATATTTTATTTTAAAGAAAGATCAGAATTCAGTTTCACAAACGTCTTGGGGTATGAAAAATACAACACGATGAGTGCCAACATAATGAAAAAAAATTACTACCACGCGCCATACAAAAGACAAAGTGTCATATATCCTAACTAGACGTAAGTTATGCTGATGCATTATACAAACAACACCAATAAGCATCTGCTAAAATCGTATGATTACACCAAAAACAGAAGTGTCATAAATTCCAACTAGATGTAAATCATATTGATACCTTATAAAACAGCACCTGTAAGTATAAGCTAGAATGGCAAGACTACACCAATAGTGGCGATAACTTTTCATTAGCAAGAGATCAAAAGTACGAGAAAGGAGGAGGCAGGTTCCTCTCCTCTTCATTAGGCTCCGGATTTCATATGCCAAACCCCCCCCCCCCCCCCCCCCCGGCCCCCCACAACAACAACAAAAAAATCCCCTAAAAGATGAAAATGAAAGTTTCAAATCTGCTACAATATTTTTTGTGTCGAAGGATTAGTACCTCTATTGTAACTTCGTGATCCAACTGGACAGTAGGCGCTGGAGTGTAATCCATGGGTGGGTCTTGCCGAGGTGGAATCAGCTCAGGGTCCCAACACACAAAATAAATGTCTCCATCCAAATCGCTTCCAGAACATTCATTTGGATGAGGCCTGTGATTAACATTAATACATCTTATTGTTAACTCTAGAATCAGAAAGAAACTTTCGTAAGTCAATTTATCAGGCACATTATATGTAACTAGTATATAAATTCCAATTAGTTGGATTAAGGAAATTTATAGTCTTCAGAAGCTTGAAACAATTATAGGTCCCACATCAAGAAAGCAGTTTCATTGCTCTAAATTGAGCTTTACAGCACATCCGATGTCTAGTCAACTATTAAACTCAACCGTTTGTTTTTCACAAAAATATCCTAGTCCATGTTGTAGGAGTGGTGATTGGCCAATCAATAAGCCTTAATCATACCCGTCCTTCAACTCTCAAATTTCCTGCAATCTATAGTATATTAGGTGTTCTTCTAGTTTTACGGTGTACAGCTTTCACCCAAAAAAACAAAAAGGAAATGGGACTACTATTCTGCCATATTTCTTCTTATATTCGATAACATAAGCTCATGAACAGAAACTCTTCTAGCAACTGTTTCCAATCCTTGCCTTCTTAAGAATTCATTTTTCTTTTCCATTCTGGACCCCATTTTCTATATTGGAACCCAGTATTTTCCTAAATTGCAATAAAGAGCCCTATATCAAATTCATCATGCTTCCATTCTTTTCTTTGCCGAGAATCATCATGAATCAGCTTCACAAGTATAACCATGAGCAGACAAAAAGTTAATAATACTACTACCTTTATTTGTTCAATAGCAAAATTTGGATAGAGAATTTTATCAGTAAACCAGATTTTTCTGCCCAGAAACTGGGATCTTAACGCTCATTTGTGAAGCAAGAAATATTTATTTGACCATAATTAAATGAATACAAGAGGACTATGCCCGACACCTTAAAAGGAAACAAACTGTGATACATAGTGCTGCTTAAGATCCAAATCCAAGCCCAGAACGTGTTACATCTTGAGACCCTAACCCAACGAGGACTTATTCAATTTCACTTGCAACATGCCAGGTGATGAAGCACGAAATCTCTTGGTATGCAGATAGACTAGCTTAGTTTCCCTTAGGTGTTTTTGATTGTTGGGAATGGTAATGAAACAATAGACACCTTATGTGAGGAAATGACATGTGCAACAATTAAAGGAATCAAGTATTCCCTAACCCCTTTTGGATAAGTCCAATTAGCCAAGAAAAGATATAGTTGCCCATTCCTTTGTTTGTTTATTTTGAGATGACTGAACCCTTCTCCCCTAAATTGATTACCAAACATGGTAACGATTGAAATGCAACACAAATTAAACATTCGTTCATTAAGATTCTTATAGTAAAGATGCTCCCTTGGGGTTACAGTAAGCGGACGGCTTGCTAAAAGGTATATAGAAGCTGCATCAAATTGTAAGGAAGGGAGATTCTAAGAATAACCTCAAGAAACCTGTGGGCATCAAACTTGAGGCTAGATTGCAGGAATAATCTCAAGAAGGATTTAGAGCTCTATAGGAAATTTGATCAAGTGAAAACGATTACTTTGACAGAAATGCTCTATTTATGGGCTTTTAGATATTCCCCTATTCAAATTAAGATGTAAGACTCCCATAATAAAAATAAGATCAGATTCAAATATCAGTCAAAAACACCCAATGGTATCTAATGTATGTCAGACACAAAATACTTGATTCAAGAAATTAAATTAAGTTACTGGATCTGTAAAATTACCCAAAACTACTACCCAACTAAAAGAAAAAGCAATGAACTATGAAAAATGTATATTGCTAGTTTCAAGATATCAATTCAGCTCTAGCAAAACCTTTGTTTCAAAAATAAAAATGCACCTTTATTTGTTGTGTAAACAGCAACATCTCAAACAATGTACAAATTCTAAAATAGATAGGAGCGTAATCTAAAGGATATAATGTCAGACGTGAAAGATGGGTGAGGACCACACACGAGTTTAGAGATTTAACAAAAATCGCACTGTTTGCTCTCTATAAAGTTTCTGAAGTAATGTGGCCATGCAACTGAATCACAACCTAAGAACTGCTAGCTACTATTTGTTTTTCATAGCTGGAAAAGGAAAATTGGTCTTTCGTGCCAGTAACTCAGCAAAGTACGAGAAGATTCTCTTTCTTTTGTCGCAACGTAAAATCTTTGAAAATCATAAATGCCAACGTTTTCCTTAAACGGTATATAAGAATTGCAGAACAATTCCAATCGACATATTTCATAAAAACCAAAGAAACTTAAATTTGATTTATTCGGAAATATATGCACGCGTATCACTGGATCTTAAGCCTAATTATATATCTCCAAAATTGTCATTTTTGAGTAGATATTTCAATTTCAGAAATTGGTGACATTCTCTGTATGAATTGCACATAACTTTATAAAAGAAGTATAAATGGTATTACTTTATAAAAGAAGTATAATGGTACTTACCTTCTTCCTTTCTGGGGGAAGACAACGCAGTCCACCATATGATGTAATTTTGGCAAATCAACAGCTTTTAAAACACGAATGTCACCAGGGTGCAAGCATGGATTTTTTGCAACAACCACCTTCCCCTTAAGAATGAAATTGTGCTCAGAGCCACCTTGGAAGTCTGGAAGGGAATCCCCATAAAACTGCTTATGTCCAGCTCCAGAGCACTGAACAAATACCTGGCCATATTCCAAGGTTTTGGTTTCATCCAGACATCCCATCATTGATCTTCCACTTGGTACAAATATCCTTGTTTTAGTCCGCAAGTCTAGCAACTTTGATGCCCGGAAAATTTGCAGCATCATTGAAAGAAACGGTTCAGAATTTGGCTTATACCCACATTTTAGCATCTCCTTGAGAATAATTGTATTCTCTCCGAAAGCCATTAAATGTAAAGCCTCATGTGCCCTCAATGGATTAGTAAGAATACTGTCCAACTGCTCAACTGCTTCATTTTGCTTCTTTTCAAAGACAACATCATTGACGCCCAAAGTAGACAAAAGAGTGATTAGTTGACGATTCAGGAAACAAGGTTGATATTTACTCCACGTTAGAACATCTAACTTGGTGTTATCAGAGTCATATTTCATCATGCTGTGTCTCAGCGACAACTTCTTTGATGAGTTGGGATCAACTGCCACAACACCTTTAAAGCCACCATACCGAATTTGAAATGCAGATGGAGTAGAACTTGTAAGTCCACATTTTTCGGCAACTCGCTGTGCCAATTCAGCAGAGATTTTCCCAATGCCATCAGAAAAGACATAATTGTAAAAACCTCTTACCTCTATATCGGGAATTATTTCAATTTCTTGCCTACCAACATTTAATGTTTCCGTGGAGGAACCAAAAGATTGACCCAGCCTGGCAGCATATTTCGCCACATTTCTTATCGTACTAAAATCACCCATCCATGCTCTTATATCAGCAGCAGTAAGCCCGGGCCTTGAAGCAAACATCCACACTGAATTTTCTCTCAATTGACTTGACGAAAATGCAAGAAACTCAAACTTCTTTTCCCCAATAACTATGCCTTTTTTCAATGTTGACAGTATTCTATCATAAATTTCAGTTCTTCCACTCTCATTTCCAACATTACGAGGTGACAAGTCTGTTGAAAACATTCTGTTCCACTCTTCATCAATAAAGGAAACACGAAGAAAATTGTCAATGTCCTCCACATAGTTGCGCAATACACGATTGGATACATTGACCTCTGGACCACAGAAATACACCTTGCATGGTGTAATTTGCACCCTCCGGACATATACCAACCCATCATCTAAAGTAAGAGTAGGTGATTTAGGAAGTCGCTGAAGCGTGGCATACTTGTCGTACTGCTGTTTGAGCCACTGCACAGGCTCATAGCAGCACTCTTTCAAAAGGTACAAATTCTCTAAGGCATGCTCTATGTATCTGACCTCTATTCTTTGTGGATCAACCAACCTAAAGAAATTAGCATCTAGCGACGGCCCTGGAAGACATCCAGTCTGCACTAAAGAGCAAACCTTGAACAAGAATCTGAATGGCAAATATAGTCCTTGGGGAGGATGCACAATAGGAGCTAAAACCAAGTTGGATGAATAGGGGGAACCAGTTTCCAGCATAAATTGCCTGTTGCTTTCTTTGTACCAAGCAAAATAGTCACTGAAATTTGGAAGTTGAATACCACGAGGAAGCTCCAAGCATATACCAGACGATTGCCCAATGCAAGATGAAGTGAAATCTGTCGTCCTGACCCATTGATCATCTGGAGTTTCCTTAAAGTAGCTATAGCTAGATTTTTCAATTCTTTTGAATACCCGAGGAGCGCCAAATAACTAAGCCATGAAGAAAAGAATAGCATGTCAAAAATCAACCTCATAAAAAATACATCACATTAGAAAGGTAACATAAATTCATTTGCACTATGAAACCAAGGAAAAAGAGGAAAAAATCACGCTACCAATACTGGCAGCATGTTACAACCTCCAAAATAAGAGATGATCCAAGAAGGCATTAAAGCAACTACTGAAAACATAAGACTAAGTTCTGTGATAACAAGACTAAGTTCCGCGATACGGAGGAAAGGAAATAGCGGTGAAGTTCTTGCAGACTTAAATGTATTATGTTCTAGATGATCCTTGTAAATGACCAACATTGAGAACTGTATTTTGTATTATATATACACATGTACATACATGCATGCGTGCGTGCGTGCATACATATACATATACATAGACATACGCGCGTGTGTATATATATATATATATATATATATATATAGAGAGAGAGAGAGAGAGAGAGAGCACGCATGCTAGTTGTTCACCATATGACTTTCGCATTCTAGTTTGGTTTCAAGGTTCAAATCATGGTTAATACTGGTAGCATATTACAACCCCAAAATAAGGGATAATCCAAAAAGGCAATAAACGAAGTATTGAAAATGTAAAACTATGTCCAATGACGCGGTAAGGGAGGAAAAGAAATTTGGTGGAGCTCTTTGCAGACCACAAATGCATTACGAGTACAAGGCTCACAATTTGGGGTTTTGCTATTTCTCACAAGTTGAGGGCCGTTCGTAGCATTTTGACGTAACTCCTAAATATTTTGATATAATTCCTTCCATTTTGTTGTGACCAATTTTTCCTTCAAAACCATCTCGGTTTTGGTAATTTCAGTTCAAAATTTATCCACATGGCAACATCTCAATCATTCATTTTGCTACAGTAAATCATGGTCATCAACTTGTGGTAGAAATTGAGAGACTCCAAATCCATGCATTACGTTTCACGTGATCCCGCAAATGAACAATACTTAAACTTGTCATGTATTTAATTATTAGGGTTAATTACTCCAATAGTCCTCAAACTATTTCATGAGTGTCAATTTAGTCCCCAAGCTTTTATTTGTGTCTATTTGGTCCATCAACTTTTACATTAGTGTTTAATTGATCCCCAATACCAATAAATGGCAAAATTGACCTTCTATTTATATCATATCTTATCTTTGTTTTTTCTCTACTTTACTTTTTATCAGTTTTCTTATATTTTTTATTTATTCCTTCAATTCTTTCCCTATCTTTATCCGTGTTCTCAAAAAACTCAGCCAAAACATTACCTTTTTTATTCACAAGTTTATATTGATTGATTTATCTGAAATATTTAGAGTGTTTTTCAGAGTTCTTGAGATGAAAAAGACTATTAAAAGAAATAAAATGAAGGAAAACTTCAAAAAATATTAAAATAGAAAAACATAAGGTTTAGGATTTCAATTTATTTACTTGGTTGTAGACATTTATGTCTTTCTTTTTTAATCATTTTCTTAATTTTTCTTAACTTTTTTTCTTTTATTTGTCCTCAGAGATCTCAAGAGAATAAAAAAAAAATCTAAACTTATCAACTAAACCAATCAATATAAACCCGAAAAAAGAAAAGTAAAGAAGCTAATATGCAATTAGGTTTCTAATGATGTGGACAAGGATAGTGAATGTGGAGAAAGGATAAATTAAAAAGAATATAAAAAAGGAGATAAAAAGTAAAGGTCATAAAAGTAGAAGGGCAATTTTGTCATTAATTGGTATTGAGGACTAATTAAACACAAATATAAAAGTTGAGGGACTAAATAGATACAATTAAAAGTTGAGGGACTAAAGTGACACTCACGAAATAGTTTAGGGACCAATGGAGTAATTAACCCGTTATATTTTCCATGAAAAATCATAGTTTATATGAATTACAACTAGAAGGCTAAACACAACAATATTCTATAGTTGAATGAAGGGGGGATACATGCCTGCTGTTTGCCCATCCGAAGTAAAAAGAGAAGGCGAGTTATTGATGCATACAATGTCAGAGCAAGTCAACAAGATATCAAAAATTGCTTCGGATACTGAAAAGCATAATCATTTAGTTAACGAGTGATTAAAGGCCGGAACTATTGCACCATCATAAAAAATAATAATAATAAAAACTGATTTGCAGTATAAATTGAAAACATAGGTAAATTATTTATTTAGCAATAAGCTCGGTTCAATAACTTCTAACATACTTCATGTCAAGAAAAAATAGAAGGACCTACAACCTACCATAAACTCAATACCTATGGCAAAGGCTACCACCATCCCCAAGGGTAAAACCTAACCTCTAAGAGTTGAGTGGATTGGGAAAGTAATCTTTTTCTAAAATTTTAAATGTTGTTATTGTAATACCAAGGACCTTGGAGCGTATTTTTGTAATTTGGCATGATTTGGTAAAGATGTAATTTGCAAACTAAAGAAGAACTAGACTGCAATTGGGAAAAAAATTGGGTTTGGCTTAAAAGAAGGCTTGGGGTTTCCTTCCTCCTTTATTTCCCATTCCTTTCTCTTTCTCTTCTGTTTGGATCTCTCTTTATACCTTCTTTTCCATCTCTTCAAGAAAGTGAAGAATGGAATTCTCAAAGGCGAACAAGGAAGGAAAATCCTGTGGCCTCAAATCAACTTTTTACTCAAGGTAACTTTTTCCAAATTCTACCATCATTTCCTCGGGTTTGTGCTTTTTCTAGTATTTACGTTAAGCATGGCATGATTAGGGAGATTTGGAGTTATTTATGCTTTAATGATTTTGTGCTATGCATTGGTAGTGAATGTGTGTGAGTTGGATGGTTGATTCTCTATGACGAATGTTGTGTGAAGAGCATTTGAGGGTTTGATACTTGATTTATGATTGATATGGTATATGGGGTATAAAGCGGTGCTTTCCCGACCTATTTTGCTATTTTTGAGTTGGGTTAATTGTTGGAGTGTGTTGGATGAAGATGGAGTGAGTTGGGTGTGGCTTTGTTGTGTTGAAAACTCTTTAAAGCTCGCAACATGGTCCCAGCTGTGACACCATCTGCACCACAGTTGACCCCGCAGCTCAAGGGTGAAAGTTTCTGATGCCGCGGCACCTTCTAACCCGAGCTACGGCTGGAGTTCTAGTGTGAGCCACAGTTGATGTTGCAGGACATAACAATTTTGCCTATTCTATCTCGTTTTGTGTCCTACGTCTTGATTTAAGCCTCAATGATGATTTCTTATTAGAATTAGTGTACAATTGAGTGTTTAATTGTGTATTTCAGGAGAAGACGGTGATTGTTCCTTTTTGAATTACTTAAACTAGCTTGGACCGAGGTAAGTAGTACTTGTATCATTTGCATTTGAAAAATGATATTTGATAAACTTGATATTTTAAAAAGGTTATTTGTTATACTAAATGGCTTGAGTTTGGATGTGTTACTATTATTATTATGAATTGAGAATACATGGTATCATTTACTTGTTTGAATAATGATTTTGATTTGGCTCTTGAGTGAAATGACTTATGATAGGACTAGTTCCTCAATGGTTAATTGTATAATTGTTTGGCCGTGCTAACCGGGTTTGACCCGAGCTGACTGGGAGTTAGTTTTTGGCCATGTTAACTGCATTGTAGTTAACAACTGGATATTTAGGGTCATTACTCAGATTACTATTTGGGCTCATCTTGTCATTATGTGTATGATATGTGAATGGTGATGAATATGATTGGACCACGTATTTTGTGACTTATATAAATAAATGTCATGTGTTTGAAATGCAAATACATATGTATAATGTTCTCAAGCCACAAAGAGATATATGTACCATTTACTGGGTGATTTTGTCATTCACCCCTTTGTTTTTGACACACAATGGAGAACAAGTTCATAAAGGAGGACTGGAGTAGCTTATGGAACCACTTGACTTGATGATATGATATAAGGCTGGTAGTAGTAGTAGATTTTGTTTATGTGTTAAGATTATGGATGATGTGTCATAATATGATTGAAACTAGTTTTTGTAGTGGGTGCCCCATGTGTATTGAAAATTTGAAAGTTATGGTGTGGATGATATATTACTTGTGATTAATGTTTATTTAGTTGTCTGTGTGACATTGGTATGTTTAGATGCTTTGATCAATTACAGAACCTTGTGTCTTAGCTTAATCTAGACATGGTGGTGTTATATCTCAGGGCATAGGCATGACAGTCATTTGATTAGAATTTTAGTATTTTGAAAAGTAAATGAATCTTTATATCGAGGAAAGTATTGGTAAAAAAGTAGGATTCTAAATCTTGAACTTTTGTTGATATTCCAATTCCTTTGCTCATAAGTTTAACCAAAAAATACACTAAAATAACTAGTTCAATGCAAACTCAGCTACAAACATCTCAAATAAACCCACTCCACCTCTAACACTATCCCAAGTATACCTCTCCTCTATCACTTTCTTCTTCATCTTCTCACAGAACTGGCCTCTAACATTATTCCAATTAGGCCTCTCTTTCATCACTTTTTTCCTCGTATTTCTCTAAAACAATCTCTTGTAAGGTTGTGCTATGGTGTTTATATACGTAAAAGAAATTGTTATCTTATTTATCTTCTACGTCTCCTCTCTGTAACATTTCCTCCTGTAATTGCAATTTTGACACTTATATACAGAAAATAAAGAAATGAGCTTCTTTTTCTTTGGAACACGAGGACTGGTATTGATATTTTATATTCTAGCTCCATGTATGCCAGAATCATTAAAATTCATATAAACATGTTAGGTTTTAGTATTAGATTATTTTGATAGTATACTCAATATTATTTTCTTGTAGATATTCCGAAACTATCCAAACAAATAAAGGAATTTTTCTGTATTCATGTTTTGTGGAATTTATTTCTAGGAAATCAGAATCCTATTAATTTTACTTTCCTGCTAGCCAAATGAAACCAAAGTAGATTCCTTCCATGTGCAAATTTAGCAGAATATGTTTTCTAACTGCCAAGTGCCATATTAATATCATCCTGCAGCTACAATTATTTCCCACACCTAACATGACGAACTATTGTGGATTCTTTTGCCATGAGATCATCAAGGTATAAACAAGTGTTCTTTGCATAAGAGTGATGAATTATTGAAAAAAATTGAAAAATAACACGAACATATTTTAGACAATAAAGGGACACTGTAAGAGATTACAACTTGGAGTTCAAAAATCAAATATAAGCACAACTACCAATGCTGCACACGTGACACAGGAAGCAAAACAATGCATTAGTAAAATGCGCTAAAGTTAGGCAGTGAAACCAATGCCAAAAATTAAGGAATCAAATAAACAAGTGATCAAAGATACATAGACCACAAGAACCATCAAAGTGTTTATGTGAACAACCAAACCTGTATGAGGAGAAACTTTGCTGCTTTTCCACGTGGTCGATGCAGTACGATCTGCCATATGTTTTCATAGGACAGTTCAAGCTTGTAGTCAACAGAGCAAAACCGCAAAATGAAGTGAATTTTCTTCATTTCAATTCCAAATCTAACAGAAGCATTTGCCACATTCCATAGCACTGAAAACTTATTTTCTGACAGTTGACATCCAAAATTCAAAACTATTTGCTCCAAGCAATGCTCATAGACTCTAGGACTTGGAACCAAATCAACGTCCATTTCCCAGGCCTTCAAATGCGATGAGCCATAATAAAGGCGTTGCTTTGCTAAGGAGATAATATGTTCAGCACTTCTATTATTTGTGAATTGGACTCTAGCATATGCTCTGGATCGTCCTTTGGACTGCTTAACCTCTAAAGCATATACAGTTCCCTGACCTGTAATTCGTTCTAAAAACTCGGTGACTGTTTCTGCAGTCACAACATGAGGGAATCCAGAAACCTGAATTGTCTTTCCCATGCACCTGAATTTCACCTCCAAAGCTATTGACAGAATTATGTATTAGAATGCAACTGCTATATACTTCCTGCAAATATCAGAACTTAAATAAATCAGACAGCTGTTGATTAGCCATTAGTAAGACTGATACTTTACACCTTTGCAAATACATAAACAAAGGCATATGCTACTGAAAAAGATGCACAAATGCAAAAGAAGAACGGTCACATAGAAAATGCAAAAGCACGAGAAGGATAAGATATGTGCTTATCCAAAATGCACCTTGGCACCATATCCATTTTTGTTGGCCAAGCTATGACAGTTCATGTTTGCAATATGAGAGTGTATGTTTCAAATTTTTTCCTTTTTCCACCCACCATCCCACTTTCTTTACATCAAGTTTGGATCCCCAAGTATCCAATACAACTAAGAGACCATAACAGCATGCCAGACCTAATAGAACCTCAAAGTTTTAAAAGCGTGCTCCCTGCTTCTTCCCTTCCAAATCAAAGAAACCACGAAATCAAGACTGCAATATAAACATAAACAGAGAAAAAAGGAGAGCTTTTTTAACTCACCACCGTGCACGTGCATTATGTTGCAATTCCATATAAGGAGAACAAAATAACAAGCAACAGATCATGTCATCATGCTAAATACAAAAGATTCTTCCTCTCAAGACTCAAGGCAGAGACATGAAAGAGATAAAAACTGGACAAGTATGATAAGTAAAAATCTTAATTTTCTGAATTTCCATATAAGGAGAACAAACTAGCAAGCAACAGATCATGTCATCATGCTAAATACAAAAGATTCTTCCCGTCAAGACTCAAGGTAGAGACATGAAAGAGATAAAAACCGGACAAGTATGATAAGAAAAAATCTTTAATTTTCTTAAGATTACAAACACTAATGACAGAGGAAGGGTGAAAGGGTAAAAAAAAATGACTACATAACTGTTATCTCGTTTTCTTTTTCTTTTTCAGGGATTCTAATTACAAACATCACGTAAAATTTCCAAAATAGGGAAGAGATCCAACAACAGAAAACTGCGGGAGGTATCCTCAAATGACGGCTCCTAAAAGACAAAAAAAACCGAAAGAATAACAATAGAGGACAATACAGTCAGCATTTAGCAGAAAAAGACATAAGATGCTGAATAACATAATCCTTTACCCGAAATAGATAGAAATTAATGTCAGATTCTTTGCTTACCTTAGGGCTTCTCCAGCAATTTGATAACAAACAGGTGCAAAATCTTCTATTTTAAGCAATCATCTAATTTAAAAACGAAAAAAGAAAAAGAAAGATCAAAATAAAATGCATCTGATACGATAACTCCTGCTTCAGAGTGTTTTGATGTCGCTTCCCTTCTCTTGTTCTGTAGCAAAGCAATCATTCTACAACTAACAAACAAGATTAGAAATCAAGAAAGCAAAAAAAGCAGAAATTGTTTCCCAGAATTCAACTGAAACTACTAATGCCACTAACAAAACAAGTAAAAAGATTCCATCTTTTCCCATGTCACCACTTGAATAACAACATATCCTTTCAACTGCCAAAAGGGATTTTTAGGAAACTGAAAAAAAAAAAAATCCACGAAAAACAATAATACAACATTTCTTATAATGCATTAAGCACTAAACAGAAACAATCCCACAAGCACACCAATTCAGAGAATACAGGGTTGATCAAAGTAAATCCACAAGTGTCATTTTCTATCTGTATATAAAAGGGAAAGAGATAGAGAAACTTACAAATAGAATAGGAATTATCACGCACTTAACACAATGCTTGAAGTAAATGATCATTGGCATTTTGATTGTTTATTTATAGACCATAAATATGCCTAGCGTGTGTTGTGTGTTAGAAAGAAAGAAAGATGGAGTCAATCCCAAGTCAATCTTTTTCCCTCAAACAGAAGCAAGGAATTTTGGGTTTCTTGTTCCTCCATGATCCTTCCTAACATCATGGGACGCACTCTCGCAGCAGTACTACTGTTGTTTGCCCACTGCTAGTGAAGTTGAGTTGAGCAAGTAAAGTACAACAGTTTAGAAAACCAAGAATCCAAATTAAATGATTTACATCTTTTTTTTTTTCACAATGTAGCGGGGACTCACAAAACAATATATATATAGGTTCACACCATCTATAAAATGATTTATTATAATGGTAAGCATATAATGTACTATTTGTTGAAAGTTTTCTATATTGTTTGACAATTTTTTCTTGCCAAAATTCGACTAATTGGAGCAAGTCAACCTCATCTCTAATTCCAAATAATCTTGTTTGATGATATAAAAAATTCACTTGACAAGATGATTATTCGAACTCCTAACGTACTAGTGGGAAAGTTTTAATTTGTCTTCCTTAAACCAATCGAGTTAAGCTAGTTGGTTAAATAGAACTCAAGTTGAAAAAAATAGAAGGAAAACGGCTTATAATGACACTTGGTATGGTAGCTCATTAATGTACTAATAAGCTAAAATAGGTTAAAAGGATCGAAAGATAGTGTACCTTGTGAATCGAAAACTTATCTTATTCTTTTCATAATCAAATTTATATTTTAAAAAAAAATAAAATTAAAAAAAGTGATAAAAAGTGGGATAGCTTGAATAACATTCTATACACTCACAGGAGTTTTTTAAATTATTAATTAAGATATTTGTATAGATTATGTCGAAGGAGAATTAAATAAGATAATAGTCCTTTAGAATGTTTTTACTTTTATTTTTATGTTTTTAAGTACCATATAACAATTGCTTGAGAGTGGATAGATGCTTGGAAAAAATTGGAGAATTTGAATGATCTCACACCTCAAATATAATAGAAAGAGAAGATGGAGAATCTAAATCACATATATGGGTCCCATAATAAAAAGAGAACAAAAGGAATCTAAAGAAAAGGATTTATGTTACATTTGGACCCCATACTATTACTTAAGACAAACTATGGCTTTTTTGAGAAACATGTTTTTTAAAAACACTATACACGTTTTTTCAATTAACTTTTTTATTTTAAAAATATATTTATCGAAAAAATTTTTTAAAACTGTTACAGTAATATTTTTTAAAAAATATTTTAAAAAATATCCATCCATACAGAGCTAGTCTTAAGAAAGTAAAAGAGTTTTGTTATTTATTTATTTTCGGGTACAAGTATATTAAATTACTTTTACTTCTCAAGAAATAATTAAAAGAAAAAGGTATAATTTGATGCGGCATTAAGCTTACGTCGGCAAGGATGCATCATCCAATGGACAACGCGCATTGTAGTCAAAGAGTAACTATTTGATATTGCTTTCTAATTGGAATAAGAAATTAAAAGGTTCACCTCCTCCTCCTCCTCCTCCTCCTTTTTTTTACCTTTAAGGGAAGTATATTTGCAACAACTAATAAACAATGAGCGGCCCAAATGGGTTGCACCTGAAGTAGTTACATTTAAATTTAAATTATTAATTTGAATTTTATATTTCTTTATTGAACGTACAGTTGTAGAAGTTTCAGATTCAAGTTTTTTTTTTTAATTCTATTTAAAATTTATATTTAGTTCAACTTGATTTGTTCTTCTCCAATGCACGGTAAAAATTAATTTTTAAAAGCTCCTTATGGCAAAGAAATGAATGAGAACCCGTGAAAGTAATTTGTTGTACAAAATTAGATATAATGTATCTTTTCATTTAGATATATATATTTTTAAAAGATATTCATGTTCCTATCCCCTGCCATCACGACCTAATTTTCAGTTTTTCTTCAATGAGTGTACAATGCTGTCGTTTCTTTCAGACTAAATAATAAATATTATAAATGATAAAATCACGTATAAATTTTAATATGTACACTAAAGTCAAATTAAATTTAGAAAATTTAATATATATATATATATCTATAATACTAATACTACTTGAAGTAATAATCATTAATCATTTCAAAGCATTACAATGGGGATGAAAGAAAAAGAAATTGTTTGAAATATAATAAGCTAAATACCCTCACCCCTTCCCTACCGACTCCATTTTTCAATTTTTATTAATATATTCTGCTGTAATGAAGACATAGTTTTCTAAAAATATTGAATTGTAAAAAGACATAATGATACAATTTTGTAACAATTTATGTTAGAACTTCAGTGTATAGTCAAAAGTTGAAATACTAGCCGCAGTATGTCGGCAGATATCTTAATTGTTAAGTTATATGAAATTACTTAAAAAGAAATTGATTTAGAAATATATAATCGCCAGAAAAGAAGAAAATAGGCTCCATTTGAATAGCATTATTTGGAGTGTTTTTTGAGACTTATTGAAAAAAATTATTTGGATTGTTTTTTGTTGACTTTTTTGGAAAGGTGAAAAAGTGTTTGGATGTGAAATTTTTTTTGAAGTGACATGATAGTGGTTTGAAAAGTGATTGGGAAAGTATTTGAATAGTTCAAAAATTTTGAAAAAAGTAATGAAGCGAACATTCGCTTAAAGAAGCGGACGTCCGTTTCGTCATTCGCTTAAAGAAGCAGACGTCTGTTTCATCATCCGCTTCCTAGCTCAAAACCTACCAAAAATTGATCTCATTTTGTTACTCACGATTTTTTTCACTTTTTCTAAAAAAATTTTGAACATAAACATGCTTGTTTTTGTGAATAATTGTGTAAAAAGTCTCTAAGATTCATTTGAAATTTCAAATGAAAAACTCAGTGGGAAAATTTGGTGAAAAGGTTTGACCAAAAAACTTTTTAATTTTTTGACCAAAAAATTTTTCACTTGTCCAAACGGATTTGGGAAAATTTTTTCCAAAAAATGCTCTAAAAAACCAATCCAAAGGGAGTTATTTTCTAGTAAGATCAACTCTATGGAGAAAAAGGAAGATAAATAATGTAATTGTTGGAATTTTATAATTTTGAAATTTTTATATTAAAGGATACAATACAAAGAAATAAATCAAATATATAATATATTGAAGACAATATATCATAAAATGAATGAAAAAGGGAAGATGTCAAAGGATACACCTATGAGAATAGTGCATTTCTCTTTATTTCTACATATGAACTAGATTATAACCTACGTAATATATGGATATACTATTGTACTTCACAAAAGACTGAACAATAAATATGGTTATCATAAAAATGATGTAGAATCAAGTAAAGGTATTGAAAATCTAAAAGTAATATATATAAAGCAACACATGTAGGAAGAACAAAAAAATGAGAAAATATTTAATATAAATTAAAAATAAATAAAAACTAAATAATAGTTTTATGTGAATAAAATTTTCTTAGGAATTAGTATTTGTCTTATTTAATAATTAGTAAAGACTCTGTGAAACAATAATTAGAAGTTGAACAGTTACACACAAAAGAGGATTCTGTTAATTGTTTATGGAAGTGCTCAATCTAAAACAGGCAAATTTTAAGAAATTAATGTACAATATAGTTTTAAAGGCAATAATAATAAGAAAGTGTGGGAGAGTATAAAGATATACACAAGTTTACAAAAATAGAACTTTTTTTCCTCAAAAGTTAAAAAATAAAATAGCTAATAATTAAAAATTAAAAAATGCAAGTGCGTGTGTGTCCCCCTCCCCCCCCCCACCCCCCCCCCCCAACAACCAAAAAAAAAAAAAACACAAAAGGGGGTGGTTATATTTGACCCAAATGGAATAGGATTAGGAGGTCCTTTAATTGTGGCTACGGGCTATCAGATGGAGTAGCAAATATCAAATTCACCATGTAAAAATGTTGTTTCAAGGGGTTCAGTATTTGTTTGTACAATTTTCTATTAGTTTAATTCACTTATTCTTATATTCATTAAGTACTATACATCAAGTTTTACAAATCCACATTTAAACCCCCCCTTCCCCCAAAAGGCATGGCCATGATTCTAGAAGCGGTGGTTACAATTCCAGAATTGACGGTTCTAAACTGTAACCACCAGTTCTGGTTCTTTAAAAATGTAACCATATAAGATGGTTTTTGGAACGAATCTAGAACCGACCGTTCTGGCTCCTTAAAAAGGTGGAACTAAAACTGCACCTTGTAAGATGATTCCTAATTACGGTTCTGGAACCATCTACTCTAGAACTAGAACGTACCTTAAAAGAAATATCATATTATTATTTTATTATTATTACTATTTCATGAAAAGGAATAAGCGATATAAATTTTATGAAAAGTACACTACATTATCAAATGATGAAAAATATATTACATTATTTATGGTAAACATTTTAAGTAGAAAAAAAGATCCATGATATTTTGATATTAAGATGGAACATTTAAATAAGTGTTAATTACATAATCATCTCCATTACTTGTGACAGTTGTAAGGCACATAGTTAACTTACAAAATACTAATGGTTTAATCATTTAATTATTATTTGCGTAATCATTAGAACTAAGGTATGTAATTGTGTTAGTGATTGAATTGGACAATTCTAATTATTAAATTTGTCACACTTGAGAATCCTAGAACGGAATGGTGATAATATGAGTAATTTCCCAAAGTCATGGTTGTTCATGTTGACACCTAATTTTAAAAGTCTAATCATTTATTTATTTGTGCAATAGTATTGTGTTTAAGGTTAATTTGGATAGGTGATGTTAGTAATTGAATTGACAAAATTAATTCGCTATGTTATGGTACTTAAAACTTTAAGAGCAAGAAATATGAGTGTAAATTGTGTTCATATACAATTACATGTATAATGTGTAAAATAATTTGGATTAATAAAATCAAATAGAGAAATTACAATTTTGGTACCAAATATTTGGAACAGTTTCAATCCCTAAAGTCTGGATAAAAGCAAATCTAGTGCCACATGTTTCAATTTTTTAGCACATTTAGTCATATTGACCAGTTTTCTTAAAATCTTATCGTAATCTAGTCACGTGAGACTCACGTGACAGTTACAAAAGTTTTCAAAAAGAATTTAAAAAATTTTAATTGCTATAATTTGTAATTAAAGGCACACACGCGAATGCACCATCTAAGCAGATTTTTTCAGGTTTATCTGCTTATCATATGTGAACTCAAATTATTGACTTTAATTACAAATTATGGAAATTAAATTTTTTTCTTTAATCTAATTCTTTTTAAAAATTTTGTAATAGGCCCGTGAGTATCACGTGACTGTATTCCAATAAGATTTTTGTAAAAACTAGTTAATAGGACTAAATATGTTAAAAATTAAAATATTTGGTACTAAATTTGCTTTTGTCCAAACTTTAAGGACTGAAACTGCTGATATCCTAAGCATTAGGTACCAAAATTGTAATTTTCTCAATGCAATATTTATCACATCTTAGATAAGGCTTAAAAAAAAAAAAAGAAAGAAAACAGAAAGAATCAAAATGGGGCTGATAGATGAGTGGAATTTAGGTAGTAGAAGGTGTCATAAAACTAAGTAATATAGAGGGGGAATCAATTGCTCAATCACCACTCAACATTTGACCAGCCTTAAGACTATCTAAAATACTAAGAATTAGCTGAGGAAAGACAAGAAATAGAGGGGAGTCGTTTGGTAAAGCATCAAGAAGGGAATAGAAGAAACTCCACCGAGCTAAGCCAAGAATAAGATAGAAATTGAAGCTTGAAAGTGAGTTTCCAAGGGTTAAGGTAAGTTTCCTTTAGCTTTTTATGCCTAACTAGACTTCTAAACTTTGCATTTCTTAGATTAAATGCGTGACTAGAGTTAGAAATTAACACAAGTTAGGTTAAGAATAAGAACACTTCATGGGTTTCATGAAACATATTCATTGGACCAGTTTTAATAAAATTTCCTTGGTCTAGGAGAGTTGAAATGGAGTGATTATTATTGATTTAGAAACTAGATTTATAGGGCTTTTAAATAGTATAAGGTTCATGCCCTTGTGGATTGATACTAGAATTCGTATAAAGTAGACTAAAAGCTAACCCTAAGCAAACAAGGTTGGTGATGGGCTAAATTGTGGACTAATTTCAAACATGTTCTTTTTGGAATTTGAGTTCATATCCTTCACAGAAGTTGTAGCCCTTGAAATTTAGTTTTCGATCATATAAACTTCAAGTCTTAGCTCTTGGTCAATTGAACCCAAAATTCACTGAAAATATGTTAAAAACCCAACCCTGAGTAACCAGGGTTGGTGATGTGCCTAGTTATGACTCAATTTTAACCTTGTTCTTGTTGGAATCTAAATTTACTTTGTTCACAAAAGTTGTAGATCATAAATTTAGTTTCTAGAAATGTAAAGTTCTACGCAATCTGAGTTATGTACTATGCTTAATTGAAAATTGGTACTTGGTAATGACTGAAAATAGAATATTGATAGTAGATGGGCTAATTTGTGATTTAAATTTGATTGAGTTATGATTAGAATTAAAGCATGTTGTCTACATGAAAAAAAAAATGCTCCAAATTGGGTGTAGTTTAAAAGCTATTGAGTTTCTTAGATTTAATCAAGTGAAAATGGAGTTAGGCCTATCTAAACAAGCATTGGTTAAGAAGCTGCAAAGGCAGCCGTGGTCCAAACACTCGCGACTGACCCCATAGCTACTCTTTGTTGCTATTTCCTTTTAGTAGATAGAGTAAGGGTTGTACTGATCTTAATCTCAACATCTCCTGAGGAGGAAAGTGAAAGTAGTAAGGGTAGTACTGATCTTAATTTTAACATCCCCTGAGGGGGAAAGTGAAACTACGGCATAATGTTCCAATTTAGTAGCTAGAATCATGAGTTGTGATTTGAATCACAACATGATTATACATGGCTGTTTTTATCTTAATTCTATGACCTCGCTAGCCGTGACTTGGGCGTGGACTTGAAGTCATGGCTTTCCCCGCAGCTCCTCCCTAGAAAACCCTTAATTTCTAGTAGTTTGTTCATTCACTTTGTTCTAACGATTGATCAATTTACATCTAATTTATAGGTGCTTCGTGCAATCAAAGGATGGACATCTGAAGAACTTGTAAACCCTAAGGATTACCTGTGAGTGTCCTAAATGTAACACCCTGCATCTGGGCTGGCCCAAAAACTTTTGAACTTTAAACCACTGGCTCAAAATGCTTAAGTCAAGTTATTTAGTAGCCCAAACACGAGACATTATATACTAATCCCTTTTTCTTTTTCCCACTGATGTGGGACTTGGGGTCTCATATTCACCCCTTCTTTTTAGGCCTTTGCGTCATCGCAAAGCCCAATTCATATCTGGATTGTTCACTCGGTTGTGTCAGATTCTAGAAGTGGCTTGTACGAGCTCTAGAGGTGGCTTCCGCCCTTAAGTTGACGTAGCACTTAGCCCCACACAACACTTAGTTCCTTCACTTCCTTATGTAGTCGCGGCCCAAATACCATAGGCTCAGTCTCACCCCGTGCAGAGACTACACGAGGTTCGCTCTGATACCATTTGTAACATCTCGCGTCTAGGCTGGCCTAATAACTTTTGAGCTTTAAACCATGGGCTCAAAATGCTTAAGCTAAGTTATTTAATAGCTCAAACGCAGGACATTATATACTAGTCACTTTTTCTTTCTCCTACCGATGTGGGACTTGGGGTCTCACACTAAAACTCGCTTTTATTTACCAACCTTGGTTTCACGAAAATTATATGATTTTCGTACGAGCTCAACAAACTTTTTTTATACCAATATTTGAACACTTCGACAGACTTTTTTACTTAATATATGATTGAGAAAATTGAAATTTTGATGCCAAATATTTGGGACATTGGTAGTTTGATTTCTTAAAGTTTGAATGAAAGCAATCTAGTACCAAATGTTTTAATTTTTTAACATAGTCCTGTTGACCAGTTTTGCAAAATCTTAGCAGAATTTGGTCATGTGATACTCCCATGTCGATGACCAAATTTTCAGAAAACAAATAAGAAAAAATGTAAAAATTTAATTGTTATAATTTGTAATTAAACGTACACAAGAATGCATTGTCCAGGTAGATTTTTAAATTTTATCTACTTATTTATTGTGTGCAAACTCAAATTATCGCATTTAATTATAAAATATGACAATTAAAATTTTTCTCTTTTTTCTAATATTTTTTTTAAAAATTTGTTCACCGCCAGGTAAGTATGACATGATTAGATTTTGATAAAATTTTGACAAAGCTGGTCGATAGAACTGGATGTACTAAAAAATTAAAACATTTGGTACTAGATTTGCTTTCATCCAAACTTTAGGGATTGAAAATGCCGATACCCTAAAAATTTGATACAGAAGCTGCAATTTTCTCTATATGATTTGTGGGTATTTATGTGAAAAATTGTGAGCCTTTTGTACATATACTGACTATGGTCATTATTTTTATTTGTCACTATATGACTTGATATTATACTTGTTATTTATACTTGATCTTGCTAAGAACTTGGTTACGTACTTTATCACAAGGGGGACCGTATTGCTATTTGAATGCATTTAACTACAAAGGGTTACTTGTGCATGTACGTGATCTTCAAATGTTAATAGTATTTGATATAAATCTAGTGGTGTACTTTATCACACTAGCAGTATTAAATGTAAAATATACTTGTGAATGTTATACTTGTTTTAGGCCTAGCCTTGAGTAGTCGGTCTAGGTTGAGCTAGTAGTAGCTTGGTTACCAAGTTCTAACTACCTTAGCTTTTGGTAGCTTTCAGTCTACAAGGAGGTTTTATAGGTCAAAGGGGTGTACAAGAAAAGTACTTCGGTAGAACTTGAGCTACTAAAATGGTGAGAGCCGAAGGTGACATGTTTGCTATAGTACTAAAGGCAAATGTACTTGATTCACCCTTGACGTGTTCATGGGCAGTGCTTACCATGATAATTTTGTATCGTTTTCTGATTTACGTGTTACTTGATTTAACTCTATTTTTATGCACCATCAATTCACATGAATTTCTATTCAAACAAATATATTTTAAAGGATTTTTCCAACTTGGTATTGAAATGGACTTCACTAGGCTATGAGCTCACATTTTTTAAATTTTTTTTTCTGATATGCACACGGTTGCGTGAACACAAGAATGCCTTGAAAACTAGGTTAGAGCAATCCAAACAAGCTTGACTCCTTTGCCACTTGTTCAAAGACTCCAAGTTGAATTGAATTCTTTTGCTTTGAAATTATACTCCAAAGGTTCGAATCCCTCCTTGCAGAAATCAAACCTGGACTCCTAACCAATAGAATTAGATAGACTCCTAATCGATTTTCTGAGGTTTGGAAAGCAAACGGTTCGAAGAGAAACCCTAAGCGATTTACTTGATTGAAAACAAGTCTTCCTTCGTAAGAATCAAGGGTAGTTTTTTTTCAAGAACTAAGGGATCTCATTCAAGAGAAGAAACACAAGTTATTTTATGCAACAATGATATTCTGGCATTAACCGATGAAAATAGCCTTTAAATAGGCTTAAGTCACATAATTACAAGATTGGAAAGTAGAAATCCTATCATATCTCTAATACTAGTTGTAACTTTATCGCGCCTAACATTAATATGGAAGTTACAACTCAAAAATTGAATAAAATCCCAACGGGAATGTCGAATCCAATAAAAGCTGTCGCTATCTGTGCTGACTATCCGCGTGCGGATAACTGGCGTGGATAGAAACAGAAGATTCTACTTCATTCGTGCAACTTTTTGTTCCCATCCGCGCACAGATTCGAAGCGCGAATAGCAACAGAAGGTTGCTTTTCAGTTTACAAAGTTTTCAAAACTTCTATTCCTATCCATGAGGTCTATCCGCTCATGGATTCGAGGTGCAAATAGGACCAGAAGCATTACTTCACATTTGCACCAATCTGCTTCAATCCACGATTGGTATCCGCTGTTTTTCGGGCACAGATTGCTGGTGCGGATTGCTCCAGAAACATCTCATCAACTTTTCCAGCCCAAAGAAATGTGATAATCCTTGACGGCATAAGCTCCACACTTGTTTCTAGCCTAAGTAGCTTCATCTTCTTGCAGTTGTTCAAGTAATCCTTAAAGAACTTGCTTCAATTTCTTAGTCCTTGATCTAGTTATCAACCCTCCAATCCTTTGCAATAGATCCTTCCTAAGCTTGTCAACTTTGGAAGCTTCTTGGATAGCCCCTCACCCTCCATTATTGTCCTTACAGTTACTTAACCAACAGTTAAAAGGGCAAGAAGTGAAGAGAAAGAGAGAGAGAGAGAGAGAGAGAGAGAGAGAGAGAGCTTTTTTTTTTGTTTAGAATTAGTTGTCAAGTGAATGTAATTTGAGATCCAAGTGGCTCGAGTGTGTAGTTACTTTTGGAAGGTCTACATAGCATTTAGCATTTGATTATATTTATGACATATGACTGGTTGTGCTTGAGTCTCGCCTTGAGCCAGGTAGGCATCTTGATTAGGGTTCTGGAGCGAAACCTGGTTGGAGTTGGCACAACGTTACTAGAATCTGTTGTGTTATTGAATTCATCCTCTTCATCTTTTTTCATTTCCATCTCTTGCTGTTTTTACTTTGCTCCAGTCTAATTGATAAGTAATAAACTTACCAATATTATCATATATATTATTATATATTCTAGATGATATTTTAATTATAATTATAGTATTTTTTGTTGCAAATGACTCATTTTCCAACAATTCATAATAATTAGGGTTTTTATCGAAATAGGGTTTTTGAGGCAGAATTATTATTTGAGCAAATTAATGCACAATTTTTATGTATAATTGCAGGTTCATCATACTAAAACTTATTTTGGATCAATTGGAGTTAAGGAAGATCAAATTCAATGATGATTCAAAGAGTTAAGGTTGATTGAACAAACTTGAAGGAACAATTGTACAAAATAATGGAAAAACCCAATTCTTCACCAAAAGGCTTGGAAAAACATGGAAAATGCTTGCACACATCAGGTCCAGCTCAGCGAAAATCAAAAAATCAAGTGGCGGCCACAGGATGTGATTCGCGGTTGGCAATACATGGATGAACAGCCGCGTATTGCCAGACGCATATCGCATTTCGGCTGGACTTTCTGGGGCATCAACTTGCATCCTCTTCCAGCTAGTTTTTACAGACATTTTTCAGATGAAGATAGGGTTTTGCAAGTGAGAGAATACATTGGAAGCATAAATGAAGACTTTTGTGCCCATTTGGAATCTCGAAGCAAATCTTCATCATTTTCATGCATTAATGATTTATGCAAGTTGGAAATTGACTTGAGGAACATTTGTCTATAAATAGAATTCATTTGTAAAGTATTTAAAAGAAGTCTTAGTTGTAGAAGGTAGATATAGTCTTTAAATTTTATACTTAACTTGATAGAGAATTAGTAGAATTCTCTCAATCCTTCAATAGAGTGGTGAGGAACATTGTAAGAGACTTTTGTAGTGCAACTTTTTGAAGGTGAATAAAGAAGAGGACTAATTCTCATATTGGTTGAGCAATTTTCAAACTCTATCTTTTTTACTTTCAATAGTTGCCATGAATTCAATCTTTAAAGTTGAACTTTTAGTTGTTACATTAACCATGTTGAACTAAAGGCTTCATCTAGATCATAGATGAAGCTAATGAATCAACAAACATGATTTAACTTCTTGAACTTACTAAGCTCGCATTTGTTTGTTTACTTGTTCAAAGTTTTATTACTTGTTTTTGCTTGGCCAACTTAAACAAGTCATCTAGTTGCTACTTGACATTGAGAGATGCATGTAATAATGGAAAATGAACAAGTAATGCTTAAGTAGTCATATGAGAAAAATGGATGCTTAAGTGAATCACTACAATTCATATTTTTCATAAGATTTCATCATGATAATAGTTGGAATCTTGTCATTTCATAGAGAGATCTAGTCTTCACACATATGGAATTGGATTCTAAACAAAGCAAGATAAAATTTAGTGAGTCATTCATGCTTGGTCATTAGTGAGGTTTTTTTGCTTGAACTTTACAAAAGTTCTCAATCGTATATCTACTCTATTGAAGGGATCCCATATCACTCTTATTTTCATTTGTGTTTGGATAATAAAAGTTGGTGAAAAAGCTTTAGTAATTGCACATATTTTGATTCCCTGTGGGATTCGACACCTAATACTCCAAATACTACAACCGACCCGTGCACTTGCTGAATAAGTTGGGAGATTAGGTTTTTATTACTTGATTTGTATGTTTTTGTTCATAATTGTTATATCTAATCTACACCACATCACCAATCATCCACAAATGCTTGAATTTCAAGTGATTTAGGATGTAATCTCAACCTTGTCTCATCCAAAATGCGTCCACTGGCACTCAAAGTTTGTTCCAACGTTATTGTTGATGCTGAAGTTACTAGAATTTACTTAGCAATGAAGGAGAGATTAGCATAATTCCCTAATTCCCATTTTAGAACTTTGAATAGTTTAGTTAAGCTACTATCATCATGCTCAAACTTGGTAGTTAGATATAACTCTTCAATACTGGTACTAAATGAAACTTTTTGTCGCTTTGACCTCTGAAAAGGTAATCTATCACCAAGTTTAATAGTCCTTTTACCTTTAGGACTATTAGCAATGTTACTAGAGGATCCATTCAAAGTACTAGTAGGAAATCAATGCATATGATAATTCACTATAGTTGTAAGATTAGTTGAGACATTCAAGTGTTGAATTCCAATGAGTAATAACATCCCTCAAAAATCTTTTTGGATTTTTTCCATTGGCCTTACAAAAAATGCTCCATTGTTTTATTAATTTAGGGTGAGCCCACAAATAAAAAATTATCTTTCTAATAGGTTTGATATGATTTTCAAGTGCTCTTAAATCATCTTATATGGCTAAATTTAAAGCATGACTTGCACATCTAATATGAAAAGATCTACCATCTAATTCGGGTTGACAAAAATCTTGTAACTTTCCAATAGAAAGCTGTATTTATAGGTGCATTACCAAAACCAATTGAAAATATTTTTAACATAGGCCATATTCTCCCAAAACAAGACTAATCATTTTAAAAATATTTAGAGTTGTGTGAGATTCATCAAAAATTTTAAAAGCTATAACTTTTTTTTTTTATATTCCATTCATTATCAATCCAATGACAAGTTATGGCTATATAATAATGTGTTTACCAATGATTACTCCAAATATCAAAAAACATAGACACATGATTATCTAAATTTGAAAATAATTGAATTAATTCTTTTTCCCTTTGATTATAAATATTTTTTCTTCGTCTAAGATTGGCTCTAAATTGAGGATTAAAAGCATTTTGGCAATATTTTTAAAATCTAATTTTTCACCAAAATTAAAAGATAAATGTTCAAGAGCTATCATTTTTGCCAGCTCATTCCTATTTCTTTCCTCACTGTATCTAAATAAAGAAAGATTAGAAGTTGTAAACCCAGTAATTTGTTGTTTTTTTTTTTTATGAATGCCATATTCTTGAGGATAACACTTTCTATAATCGTTTCCTATTTTGTGTTGGTGACATTTTTGACAATAATTGCATCTTGCTTGAATTTCACCATTTATATCAACTTTGTTGAAGTACTTCGTGAAGATCTCAGACTTAGGAGCTCTGCTATTTTCTCCTTCAATTTCAATTATTTGCTTCTTAAGAATGGTCTCCATGTACTGACTTTCTTGGTTTGGAATATGAACATCATCAATATTGAAGACTTCATTCGGGCTAATGTTGCAAAAGTATTTTTTTCCCTTGTTGATTTTGAGGATGAGCTACCACCATCGAAAATTGTCATTTGACAATAAACAAGTAAAACTAAAAAATTTATAAATAATAATCTTATATTTAGAATTATAAATATTGAATGAATTAAGTAAGAGTAGAATATAAACAAATTGAGAGTGAGCAAATAAGGAAAGAAATAGATAAATTGGAAAGTAAATTAAGGAATTGAGAGTATTACAGATGGAAGAGACAAGATAAATTTTGGTAAGAGAGAAAATAAGAGTTAAGAAGTATTTATAGAAAACATTTGTGGTGAAATTGTAAATAAAGAAAAAAGGCTGTTGCATATAAAATTTTAGCTGATACTTCCAATGGTTATTTATCTTGACATTACAGTTACATTGTACTACTAGATAGCCAGTTCTTTCTCGAAGAAAGAGCTATGCTGTTCTTCTAGAAAGAAACAGTTTTGGTCTTAAGCTCGTGACTTTGACTCTTTTGCCTCTCTCTCTCTCTTAGAACTGGCAATTCTGATTCTGGTTCTATTTTTTGAGAACCAAAACTGAAACCTGTACCTAAAGTTACTTGACGGTTCTGGTTCTGCGCGTTTTAGTATTTGTTTCAGTTCAGTTCAAACATGGTCCGGTTTGATCCGGTTTTTGGTTCAAAATAGAACATGCTCATGCCTATTCCTAGCTCCCTCCCCCAACAAAAAGAAAAAAAAAAGAAAAGAAAAGAAGTATGCATAACACATTCAAAATTTTATAATTTTATGATACGATGATAAGGAGAGATTCGAGCCACACGTTATGCTTGCTTTTGTCTTTAACATAATAATGATTGTGACAAAATTGAAACGTCAATATTTTTGCAACTCTTTATCTTTAGGTTCATTTTCTCAAAAGATAATGCAATTAGCATGAATTCCGTATACACTAAAGGTTTTATAGTAAAAGAACACAAAATAATTTAAATTTTAAACTCTAATCTTGATGTAAATAAAGAATAAAGATCCAACTAGATAACGCATTATAAGAATTAAAATGTAGCCTTACATTTTGAAAATGAAATTTTAAAAAGAAAAATTAATAAATTGCATGAATTAATAAGTGGTAAAAGAATTTGCAAAAAAAAAAAAGATTAGCAAAATTTATGGATCACAAATTCATAGTTTTGAAGCTACAAATTTAGTATTTTATGGTACGTTATTTTGGAAGACTGTTATTTTAACCTAAATATTCTCCACATAACACATAAGTAACACTTATATGAACATATATTGTTGCCTTTTATTAGGCACGAAAAAAAAAATTGGCCTGATTGCATAAGAATCTTGATATTAATTATATCACTAAATGACAATAATAATTTGTTTAAAACATCATCATAAAATGTTAATGCTAAACATAACATCTAAAGCTCCTCTTACAAACTTCAAAGGGGGAAGAGAAATATATAATCTTAATATGCGGTATTTTAGTTAATTGCCAATACGCTTGGCTTCATCCTCCAAAATAACATATCCTTTAATATTTAATATAAGAATAAGTGACTAATATATGATTGGACTGCTTCCTAAATAACAAAAAATTATATAATAAAGGAACAAAAATTATTATGAGAAAATGACAGAACTATTTACTGAACTTGTTGGTTGTTCATCCAATGTATATCATTTGTTTTGCAAGTTCTATTAATTCGGACTAGACTAGTGAGGTGTCTTAGCTTCTAAATAAAGGAACTTATTTCAGGATTACTTGTTAATAGGCTTATAACTATGAGCTAGTAAAATAAAAGAACTTATTGGAGAATTACTAGTTGGTAGGTTTATACGTGAGCTAGTGACATTAGTTTATTCTGTATTTAGTATTATTTATATTTTTAAGTAATTTTGATGACTCTTATGGATACCTGTTTTATTGTTTGAGGATGGTTGTAATAAATAAAGTTAGTATTTTTTATATTTATGATATTCATGATTTATAATTACTTTAATTTTTAAAACTTTGCGTGTTGAATGAGTTTCATATGTGGCGTGTTACATTGCATACGAGGTGTGACATTAACATCATCAATTGCGATAACTTCCATTAGGATGTCAAGCATCTCCGTATGTATACTTGATAAACAATGCACATTTGTGCATCAAGTAAATAAGATTGAACTGAAGGTTCATTGTTGCAAAGTCATCTTACCTACACCTGGCAAGCTCAGCAATTGAGACACAAGAGCATTTCTTATGACAGGGGAAAAGTAATCCAAATGGAGAATGATAGAGAAAATAATGCTATCTTCTTCGTGGAGGCATTTTGTAATCAACCCTTAATTAATTCCAATAATCAATTAATGGAAAGACATTGTCTTATCATTAGCAATATCCGATTTGGAATGTTTGCAAGGAAAATTTTTGGAGTTTTTGGTTTTGTTGAATTAGATGTAAAATACTTTCGATGAAAATATTTGCTAAGCAAATACTAACTTTTCTTAACATTTCTTGACGTTTGTTAAAATTTTGGAATATATTTTCTCAGTAGCAAAACTGAACAACAATATTCCCATACTTCCCACAAGTGGCCATTATTTCAGCCATCAATGATCTTGCCCCACCATTCCAATGCCTTGTAACATCAAATTAGAAACATAAGGAATCTACAACTTATTTTTTAAATCAAGCAAGCATTAGCCATAGGCAGTAGCATTGTTTTTAAACTCGAACCGTCTAGTGAACTAGAGAGGGGTCTAGTTTATGGTCCGACTGATCCAACCGTGGTTTTCTAAACTTATTCTTTAACATATGGGCTTGACCAACATACGGGCTCAACCATTTGCCCCCATCCCAGATCCAGGACGTCCATTACCAAATTTTCCTCCAAAATTAAAACCCGCAACATGTGATTTTTGGCCAATCCACAACCAGTGGTCTAGTACTCATCAAACTCAGTCGCATTGGGCCCTTCACTTCTTGGCCCCAAAGGTCCATTTTTTTTTTTTTGAAGTTTATTAACGTTTAAAATCCATTATTTTCATGTGTGCTAAAAAATGAGTAAATTATATCTTTGTCTTTGTTGTTTTTTTCTCCCTTCATCTTCATCTTATTAGCTTTCTTTATGTTTGAGTTGCAATGACACCTCTATTGGTATTGAAAAATTATTCCTTCAATACCTTCTTTTGTGAAATCGGCACGGAACAAGTGCCATATACATTGATCTCAAACCCACTATTGTTGATGAAAGTAGGACCGGAGCCTGCAAGTAGCGTTTTCATCCCAAGTGGCTGATCTTTGAAAAGAAGAATGCATTTTGCTAGAATGAATTATATAGATGTGTTCCCCTTCTTTGCTTTTAAGTTGTCACTTTCTTGTATAAGTAATAATATAATATCTCATGTCCATTCCAATAAAGCAAGCAAGTTCACCCTCTAAAACACATAAAGCTCTCCAAAGGACTAAGGCATTGGCAGTGGGGCAAATGGTTCGCCTAGATCAGATTGAGATATGCTAGAGCTTGGCTAAAGGGATGAGCCTAAACAAAAAAATCAGTGATACAATAGAAGAAACCCAGTGAAATCAGCGGCATCAAAGCAAGAAAACCAGATGAAATCAGTGACATCAAGGCAAATGGGTCAACAACATTGAATTAGCAGCGTCACGGCAAATGGTTCAGCAGCGTCAAAGCCAAAATTAGCCTTGTGTTAGGGTTTTTTTATTTGATTTTTTACATGAGTTAATATATAAAAAAAAAAATTAAAAACCCCACGTCTACGGTTCTTGGATATGCATCCTCTTTTAGCAGACTCTGAATTAGTGAATGATTATATATGTTTACTACGTTGAGGAGACAATTTAAACAAACTTGCATCATCATGTTACTTTACATTTAACTACATTAAAATGATACAAGAAGTTCTCCAAATCCTTATTTATTTATTTATTTATTATGTTATTTATTTTCATTTTTTCTTTTTTCTTTTTTGTTTTTGGTGATGCATTGAAAATATTTTCATTTAGTGCAGTGTTATAGATGGAAGGAAAAGGTCTTTTTTTCACAATTTATCCTATAGTACTTAGTTTGCTTTGGCAATTTTGTCTTCAACAAAGTAAATCCATCTTAAATAGCACTGGACGATATGGAAATACAAGATGGAGAAAAAGATTAAATACCAATGAAATTGTTATTTTCAGATAGTAAATATTTCTCAGAACATGGAGTGTGAATCAAACCTATGTTTGAATTGAAATTGTGATACTGATGCAAGTTCATCCCTTCTAAATCAGATAGATTCATATCTAAAAGAGTTTGACTATAAGTTCTTTCTAAGATATTAAAAGTAGGAGAACACTAGGACCTTAGACTCTTGTCATAGAACTTTTTTACGTTCTGCTACATTTATCATGTTCTTGAAATGGAAATTCCAATGGAATATTATTTTTAGCCCAGCCTACTTCATTATCATTTCCAAAAAATTTACAGAACTCTATAATACTGTTCCAATGCCGCTTCAAAATTGTATATCACAAAATTTGAGGATATGTCATTGACATAGTGAAATACCCAAGACTTTGGGGGGCTAAGTGTAATTTGGAAACATTGTATTTTGCCTAGAGGATTTAACCTTGCTTTTCTCCCATTTTCACTCCATTTTTCTTTCTCACTACTGATCTCTCTCTTCTCTTCTCTTCTCTTCTCTTTCTTTCGTTGCTTTCTCTCTGTCTCTCTCCATTTCACTCTCTAGAAGAAAAGGGAAGCTTGAAGGGCTTCAATCCAACTCTCTACTCAAGGTATTTCTTCTTCTAATTTTATTTTACTCTTTATGGGTTTTTCCTTTTGTTAGTAACTAGAGTAATTGGTGTATGATTAAGGTAACTTTGGGGTAGTTTATGCTACAAGGATAATGGGTTATGGTAATAGGTAGTGATTATGCTATGATTGGATTATGGATTTTGCCTAATGATTGTATTTATGAGTTATTGGAGTGTGATTTGTAATGAAACAAGATGAGTTATGCTTTGATGGTTTTGTTTTATGTCATTAATGGTGGTTATGCTTAGGATTGGTTGTGGGTTTTCTATTTTGTGCGTGAAAGCATAAGTAATTGAAGTTTTTATTGCTGGATTATGATTATTGGTGGGTATTTGAGGGTTAATGGTGGTTTCATAAGCTATTTGTCAAAAGTTAGAGATTGGGTATTATGCATACCAAGTGTTTGATAGAATGGATGAGTGAAATATTAAATTGGAATTGCTATGCTTAAATGGCTTTGTGCATGGAGTGGCTATGGGTATGTGTGTGGTTGGTAGTTGTTTATGATGAATGTGGATGAAGGGAAATGGAAGATGATGTGTGATTATGACTTGTGTTCTTGGGTAAATGAGTATTTTGAGCTTATTATGCCTTGTTATTGCTTTATTGTGTCTTTTGGTGTTGGTTTGAGTTTGGGGTTGAATGGATTGAAGTTTGGGTAGTTGAAAAGCCTAGAATCACAGATGAATTCCAGATGGTTGCTCATATCCGCGACATCTACCCATGTTGCGCGTATGTTTGCAGATAGTGAGCTTCATCATGGATGGATTCCAATTTGTTGTTCCTATCCGTGGTATCTATTCGCGTTGCGGGTTGGTTAGTTCGTGTCGCGGATAGGTCCGCACGTAGCGTCGTAGATAGCCCTTCTTTTAAGTGTTTTGCTTTGTCTTGTGTCCTAAGGTTAGAATTAAGTTATATGTACGTTTTCTCAATAGGATTAGTATATGATTAAGAGTTTATTATGTGATTTAGGTGAAGACGGTGATCATTTCTATTCGGATTAATTGGTTTACTTGGACCGAGATAAGTAGTACATGTATCCTTTTAGCTTTTGAAAATGTATTTGTTACAATGATGTTTTGTAAACTACTTTGCATATGTTAAAGTGGCATGAGCATGAATAGGTTAATGATTTGTCATGGATATGTAAATGTGGTCAAATATGAATGAACGAATGTTTTGTGATTGAGCTCTTGTGTAAGGTAATTATTGATGAGACTAGTTCCTTAAATTGATAGAGGTGATATAATCTTTGAACCACACTAACCGGATGATAATTAGTACATCGTTTTGAACCAGACCGACCAAGTGAAAGTTGGATTTGAACCGTGTTAATCGGGTCGTAGTTAACAACTGGATATCCAGGGTCAATGTGCTTTATTACTTGGGCTCTCTCTTTAGTATCTATATGAAATGTTATGTGGATCACATTTATTTAAATGTATTATGATTGAAATGATGATGATGATGATTATTAGAATTATATCATGTATATATATATGTAACATGCTTAGGCCAATAGAGTGATACTTGTGCTACTTATTGGATGACTTTTCACTCACCTCTTTTGTTTTATACACAGAGAAGGATGGTTTTGGAATGACAGATTTGGATTAGCTCTCAGAGCTAGGATTGCTGAATGACGGCTTGGTTAGTGGTAAACTTGTTAGTATTGTTAGAATATGTTAGTATATGTTTTGAATATGTTTTGGTAATTGAAGTTCCAATTGACATATTAGGTATTTATGAAAAAATTTGGATTGATGTTTGTCTCTATATGTGATATTTGGGATAACTTGTTTAGATGCTTTGATTATTTGAGCCTTGTGCCTTAGTGTCACGCCCCGTGCCCTAGGACGTGGTACCGCCGTGACTAGACTAAGTTGAGTCACGAGGCTAAATAGGTCAAAACATCTAAACAAATTATCCCAAAATAACATATAAAGATAAACATCGATCTCCATTTATCCAAATTAAAGATAATATTAATTTCCAAATATTACAAATCTCAATATGAAAACCTTCAACTTTTAAACACACAACCAAGACTTTAATATTCTAGAGTTCCAAAACATATCCTAATTTAACATACCATAGCTAAACAAAATAACTATACTACTACTACTAGCCTTACTCCACAACTTTTAAGGCAATGGTTCTCACAGCTATTCCAAATCCTTGAATCCAACACCATCCTTCTCTGTGTATAAAAATAAAGGGTGAGTGAAAACTTACCCAATAAGTAGTACAAGTATCTCTTTATTGGCCTAAGTATGTTACATTTACATATACATGATGTCATTCAAATAATCATCACTTTAATTGTAATTCATACAAATAAATGAGGACACATAACATTTCATATAGATACTAAAGAGAGAGCTCAAGCAATAAAGCACATTGACTCTGAATATCCAGTTGTTAAATACGATCCGATTAACACTGGTTCAATACAATAGGCTAACACTCCCCGGTTAGCGTGGTCAAAGATTATATCTACTCCACCTAATTTAAAGAACTAGTCCTGTCAATAATTACTTTACACAAGAACTCAATCACAAAACATTCATTCATTCATATTTGACCACATTTACATACTCATGATAAATCATTAACATATTCATACTTATGCTACTTTGAAATATGCAAAATAGTTTATAAAATATTTTTGTAACAAATACATTTTCAAAAGTATAAAGGATACATGTACCACTTACCTCTATCTAAGCTAACTCAATTAATCCAAAAAGAAACGACCACCGTCTTCGCCTAAAACACATAATTAATTCTCAATTATAGGTCTACACCATTAATAAACCTTAATAAAAGCTTAATATTAAACTCTACACGTGAAACGGAACGAAAAGAATTGGAAAGGGGCAAACTGGTGCCAGTCGCAGCTCGGACTAGAGAATTGGCATTCTAGTCACGGCCAGCCGCGATGCCAGCCGCGGCGCGGCTGGTGCCACGGCTTGAACCATAATGCTGGTTCTCACAAGCCGGCAACACAAAATCTTACACTCAACACTTTTCAACTTCATCCAATACCATCCAACCTCATCAAACACATATTTTACACTTAATCCAACTTAAACATGGCAAAATAAGTTGAAGAATCCATAATTTATGTTCAACCATACATCATTGATCATCTTCCAACCATTACCCTCAAACACCCATGAACTACCTTACAATTTAGAAAAACGCACATTCATCAAAGAAAGCCCATAACCATTCCAAGCATAAAACTTCATATAAACATAACCCATACTTAATATAGCCTTAATCTTTAACCCACCAAATCATCCAATTATTGCTCTTAATGACATCTTAGTTAGGAAATCCACATGTATGAAGAGACCCACACCCATTCTTAAACATAAATCCACATAAAAGCATAATCCATAATCATCACAATATAATCAATCTAAATTCTTCACTAATTATACTATCATTGCCTCACAATAATCATCATTAGGAAAAGGCCCACATAAATTAGAGAAAAGTTCTATGAGATTATCTTGAATGGTAGGATGTTGGGTTGCTTCAAGTTCCCTTCTTCTGATGAGAGTGAATGAGAGAGAGAGATAGATAGATAGAGAAAATAAGGAAGAGAAGAAGATAAAAGAAGAAAAGCAAAGTTGTGAGGGAGGAAGAGAAAAAGAGAGAAAAGGTAATTAAGATGAAAGAGAGAAAAAAAATTGCTTTGACATCTTCAACCCAAAGACAATGACAAAATAGCCCCCTCAAGGTCTTGGGTATTACATTCTCCCCCTCTTATAAAAAGGTTTCGGCCTCGAAACTTACGTATGCCAGGATTCCAAAACATCTCACACTTAACTAGTATTTCCTTTTTCCAAGCTCCCACTTAGTTTTTCAAATGCTTATAATTTGACCATTCCACTTTAATATATAGAATAATCTTTTCCTCAAATTGAGCTTTGCAATCTACAATCCAAAGAAACTTCTCCGTAGACGTTAAATCTCCCTTAATAACAACTCACTCGTACTCCAACACGTGGGTAGAATCAAAGAGGTTGAGCTTACAACAAGGCAAAAGACAACACTACCTTATAAGCTAACCCTCTCACTTTCTCTAAAATTTTAATGGTTCCCCTATTTATCTCACACTTAACATTGTACTCCTCCCTAATGATATTATCTCCTTATTAGTGAAACCTCACAATATACATTATCTCTTTATTAAAAGTCAACAGCCTACCTTCCAAATTGACCTAACTTGCTTGTACGTTTTGAGCCACTTCTTTCTTTCTTTCCCCTATCAATGAAGTTTTCTCCACGATAACTTATACAAGTGTCGGTCCCATCTTCTTACCCACTTCACCCTAATATATATATTCGCCCTATACTTACTCTCGTACTATGCTTTGATAGATGCCATAATTAAGCTATTATAGTAATCCAATATTATCATTATTCCACCTAAATCTTGATAGCCCAAATACAAATTCTATATTTACGTGTTCCAACTTTCCCCTTTCGGGCATCGCCGAAAGCCTGAATAATCCTAATTGTAGTTAACACTTCACCTTAAATAGTTACCAGCACGAACACTTAACACATACCCGCCAATTTCTTTCATTATACCACTCCAACCATAGTAATACGTCAAGCCTATTATATTTTCGTGCTATCTTAAAGAATAATACTCAGAAAAGTGAGGTTCCGCTATTGCATTCCTTCTTAAATTGGCGTTTCTAGTACCACTAATCTGTTCCTCATTCACAACTACCATCTTCATACAATGAAAATTGAATATTTCTTTTTTCCAGTTCTATCTTAGATCTTTCTCCAATTTATCTTCTTTAAGTTCTCATGTAACTTCTTGAACTCGAGAATTGGACCATTGCACTTTGACATATGAAAAAGTCTATTTCCTTAAAAACTTGATCCTTATGATTAATAACTCGAACCGGCACTCCCTCATAAGTTAAGTCTTCATAGACGAATACTTAGATATATGACTAGAGATAAAAATTTGTTTCCTTAATTGAAATTCTAACTCTCGACTTCCTCTAAAATTTCTAGTAGTCCCACGTGTTTCGCACTCAATTTCTCTACAATATTTGTCGGTGAAATTTTGAGATGCACCTTGTTCTTTTCATGAAATTCTCATGATTTTTCCTGTTTTAGTCTTTTAACTTCCTTGTATGTCTTCCGCCATTTGCTCTATTCCTTCTCCTCAGTAATCTTCTTCATGGTGGCTAGTACCAGTTCCGGTCCTGATATGGCCTTCTCATCTACTTTATCCCAACATAAAGGTGACCTATACTTCATTCTATATAAGGCTTCAAAAGGTGCCATGTTGATGCTATTATAGTAATTATTGTTGAAGCATATCTTCAATGTCTAATTGGTGTACTCCGACTTCTATCCATTTGGGGTGGTACGTACCATGCTACTTTTAACCCAATTTTGCTAGAGGCTTCAACAATCCAGCTTGTCATTGATACTTCGCTTTGATTCGTTGGCACTATGGATACTTGACACGTACTTGGCAATTTCTCTCTTCGTACTGCTAAGAGTTGGACAATTTTTCACTCCTAAACCTATCCTTGAGCTTTATCAATTCATTATCTCTTATTTGTGTCTCTTCAATCCTGGTAACCAAGGTAAGTCTAGCAATGAGAGTCGAAATCACTATCTCTAAATTCAATTCTTCAATTTACCTCATGAGCATCGTAGCTATAAACATCAAATTTTGACATGCCACTCATTTTTTAACATTGGAGGATATTTTCCTACTATTTGGAGTCAAATCCTTATTTTTTGAGTAAAAAATGAGCAAAATCAGCATTTTCGGGGGGCAAAACGGTAATTTTCAGCTGTAAATATTTTTCATTAGTTTTGAGGTTTTAAATTCATATTTGTGTACTTTCATACGTATTTTTAAATTTTTTAGGTTTAATTGATATTTTTCTGTACATTTCGTTAGTACATGGATAAAGTGGTAATTTCACCTCACGAATACTATTTTTGCCCATTTTTGTGTACCAAAATTATTTTTCAAGTTTTCAAGCATGTTTTTATATTTTCTTGATTTTTTTGGGGACGATCGTTATTTTTTATGTAAATACCGCATTCAGAGGCAAAATTGTCACTTTATATTCCAAATGCATTTTTCACCAATTTTTTACTGTTAAATTTGTTTTCTAGGATTTTAAGCTCATTTTTAATTTTTGGTAATTTTTCGAGACTAATTGATATTTTTCATATATTTTGACAATATAGGGACAAAATAGTCATTTTGCCTCCAGAACATTTTTTGCCATTTCTGGGTCCCAAATTCATTTTTGGTCTTTTAAGCATATTTTAAAGTTTTTTTAAACTTTTTCAGAGTGAATTGCTATTAATAAATTTATTATTTATGTTTTTTTATTTTTTTTATTTTTGGGAGAGAACGTAGATTTTAAATTTTTGGTAGGGATAAAGTTATAATTTTGGTCGTCAAGGGCGTTTTGGTCTTTTATTAATTTTTTGGAAGATAAGTCTTTTGTTGCACTATAAATACCTTCACTTGGGGATTAAAAAAAGGGAAAAAAAAATAAAAAGTCTAGAGAATTTTTAATTTTTAGTTTTTAGTTTTACACCAAGAACACTAAAAAACACGCATTTTTTTGTACACTTATCTTCAAGTTTTCACCTCGAACACCTAGAACACACACTAGAATTTTACATACATCTTCAAATCTACACCTAGAACACCTAGAACACACACTAGTATATCTTCAACCCCACACCTCACACCTAGAACACCTAGAACACACACTAGTACATTTTCAAGTCTACACCTAGAACACCTAGAACACACACTAGTATATCTTCAACCCTTCACCTAGAACACCAAGAATACACACTAGCTAATCTCACACACTTATTCACTTTCTCTCTCATGCACTACACACACTCTTCCATACACTTATTCACTTTCTCTCTCACGTACTACACACTCTTCTATACACTTCTTACACTTTCTCTCTCACACGCTAATACACACACTCACACACACAACAATCACACACACAGAAAATGCACTCACACACACATTTCTCACAGAAGCACACACTACACACAGTATATCCACACACACAAACCCACTCCAGCAGACATATACGTTGCCAAACACACACTATGTAACACCCTAGAAATTCATATAAAAACTATTTAATTCATGTTATGTCCATTAGTAGAAAAAAAAAGAAGAGAGAAAAGAAAAGAGAAGGAAAATTGAAATGCATTTCATAAGGGAATTTCTTTTACTGAGAGTTTAGTGTTAATCCTTGATTTATTAGTTGGAAGATTTCTTAAGTTAATTAGGTTAACTAAATAAGATTCTTTCATTAATAAGTGGGACACCTAAGTACCCAATTTGGATTAATTTCATTAGACCAATAGTTTATAATAGTGTTTATTTTTTACTAACTAACTCTACCATTATTAAGCCTTTTGACTAATTGAGTTTTAGTTCAAAAATTAACTCAAAATTTCACTTAATCTCTTGCCTTTTTCCCCCTCCTCATGGCCAGCCCTCTCTCCCCCTATTCTTCTCTCTTTTTGCTTTAAAATTTGTGCCATAAAGTTTACTAATTACTAGGAGATAAGTGACTAACATCTTCACTAATCAAATTTAACCAAGTTAACCACTATTACATTAAAAGCATAAACCCTAGGATGACTCTTGTCTTGCTATAATTGGTCACTTTTTTTCCACTTTTCTCTTTATTTCTTTTCCATTTTCTTGGCCTATTTCTTTCTCTTTTCTCTCTCTCTTGGCCGGCCCTCCCTACACTCTCTGTTGAGGTACCTACTATGACTTTTTGCTATTAATTTCAAGTTTTAATTAGCCTTTTGTACAAGTATAATACTAGATGCTTGTTATTGGAACTTGAAGATTTAAGTTTGAAATGAAATTTTACTTGTTAATTAAAGTGTTCTCTTGGTTATATAGATTAGTAGATAGCATTTAAACCTTGAAATAATATGTATTATGTGTTGAATGGTTGAAGAAACTTGGACTTGAAATCTTGAATTTGAGTAGAATTTTGAGTGAAATTGAGTTTGATTTAAACATGGAAGCTATAGAACTTGTTGGAAATTGGATTGGTTGGTTGATTTCTTGTAGGAAAAATTTTGGATTAGTCCGATTTTAAGGGGAGATGCTGCCAAAATTTCGGTAGAAATAAAGAAGGAAAAATGATAGATGAAATTTCTAACTTAGAATATACTAAATTTAGAGAATTTGGTGTGCAGAAATTTTTAGAAAATGATCTAGTAATGAATTAAATTTTTCTAGAACAAGAAAACCCTAAAACCAAAAACTTAAATCCAAAACCCTAAACCCTAGGTTCAAAACCCTAAACCCTAAAACCCCTAGAATCTAAACCCTAAAAAAATAATTGGGTTATTTCTTAAACTTTCTTACCAATTCACTTAGGGTTTTAATCGAGTTTTCATTAGATTATTTCTTTTCAATTCCAGGACTTGAAAGCGAGTCTCGGCCATTTTACGAAATATTTTCCTAAACATTTCAGGTGAGTGTCTCTATGTGTGCATGATGCATGAAATGCTATGTTCTACTTGCAAATGTTATGTTATGAAATGTGTTACTTGAGGAAAGATGTGTACTTTATCGCATCTATTCCGCAATGTGTTACATGCTTTCGTGATCAAATATGTTACTTGTGCTTGAGGCTACCGTGACTAACTTCACCGTTACTTCACGGTTAGTCAACCCGGACGTGTGTGGGAGGATATAAAGAGTTGAGTGTTTTAGGGTGTGTTGTTCTTTCCCTTGAGTTGTGAATCCTCAAATAGGCCAATTCCGGATTGAACTTTCTTGCTTGTTTGTTGGTCCTCCAAGGTCGAGATTACTCCCTGGATGTGGTAGCTTGTACGGAGGTTATAAAGTGAATGGTGGTTAGGGTACTTGCTTGTTTATACTGGTATGATCCTTGGCGAGGACTTGAGCTATCATCTCGGTCCCAACGTCATGGTTACATGTTCAGTACTTGCTACTTCTGCAATTGAGCTTACTCCCGTAGTTGAGCCCTGTATCCGCCATTGACTACTTGTTAATTAAATTGTTTATACACTGTTTACTTAACTTGTTAATTATTTCATTCGATAAATAACTGATTTCTGGCATGGTTGCATGTCTTGGGCACTCACTGGGCTATTATAGCTCATCTCTTTTATTTGTTTTCCTTTACCCAGGTTTCCCGTAATATTAAAGCTGGAACGACAGGGTTTGGATATAGTAGATGTTTCATATATTGTAATAGCCAAACTGTTTGGGCTATTATTGTAAATAATATGTATGTTTTGGGCATGTAAACTTCTTAGTGATACTTGTACCTTCAGGTTGAATTATATGAATGTATTTATTTTAGGTTAACTATGCGTGGATATTCTGAGTGAGTGCTTGACTTGAGTCCTGGCGAGAGCCAGGCAGGTAGTCCGCTAAGCCCTTTGGTGCGTCTCTGGGTAAGGTGAGGCTGTCACACACTACACACACCGTTTTACACACACAATACACACAAATACACACATATTTATACACAGATACACGGTGCACATTCATATGCAGATTCACACAAACGTCACACACTCACAAACCAGATTCACTTCACCCACAATTTACACACACAGACATACGCTTCACACACACTACTACTACACACACTCTGCATTCCCATTCCACACGCATTGCGTACAAAACACACATAGGCACACAGTTAGATTCACGCAAAACAAACACACACAATCACAGATTCAGTCACACACACATTCATACACATGCACATAGACACTACCACATACATGATCATACACATTTCACCCATAGTTTACACACATTTACTCACACAGCCCCATAACCAAGCAAACATCCACAATTGCTCCGAGCCATTGAAACTACCACTCAGTTCACCAAGCAACCACAAAACAACCCTCATATCCATCCAGTGCCACCCTAAAACAACCAATTTCGGCCCCAAAAAATGCCCCTTCTTCTTTGCACATAATCTGTAGAATCAAGCCAATACAGATTACCCAATTCCCTTTCAATTCAGACTTCCCAATTTCCATTCAAACCAACGGAATTTTCAACCCTATTCCACCAATTCCCTCTTCCACACCAATGCCATACAGTCACCAGTCTCACGCCCCAAAGCTATCCCATCACCACTCTTCTTTCTCTCATTCCACAGTCCTCCTCCACCACCAAAGCCCGCTATTACCAATACCTCAAATTCACCAGCACTCCCACGCTGGACCACTAGTCACTATAGACCCACCTACAATAGCACAACAAACACCCTATGACCCGCCCACAACAAGCTTCGTAACTGCCACCACTAGCTCCATCTCCAGTTCTGCCCTTTACTACTAGTCAATTAGCCTACAATTCACCTCAAACCTACAATAACAAAAACAACAAAATGACCAAGTCAGCCATCTCCTCTACCATCAATAGCCACAGCACCATAACCTGTAAAACAGCCTCTCAAATTGCCCAAATCCATCCCAATTGCACAATCATCTCCATCACAAACAATCGCTAGCTGCAACAACAATAGCCCTCCGCCAGTTTCTCCGCCACCAACAGATGGGCTGACTGCCTCCTCATCGACCTCCAATTCCCCACCAACTTCATCCACAATCGACCTCCATCCTTGAATTAGATGACTTTCAGCCCTCCCCAATTTTTCATTTGAATGGCCTTAAATTAATAGAGTTATGATTGTGTGTTACTGATTTATGATGGACCAATCTGTGAGTTGAGGGAATGAAAATTTTGATTTCTTAATTTTGAGGAATTTGAGCTGATAAGAGTTGATTATTGAGAGCTTAACGAAATAGAGAAAGGGAAGAGAGAAATTTAGAGAATTGAAGAACAGAGCAACTGAAAGAACAGAAATCGGGGAAAGAGAGAAATAGAAAAAGAAAAGAAAAGAAAGAAAAGAGATAATAGGAAAACAGAATCAAGAAGAGGGGGGAAGAGAGAGCAACCGGAAGAGAAAAGAAAAAGAAACGCAAGAAAGTTGGAGGAGAGAAAGGAGAAACATAGAACGGCAAGAGAGGAATTGAGAGAGATAGAGGAGAAATGAGAGAGAAAATTGGAAAAGGGAAAGAGAAAGATGGGAAAGAGAAGACAGAAATAGAAAAGAGAGAGAACTAAGTAACTGCCTGAAGGTTGAAGACGGGGGGAGGGGGGTTAGGGATATTTTAGTTTTACAGTTTTTTTTTAATTTATTTGTTCTTTTCACATTTGCATTTTATTCCCAGTTTTACCTTACTATTATTATATCCCCCACATTTAGGAAGTTCTGCATTTAGACTCTTGGCCATTGCACAGGAACCTCCAGAATTTGTTCTTCTTTTCAAATCAGTCCTAATTAATTGCAATTTGACCCCAAGCTTGCTGTATTTTTCAATTTATGCCTTTAGATTGCTTTAAATTACAATTTAACCTTTTAATTTCTTATAATTTGCAATTTGCGCATTTGGTTCCCACAATTTTAGTGTTGTTCGTGTTTTGTTTTGTTTTGTTATTTGCCCCTTAGACTTTGTTGGATTATTTATTTATTTATTTATTTAACCTCTAGAATTTGCTAAGATTTTTAAAAATTGATTTTTAAATTTGTGAAGTTTTTTTTTTCGATATGATTCCCCTTGATTTGTTTGAAATTGCAATTTTATCATTTGGCCTTTTTCAATAAGATTACTTCGTTGATTTATTATAAATTTGCATTTACTCCAATTTGTTGAAATTCACTTTGCCATATTTCCTATTTTATGCTCCATTGCTTTAAATAATAGTACTGTTAACTTGTTTGTTCATTTTGATTAGTACTTGTACCGGGTCTACAAAGAGGTATCTCTATTCTTCATTAACTTCTCTTTGTGTGCTCCAATATGCCCTTATGCGATTTTTTTTAAATACATTTTTCTTCATATACTTCTTATTTTTCATGCTTTTTTGTGTATTTATTTCCTTTATGCTATTCAATTTTTTGAATTTTATCCACTGGCAAAAATGTAAGATTTTGTATTTAGAATAGCCAATGTAATAATTAAATTACTTTACTTTCGTATTTTTCTTATAAATATTTTGTATTTAAATAGCAAGTGTAATAGATAGATCGTTTTTACTTTTTCTCCCTCCTAAAATTGTAGTTAAATTCCCTAATGTAATAGTTTGGGCTTGTGTGCTTTTGTGTTTTTACGTGCTTACATAATTTACCACTTTCCTTCGGATTTGCATCTAGATACCATGTCTACGTGCTATATGCTCTTATGTACCCTGATATATCTTTATATGTTTATTTGCTTTTGATTTATGCTTTCCTATTTTTAATTCATGTTTTTTGTTATCCCGTCGCCACACTAGTCCAGCGCTAGTTGTGGCTTTTATCGTTTTCTCGCTAGTCTAATGCTAGTGGGAATTCCTAGAAAGGGCTAGTCCAACGCTAGACTCTTAGGTTATTTTAGCACTAGGTGCACTCGTGTGCATATTATATCATTTCACACACTATTCCTTTTTTAGTTTTTCATCATTTGCATAATTTTTACATACGTATAATCATTCTTATTATCTATTTTTTTAGTATTTGACAGTGTATGACATTTAGATTGTATTTTCACTTAGACTTTTAGAACATTTGTGTGATCCGACTAGAAATAGTCGCCTACTGACGTGGGAAGTGGTGGCGTACATGTTGTTCCCCCCTCCATGAGTAGAAATATTCAGTCACGAGTTATTAGTTTTCCGTACCCGTTATGTTGCATTCCCACTATCTTTGACCACTTATTATCTATATTAGTATTTTCTTTTCTTTTTACATTTACATTCGTGACTCCCTCGAGTCCTCGGGACATTTCGACCCTGTCGATACCCACATTTAGATTTTGAGATTTGCATTCATTTAGAAACATCCAAAACATTATAGAATTTAGGGGGCAGCTTTGAAAAATTTGATTAAACCATGCAACCAGCCTCGGCTACGTAGAAATTGTGCCGTAGGCGTGAGCATTTGCCTTCCCTTTGTTCAAATGTAACTCCTGGATCTTTTCTCCTCGTTTTTCATAGAATGGAGTCGAAAAAGGGTTTTTAAATATTTTTTTCTAAAATTTTTTATTTTGTTTTATTAAATGATATTTCGGGTAACTTGGTACATCCTAACTCCATACCCAATGGCGACTTCATTTTTTTAAGAAAATAAAATAAAACCTTTTTTCAAAATTAGTTAGCCAAAACTGTCGCACTTTCAGTCCCGGCCTTATTTTCTTTTAAAATACCATTTTTTTAAATCACACTTTTTCACCAAAACCTCAATTTTTCTCACACATGCACAGTTTTTTTAAAAAACTTTCTTTTCAAAAAAGGTCACCAGACCGGATCACCTTTTCGGGGCGCGGCAGTTGTAGACCCCACTAGTACCTTATCGATTTTGGATGCGATAGCAACTATTGTTTTCACATTTTCTGACTCAAAGTGTCTGTAATCTTGTTAGGTTCCCTCGGTGATAGTTAATGGTTGGTTTGTTGTTGTCCGATAATTCGAGTCACCTCCTCTATCACTCACTTAACTCCTTTTAAATGAATGCATATTTTTTACTTTTACGGGTGGTAAGATCCATACTATAAGAAATCTTACACATGGGTTTGGCCATCGTACTAAGTTAACCGCAAAATCAATTCCCCTTTTTGGTAATCACCTCAACAGTTCCACAAGCAAACACATTCAAAAGTTCTTCATGATTGAGAAGTCTTCAAATTTTCACCACCCCACCTTTTTGTTGGTAACTACTACCTAGGCCAAGAAGTACTCACACATATTCATTCAATGGAATTTAAGGTTTACAAAGCAAATATAATTGGTACGACTTCCTCTCTCTCTCTCGAATTTCTATCACGCACTTTAAAATAAAAGAATGGGGGTTTAGGAATACGACAATCGACGCTCCTTCTTTTAAAATCTACACGAACCTAATATTGAGACAACTATTTTATCCCTAGTATAATAACAAATCTCCTATGTTTAATTGCTATAATTTTCCTTCCGTCCAAATCTAAGATACACACGCCAAACCCAGGATTAAAAACTAAAATCCTTTCAGAAGGGAGTCTCTATCCTATATAGATAATCTAGAGTGCATGGCTTGATATTTATTAATCGTGCGAATTTCATGAATCAAAGAAATGACAGATTCCATAGTCAAACAAAACAAAAGTTGTAAGGCGTTTATTGTCACTATACCTATCATCATGTCCTCCGCTCCATCTACCTTCGGTTGAGCTGATGTACAAACTTCGAAATTAGGTGGCACACTATCGCCACTTGCATTGACTTGAGTTTTTGGCATGTGACCATCCTCAACTCACTTGTTATTTGGGCAATTGCTCATTTTATGCCCCATTCGACCACATCCAAAACACACTTTTGTCTTCCATCTACATTTACCAGAGTGTATACTGGAACAAACCTTACACACTTCCACTCCCCTCGCATACTTCTTAATCAAAACATTGGCTTTAGAGGTTGGCAGAGGTTGATTGGTATCGATATTTGAGTTGTTTTCGAGTTCACTTCCGCTCTCACGTAACTTCGGTTTTGAGTAGTCGCCCACCTTGTGACCTATCGCTCCATAACCGAAATAAGCTCTCGTTTCCCATCTACATTCTCCCGAGTGTACACTATAGCAACAATAACACACCTTCACTTTCTTAGGAGGCACCATTCTACAAATACAAAATAGGTTAGAGCTAAACTAACAACACAAAGCAACGTGCACTACACAATCCACACTAAGCTAAGGAGAGTTAAACCCACATATAATAACCTACACAATCTTCAATGGTCAACCATCAGTACTCGAACACAAACATCAAAACTAAGTTGACCCACATTAAGGTTAGCTACCTCAAGTGTGAATCAATTAGCCTTAATAATCATGTCCAACGTACACACTAACCACTCAAAAGTAAACAAATATTTACACGTGAAACATTACAAATGGATTAAACTTAAGTACTAATAAGGTTCAAACTTAAGCTTTAAGAAGATTCAAACTTAAGTTCTAATACAATTCATACTTAGGTTCTAATATGATTCACTTAGGCCTCAATAGGATTCAAACGTAAGCTCTGATACCAATAAATGTCACGCCCTGTGCCCCAGGACATGACACCACTGTAACTAGACTAAGCTAAATCACAAGGCTAAATAGGTCAAAACATATAAACAAATTATCCCAAAATAACATATAAAGATAAACATCGATCCCAATTTATCCAAATTAAAGATAACATTAATTTCCAAATGTTACAAATCTTAAAATGAAAATCTTCAACTTTTAAATACACAACCAAGATTCTAATATTCTAGAGTTCCAAAACATATCCTAACTTAACATACCATAGCTAAACAAAATAAATATACTACCACTACTAGCCTTACTCCATAGCTTTTAAGGCAATGGCTCCAAGAGCTAACTCAATCCTTGATTCCAAAATCATCCTTCTCTGCGTAATAAAAACAAAGGAGTGAGTGAAAACTCACATCAGTAAGTAATACAAGTATCTACTTTATTGGCCTAAGTATGTTATATTTACATATACATGATATCATTCAAATAATCATCACTTCAATGGGAATTCATACAAATAAATGTGGCCACATAACATTTCACATAGATACTAAAGAGAGAGCTCAAGTAATAAAGTACATTGACTCTGGATATCCAGTTGTTAACTATACAATTTGATTAACACGGTTCAATACAATAGACTAACATTCCTCGATTAGGCACGGTCAAAGATTATATCTCCTCCACCAAATTTAAGGAACTAGTCTCGTTAATAATTACCTTACACAAGAGATTCAATCACAAAACATTCATTCATTCATATTTGACCACATTTACATATCCATGACAAATCATTAACATATTCATACTCATGCCACTTTAACATATGCAAAATAGTCTATAAACCTCTTTATAACAAATACATTTTCAAAAGTATAAAGGACACATGTACCACTTACCTCGATCCAAACTAACTCAATTAATCCATAAAAGAAACGACCACCGTCTTTGCCTAAAACACATAATGAACTCTCAATTATAGGTCTACACTATTAATAAAACTTAATAAAAGTTTAATATCAAACTATATACGCGAAACGGAACAAAAAGAATTGGAAAGGGGCAAACTGGTGCCAGCCGCAGCTCAAACTAGAGAATTGGCATTCTGGTCACGGCCAGTCGTAGCACGGTTGGTGCCTCGGCTCAGACTAGAATGCTGGTTCTCACGAGCCGGCAACACAAAATCTCACACTCAACACTTTTCAACTTCATCCAATACTATCCAACCTCATCAAACACATATTTAACACTTAATCCAACTTAAACATGGCCAAATAAGTTGAAGAAACCACAATTTATTTTCAACCATACATCATTGATCATCTTCCAACCATAACTTTAATTACCCAGGTGGAGAAAATAAAAATCCATAATCATTCCAAGCATAAAAACTTCATATAAATGTAACCCATACTCAGTATGGTCTTAATAAATCTTAAGCCCACCAAATCATCCAACTATAGTTCTTAATGGCATCTTAACTATGGAAATGCCTATATGTATAAAGAGACCCACTTCCATCCTTAAGCATAATCCCACCTAAAAGCATAACCCATAACTGTTACATCCCAATCTATCCATTTCTTCACTAATTATACTATCATTACCTCACAATAATCATCATTGGGAAAAGGCCCAACTAAATTAGAGAAAAGTTTTATGAGATTACCTTGAATGGTAAGATGTTGGGTTGCTTCAAGTTCCCTTCTTCTTATGAGAGCAAATGAGAGAGAGAGATAGATAGATAGGGAAAGCAAAGAAGAGAAGAAGAACAAAGAAGGAAAGCAAAGCCGTGAGGGAGGAAAAGAAAAAGAGAGAAAAAGGTAATTGAGATGAAAAGAGAGAAAGAAATGCTTTGACATCTTCCACCCAAAGACAATGACAAATTAGCCCCTTCAGGTCTTGGGTATTACACTTAGCGTAGTCTAGGCACAGTGGTGTTATGTCTCAGGATATGGGACATGACACATAGTGTATAGCAGCAAATTATTTGACATATGTGCAAATTTGCAGAGGGAAGCCTTGAATGTTGCTAGGGAAATGATCAAAGAGGCTATTATTGAGAGTCCAGCTGACTTCTACCTCTAACAAATTCTATATCGTAGACCTAGGATGCTGAGTTGGACCAAATACTTTCTTTGCCGTGCAAAATATAGTTGAAGCCATACAAAAGAAGCTCTATGCTAATGAACCTAGTTTGCATAAGCTTGAATTCCAGGTGTACTTCAATGATCATATCTCCAATGATTTCAACACCCTTTTCACATATCTCTTTCCTCAATGGCAATACTTTGCAGTTGGAGTGATAGCTTCTTTCTATGATTAGTTGTTTCCAACATCTTCCATTCATTTTGCTCATTCTTCTTATTCACTCCAATGGCTCTCTGAGGTGCTAGAAAAGTTACTAGACCAAAATTCTCCTTCTTGGAACAGGGGTAGAATTCACTATACAGGTGCCTCAGATGAAGTAGTCAATGCTTATGCAGCTCAATTTGAAAAGGACATGGGAACTTTCTTGAATGCAAGAGCTAAAGAGATCGTGCATGGAGGCATGATTTTACTAATCATACTAGGTATCCCCAATGAGGTGCATCCTTCTGAGCTACCTGCTGGCATTTTGTTCAACTTTCTTGGATCCAGTCTTGTGGATATGGTAAATGAGATAAGACAAAGTATTCATCCTAGAGTTAAAGATCTGCGGCTTCCAAGTTCTCTTATTTAAGAGATCGGTAGAGGATATAAACTAAAGGCTAAATAGCATTAGGTGCTTGATAATGACCAAGGACCAACTTGGTAAAAAGAGAGAACCACAAGAACAAAATTGATGATAAATAATTCACGAAAATTTTTGGACTTCTGTAAGAAATTCATTTTTTAGATAGTCATATAATCATAATTTCAATTGTTTCAACAATGTTAATACTCTTCTTATGTAAAACATTTGAAAATTCTCTATCTTTCTCTCTCTACATTTTCCTCTCTCCACGCTTGTTGAACTTTAGGGTTTTCCAGCAGCCATGGCTGCCCTTCAACCCTTGGTTGAGGGACATCTGCCAGCCCCCAATCACTCCTTTGCAGAAGTTTTATCCCAAGAAGATCCATCTCCCATCACGATCAAACCAACTTTACTCTTCCGTGGTAAGCCAGCAGTATTTTTTTCTCAATCAGAGATTGACAAACTAGCAGCCCCCTTCAAGTATTCTTTGGTAGGTAAATTTTCACATGGTAGGCCAAGCATGGAGATGATCTAAAAACCTTTCTCTCGATTGGTTTTGCAGCTATATACACGCTGGGTTTGCTGGACTAGCACCATATTCTGATTAGATTCCATGCTGAGGAGGATTATTTACATTGCTGGTTGAGAGCTTCATGGATGGTTTAGGAGTTCTCCATGCGTGTCTTTAAATGGAGTCCAGAATTCTGTCTAGACAAAGAGCCTTCTCATGCTCTGGTTTGGGTGGCTTTGGAAGTACTGCCAGTGCATTTTTTTTTATGAATCAGCCTTATTCATGATCACAAGTGCCTATTGGTTCACCTCTGAAACTTGATGTAGCGATAGTCAATATTACCAGACCAAATGTGGCTTGAATCTGTGTTGATTTGGACTTGACGAAAGAACTTCCTCAACATATATGGATTGCTTCTGGACAAGGAGGATTCTGGCAAAAAGTAACCTATGAAAACTTGCCTCCTTATTGTCACCATTGTCAAAAACAAGGACATGATGCTTCTAGATCCTTGAAGCCTAAGAGGGCATATGAGGGGGAGCATCGTAAAAAGCATGACTATGTCCCTAAACAGGTCTTGGTAAACCCTATTGAAAAGAACAAGAATCCTAAGCAAGAGGCTAGTCTAAAAGTGAGAGACATAGACAAGGGTGGTGAGATAGTTCGTGACCTGGAACAACAGCAAAAGGATTTTATCCCAGTTACATTGCTAGTTTGAGAGGAGATAAGATCAGTGAGTAACCTACAAGATCAGCAAAATCGTGATTTGAGAGAATCCAGTGGGCTATAGCAGATGTTGGTAGATGGGATTCTGCAACAAGATAGAGGAGGGACGCATGATCAGCAACTTCATGGACTAGTTGAGGTCTCTATAATGCATCAGCATTAACCTGATGATGGTGCTCAACTCCAGGAGCACATGGAGGAGGGAAAAACTGGTGTGGTGACAGAAGCAGTTCAAAATCAGTCACAACAGCAGTTGATTGCTGAAGCTGAAATGACTACAGGGAACTTATTTTCTCAAGGATCTGGTGTTCCAGTTAGAGTAAGCATGGTTGAACAGAGGCTTGGTTTTTGTAACTTGGAAATGTCTTCTCTACAGATGCAATGTGTTCAGCAGCAGCAACTGGATTGGGAGCAGCCAAAACTGACCAAATAGAAAGGTATTCGTCCAAAGTTTAGTTTAGACCGAATCTTACGTTCTCATGTAAGACTTTGGATGAATCCTTTTGCTTCCCTTTCTAATGATTAGTGGCATTTTCTGGAATATTCGGGGTGTTTCTAAAGCCCCAAATATAAGAAGACTAAAGAAGCTCATTAAGTTATATAACATCTATTTTGTGGCTGTTTGCGAACCTAAAATAGATGTCTCTAAGTTTCATGACATTAGAAAAAAAAATTGGGATGGATAGTGGAATGTGGAATGAATTAGGCTCGGTTTGGTTCTTCTACAAGAATGATTTAAGTTGTTCGATTCTTGGATCTAGTTCTCAACATTTGACTATTTCTGTGCAATCTATTTTTTTTCCTTTGGTATTCTGATTGTCTTTTGTACATGCTAAGTGTTTGGTAGAAGAGAGGAGAAGCTTGTGGAAAATTTTGAAAAACGAATATGTGCCTGGTGTCCCTTGGTTAATAGTTGGTAATTTTAATCTTGTAATCCATGCTGAGGAAAAGCAAGGGCGAAGGATGTTTAATACAAATGAGGCTGTTAATTTCCTAACCTTCATGCAAGATGTTCAAGTTTTCGATGTAAGATATTCGGGTTCCCCTTTTACCTGTGCAATAACATGTTGGGTAATGCCAGAATCTGGAAAAGACTTGATAGAGTGTTGATGAACAAGGATTTTGCTTATCTGAACTTGGACTTGTTGGTTCAACACTTATCTAGAAGCCCTTCGGATCATGCACCTTTATTGTTGTGTGGGAAAACTCACTTGGACAACAAACTGAGATCATTTCATTTCTTAAATTTTTGGGTAGATCATCAGAATTCTTAGATGTGGTTGCACAGGCTTGGCAAAACCCTCATACTAGTAGTCCATTAGTGGTGCTAGCACTAAAGCTTAAGGAACTTACATCTTCTTTTTGGATATGGTCTAGACAAAGATATGGGGATATATTTGAAAATGTGAGGCAGTTGGAATCTAAGGAAGCAAACCTGGAATCTGTGTATGATGCTCAAGGATCTAATTAGGCTCTAGAAGATATGCAACATGTAAGGGCAGAGTTGAATAGAGCAAATGTATGGGAAGAAAATTTCTGGAAACAAAAGGCTAGAGTTAAATAGTGGAAGGAAAGTGATCATAATTTGAAATAATTTCATTCTATTGTGGCGGAGAGAAGAAGGAAATCAATCATTTGTAGAATTAAAAATTTGGCTGGTGATTGGGTTGATGATGAGGAAGAAATAGGAAAAAATGCGTGTGATTTTTTTGTGACCTTATTCTCTCAAGAGGAAGCTTCAGAGAGTGGTGATCTTCGCCATATCCCTAGACTGATCTTAAAAGATGATAACCATGCATTGGAAAATTGCCCTTCCACGGAGGAAATTAGATCCATTGTTTTCTCTATGGACGGGGATAGTGCAGCTGGGGCGGATGGTTTCACTGGAAGATTTTTTACTGGAGCTTAGGAGATCATAGCTAATGATTTGTACAATGCTATGATCAGTTTCTTTTGCGAGAAGGATATACCTCGTGGTATTTCTTCTACTTTGGTGGTTTTAATTCCTAAAATTGACTGCCCCCTAGGATTTCTCCCAGTTTAGACCAATAAGCTTGTGTAATTTTGTTTAATAAAATTATCTCAAGATTATTAGGCTTCTAGACTTGCTAATATCCTTCCATCGGATTATTTCAGATCTACAAAGTGGATTTGTTAAGGGAGGCAAATGTCTGACAATTTTATGTTGGCTCAAGAACTCATTTCTGGTATGGGAAGGAAAAATTGGGGTGGAAATGTAGTTCTAAAGCTAGACTATGACCAAGGCATACAATAGAGTGTCCTTGGGTGTATTTGACTCAGATATTACGGGCCTTTGGCTTTGGAAGAACTGGTGGATTGACATGATATGGAGGGTTATTTCTAATTATTGGTTTTCTATTTTAATAAATGAGGCTTCTAAGGGTTTTTTCAAATCTTCATGACGGATTTCACCAAGGAGATCTTCTATCCCCGAGTCTGTTTATCATTGCAGCTGAAGGGTTGTTAAGGGCTTTAAATCAGTTAACTCAGCTCCAATAGTTCTCTCCCTTTAAACTTCCACTCAGCTATCCTATTATCACTCACCTTAGTTTTGCTGATGATATTATTATTTTTTCAAGTGGTTCTAGAAGATCTTTGAAGTTGGTAATGGACACTTTGAGACATTATGAAAGGTGTTCGGGGAAAAAAATAAATTGTGCAAAAAGTGGATTTATGTGTCACCCAAAATGACTCAAGCAAGAAGGGGTTTGATCAAGCAGGTTACGGGATTTATGGAAAAATCTTTTCCAACTCGTTACTTGGGCTTCTCTTTGATCTTAGGAAAATGTAAGTCTGCTTATTTTGTTGAACTTGATAGTTCAATCATGAAGAAGTCTTGGCTTGGCAAAATAAATTGCTATCTATGGGAGGTAGATTGATACTCACCAAACATGTGCTATCATCGATTCCTATACACATTCTGGCAGCTGCAAACCCTCCTAAGGGTGTAATGGTTCAGTTGGAATGAACCTTTTCTAATTTTTGTGGGGACAGGAGAGGTGAACAATCTAAACATCATTGGATTAAATGGAAAGCTTATGCATGCCAACGGAATGAGGGAGGGGCTGGGTTGAGATCGCTTGAAGATATTTTCAAGGCTTTCTCAGTTAGACTTTGGTGGAATTTTAGGAGGCAAAATTCGTTGTGGGCTAAGTTTATGGCTGCTAAATATTGCAAGGCTAAACATTCCTTCACAAATCCACATGAATCGACTAGACTCCATAATGTGGAAAAGATTATTGGGGGTGCGTGATTTGGTGGAAGATCAGATTGTATGGCTAGGAGATGATGGTTCAATTTTGAAGGCTCCTACGGGAGGACTTGAATTCTTCAATGATACTGGACCTTAACTTCATCAGGATGAGTTTTCTTTGAAATCTGCTTTTGAGCCATGTCAGGGTGGGGAGACCTTCTAGCTTTTTATACAAAAAGATTTGGAGTCCATTCATTCCCATGTAAATGTCATTCTTCATGCTTAGACTATTGCATAAGAGACTTCCTACTGCTGATGCTTTGCAAAGATGGGGTTTTTGTGGACCTTCTATTTGTTTTTGTTGTAGTCATCCTTCCGTTGAAACTTTGGAGCATATATTTTGTTTGGGAGATATTCCTAGTAGGCTATGGGGATATTTTGGAGGGTAGCGGGTCTAAGACTTCAAAATGAGCAGGTTCAGAGTAGATTGACGACATGGTTAATTCTCCCTTGTAAAAATTTGGTAATGCAGCAAGTATTTCAGCTCTTGCCCATATTAATTTTTTGGCATTTGTGGAAGGCAAGAAATGCCTATTACTTTAAGGGTGATTTTTGGTCTGTGGAGTTTATCATTTTGGCTATTCTCATGGATATCAGGATGGTCTTTGAAGTCAAGTTTAACATTTCTTGTTCATATCCGAGCTGGAGTGAAATTCTCTTGGCAACTACATTGCATAAACGACATGCGAGGATTACTTTAGTTAAATGGATCCCAATGAAGAATGAAGTTAAGTTAAACATAGATGGATGTTCCAAAGGTAACCCAGGGTATTGTGGTGGAGGAGGACTTTTGAGAAATGACCAAGGAGAATATAATTTTGGATTCTCATTGTTATTTTGGGATGGGGACAAGTTTGGAAGCGGAAATGCAAGCATTACTTCATGGTATAAAACTGTGTTTGGCTAGAGATTTTGATTTCTTTCATGTGGAATCTGACTCTCTTTCTCTAGTCAATATTCTAGCAAGTAAGGCATCGTGCCCGTGGTTTCAACGCAAGTGGATGATAGAAATTAATAAATTCCAGCAACATTTTTTATGTATAATGGCACTGTTACAGAGAAGCAAATCGTCTGGCTGATGCCTTGGCAAATGTAGGAGTCATGTGCAAGATGAATGCAGAGTATGAAGCCTTCTCATCTCTTCCTAAGGAAGCCCGTGGAGCTATAAGATTAGATAGATTAGGGGTTTCATCTTTTCGTTTTCATTGATTTTTTCAGTAACTATGCTTTCTTTGTTTAGTCTTGGTTTTCTTTTATTTACCACGAATTATTTTCTTAACATAGGGACTAGTAATTCTCAATTTTTATTTAATAAGTTTGTATTTTGGAGGTAAGGTTCTTGTCCCCCTCCTGTGTTTTTTTTATATATTTAATAAAATTTGGGAGTGGCGCCCTCCCTTGTGTACGGGGTTAACCATCGAAAAAAAAAATTCATATTTACTGAGATAGCATAATATAAAGTGACCTTATTTAGCTTCAATATCTGCATATTTAAACTTACTGATTCACTTTGCACGTTATTGCTATAAAACGCTGAAAGCTTCCGATCATTATGCACATTGTAAGTATTGAACTTTTATTGAATTCATTTATATGCTCGATAAAGAAATGTATTGATTCATAGCTTGGATTTTCTTGCTTTCCAGGGAAACTCGATTGAAGCTTTAATTGATTCCTTCAACTTGCCAATTTATTCGGCTTCTCCAAAGGAACTTGCTTCGTTGGTGAAGAGAAATGGTTGTTTCACCATCGAGAGCATGGATATGACAGATCCAAGGTCCAAGATTGATGATCCACTTAATATACGGAGCTTGATAATGCGCCTAAGAGCTGCGATGCAAGGACTTTTTACCAAACATTTTGGAAGTCAAAATGTGGATGAAATGTTCAGAAAGGACCTTATAGAAAGGTGCAGACATTTCACCCTGCATGGATTCAGGCGGTAAAGAAGGGACACAATTGTTTGTTGTTCTTAAGCGTAAATGACTTGAATGGTCTGCATTGATGATAGTTTCATCATCATGATTTTTAAATTTCACATATAAACATAGAATCAAGTTGTCGAGTTCCTGTTCTTATCGTATTTGCACCCTCAAAAAGTGAAAGCACAAAGGGAAACGATCTTCCCTCTTGCATTTGATTACCAATTACATGAAATGCAACACAAACATAATTTAGTTTCTCTCTCAAACTCATAATACATGAACATTTGCTAGAAAAATGCCCATTTAAGACGGCTTTGAACAACGTAATCCTGCGAAACAAAAAATTATTTTTCCTTTTTATTACTAATTCCATCACCAAAACTTTTAATAACACCAATGCCACAATCTTCAGACAATTTTTCGCTTCCAACATATTCTCCTCAAGTTTTCTTTAATGCATAGAACAGAAACTTTCATGGAACAGCAGTTTCTCCACGTGCTGGCAACTGGCAAGCTAGAAAAATGAGGTAGCAAGTTCTCTGAAGCTGTGGCAGAATACGAATATAATAAAGCACTTGTGCATCTCTACTGAATACCCAAGTGTCATGGATTTAGTAATTGCAGCTACGACCTTTATTTAGCCCAGCGAAACAAATGCATGAATAATCAGGTACAACTTATAAAGTTTATTTATTTATTTATTTTTTGTTATGGTGTTTGCAGTGTATCTTTCCTATTCTATTTTTAGCAGTTGATTTTGCTGGAAAGGTGTCTAGACAGCGGCAAAACGCCTTTGTCTGGCATACGATTGTAGGAAAGGCGAACAGGAGCCTCTTATTGAGCGTTTGAATGTAGCTTAATTATATATGAAAAGTTAATCAATGAACTCATCAGGTAGATATGGGACTAACCTCTCAAGTCCCACCAAAAATGATATTTCTAGATCTCAAGACCGACTATTATAAGTTGATCAACAGAAGTTAGATGCAATTAGTATATAATTTAGGCACAAGCCGCTGGACTAATTAGTTGGTTGCTACTTACAAAACAAACTTTAGTGTGGAAGTTTTTGCATATATAGTTTTCAAAATGCTGCTTCAAGTACTTAAAAATGCCAACAACTTGCAAGATTGACAACCTGGTTGCTAGTGTACTTCAGAAGTGCGTGAAACAATAAGAAAAGCTTGTCACTTGCTAATAGTTGCTTAGCAAGTGAATTATTGTCAGAACAACATAATAATTAAACAAGATTCTCTACAAACTTTACTGATGAAGATGCCTTAATAGCAAGCTCATATAATTTCTGAGGTAAGAATAGTACAGCTACCAGAAAAACAACATAATAGAACCAATAAATTTATTAGAAAGATCCCTTCTTGAACATTGAATATCGTTGTGTAATTGTTCTAGGCTGAGCAAGCGGACAAATAGCTTAGTCCAATTGATTGCGTGTTTAGTGGTTTAGCCTGGCAAAGTGTCCCAAACTGCCAATTCGAAGATTAAACAATATGGGAGTATAAAAATTTATTTTTCTAGGAAAAAAATAATAAGGTAAATTATTATTCACGCCCATGTGATATCGCCTTTAATCACATAAACCTCTATGGTTTCAATATGACCACATAATCTCCTATGGTTTTATGAAAAGTACAAAATGGACGGAATCCTAGCACCGTTACGGAATATTCTCAGAATATTTCAAAATTTCTTCTGTCGGTGCGGAATATTCCGTAACAGTAAATGGATTAAACATGCCTAGTGCGGAATATTCCATTCATTTTTCACATTTTTGAAAACCACAGGAGGGTTATGTGGTCATATTAAAATCATAGGGGGTTATGTAATCAAAGGCAATACCACAGGTGGTGTAAAGTAATTTACCCAAAATAATAGGACCGAACATTTTATGTTAACACAAAATGACAGAATGAACAAAAGATTCCTCTAATATATTAATCTCAAATCAATATATAGTCTTGCAAAATGAAGAAAAGAGCATATAGTTTGGATGTAAATGGCTTGATTCCTTAGAATCAATACAAGCTACCAGAGGAGAGACAGGTTGCAAAGAAGGAAACAGCTGATAAACGGACCCTGGTGAATAACTTGACTCCACTTTAGAAATAAAACAATGTAATACCCAACATTAGTTAGGGGTAGAAAGGTCATTTGGCCTAAAAAAAAAAAAAAGGAGAAAAGGGAGTCGGTGGGATTTTTCCCACAAGAAGCCAGCAGAACTTTCTGCAAGGCAAAAGAGAAAAAAACAGCAAGAAGAAAGAAAAGAAAAGAGAGAAGAAGAAGAAGGAAGGGGAAGAAGAAAGAAGGAAGTCTGGCCAGCAAGAGAAGAGGAGAGAGAGAGAGAGAAATAGGGAAGAAAAGAAAAGGAAGAAAAAAGAAAATTTGGATTTAGCTAAATAAGGTAAATTTTTATGCTTAAATTTTGTTTATTAAGTAAGTTATGATATAGTATATGATATTTTTGGTGGAAATGATAGCAAGCATGGAGTAGAAATTGAGTAGATGGAATTTTAGAGTTTAGGAAATTTTAGGAAATTTGGAGAAAAATGATTTCTTGGTATTATTTAGAGTTAATAGTTTTGTTAGGGTGTTAATTACCAATTAGAAGAGGAAAGAGTTGGTTTGGGAAATTAAAGTTGAGATTTGATTATAGTTAGGCCATGTAAGATGGGTATGTGATTGAGTTAAGCCTTGGAGTTAGATTAAAGTTAGATTATTATTTTTCTAATGTACTTTTTGGTTGTTTAAATTTTGATTGTTATGTTATATAATAGATTCAAGAGAACATTTGGCGGAGGAAGCCGTCTAAGGGGGTGATCGAGTTGAGATTTTTGTCCATAGCCTAATTTGAGGTAAGTGTAATACATATTATGAATCACTAGTACTATATATTGCTTGCAAAGCATTTTGTGAGTAATTTAAAGTATGCAATATGTATAAATTGAAATTGACATACATATATATTGTTAAATGGACGTACGTTGAGAAAATGCATACAAAGTAATTTATTTTGTACATGAAAGTTTAAATGAGCTTGCAAAGTATTTAAAGGTGAATGATTTACGTTGAATGTATAAGATAATACATTTGACTTTTTTTTTTTTCAAAGTATGTTTTATATATTGTTAAAGTTTTAACATTAAAGAATGAGAAAGTGAATGGTTGTTTGTGACAATGATTTTTGTCAAATAAAGTTGAAAAAATTTAGTTGTAAAAATGATTTAAAAGTAATTCTATGCAGAGCTAACTAAAACTAACAGGGTTATTGTTAGTCTGAGGTGCACCTAGTATATGCCGGCTAGAGAATGTCCGCAGTGATTCCCTCCCTTCGCGGGATAGTATACCCTTAGTGGGACAGTTACCCTTCGCGGGATAGTAGGTTCTGCATAGTTGTGACTTCGAGAAATAATCAAAGTTGTTTATGAAACTAAAAATGTGATTTTATTGAATGTTTTATGTCATATGTGATGACTTCATAGATTTTATACCAAAAGTGGTGATTTAAGTAAATTGTTTAAAATAGTATTATTGTATCATTTATAATTGTTAATGATGATTGTTTATTACCTGTATGACGGCATGTATTATGGTTTATAATACGTATTATGCTTACTGAGTGTGGAAAACTCAACCCTCAATATTTTTCAGTATTTTGTAGAAAGTGCAGGAGTAGGATTAGAGCAGAGAATTGCATAGCCACAAAATTGGAAGGTACCACCCGATTATTTTTGTTTATCCGGGTATAGGACAAGGTTATTACTTTGAAATTGTGGCAATATGGTATACGACTAGTTTGGTATTTTAAATGTTATTTTTGGAATAGATGCTCCGTTGGTTGTAAGTTATGAATCTTGGGATATTTATATAAAATATATGAAGTTCTTATGAGCATTTATTTTATGGTTGAATGGATGATTAATTACTTGTGTTAGTAGGTTGTAAACTTATGAAAATATGGTGTAAAGTTGTGAATGAGATGATATGATATATTGTGAATGTGTTGGAAATGCTTGGGTTGGCTGAAATTTTGTGCAGGTATTTTTTTAAATTTTTGGGAAAGGTCCAAATACAAAGGAGATGCTGCCGAAATTTCGGTAGAATTTAGAAGAAAGTTAGGCTTACGTGGGTTGGGGCGGTTTATTCCACCTCGAGCTACGTGCCGGTCATGGCCTTTAGGTTCAAGTCGTGACAAACAGCCTCAGCCAAGCTTGCTTTTTTCTCTATATATGCACATAGAGCAAGCATGGCTAGTTCAAAAATCCTATGTAGAATTAAGGCTTTGCTTTGATGTGACTATTTTGATTTTACTTCATCAGCCAAATCTCAACGTTTTGTTAACAGATTGCAGCACTTCTAAAAGATCAAAATTGAGGTATTTAATTAATAACAGATTTAATCATTCAAATAATACGAAGGTCAAGTGGCAGCTTGCGACATTACTAATTTATCTCTAAAATATCAACATTATTCTGGTATAGGTAAATTAATTTTTTATTTAAAGTAAAGAAAGATCACTTTGCACCTTTCTGCATCATGTGCTCACCACTGGTTTAGTGTGCAGCACGTACCATGCAAACTATTTAATTTTCAAGGCAGGTAATGAAATAATTTATGAGCACACGTTCGTATTACAACTGTACTTTAAACTGGTTTTACAATTTGATGGATAATCCGGTTTAAAATTATACAATGCAGATTTTCTTCGTTAGAAAAGTGAAGCAGTTGAAAAACAAACATAGGTAAAACCCCCCCCAAAAAAAAAAAAAAAAAAAAAAAACAAAACAAAACATAGGTCTATTAGTTACAGAAACAAAGAACACCAAAGAAAGCAACTCAAAAGTGTACTTGTGCACATATTTTAAACTGTACGGAGACCAAGGAAAGTTTATAGATAGAAGAAAATCAAGTATAGTCATGGGAGCTAGCTGTAAGGAAGCTCTCTTCGAAGTCATAGCTTGAGGCAACAAAAACTTTGTTCAGTGGTGGCTTACTCCACACAATCTTCTGCAAGCAGAGAGAGAGAGGGGGAGAGAGAGAGAGAGAGAGATGGCTAGTAACAATACAACTTCATTGCCCAAATCCTTTTCCATGAATGGTGGAAATGGAACTTATAGTTACTCAAACAACTCCATTGTTCAGGTACACAAATCATAGCATTTTTGCGCCGTATTATATTATAATGTGCTTTTACCTTTGGGGTTATACATTTGGAGTCAACATTCTTTACGAAAAGCAAGCATGTCATCGAAAATGTGAACATAAACAGTTCCAGAACGACGAAAGCAGAGGAATGGGAAATTGTTTTACTAGAAAATTAGGCAAATTACTGCACATTTGATTCTTATCCTTTCCCTGAAGTTCACAGGCATTAGTTCAATTTAAACATCGTGTTGCATGGATTCCATACATGAGAATTTGTTCTCGTAAAAGGGACAAATATCAACAAACAGATGATAAATCAGGCAGCATAGTTATCCACAATTCATAACGCAGGGTCAGCTCATGACAAAAACTCTAGTTTCAGTTAACGATTGATTCCTTCAGCTGTAAGAAAACCGTAATGTCCATTTCCATGATGAACTTTTTATGATTGCAGAGACTAGCAACAGTGACTGCAGAAGCAATGATCGAAGAGATTATTCAAGATAAGCTTGACATTGAGAAGTTCTTTACTTCTTCAAACACATTTCGCGTTGCAGATTTAGGATGTGCAGTTGGTCCAAACACCTACATTGCCATGCAGCATATTATAGGAGCAGTAGAAAAGATGTGCATTTCAAAGGCCTCAGTACTTCTCAATTACCCGAATTTCAAGTGTTCTATAATGATCAAAGCACAAATGATTTCAACACTTTGTTCACTTTTTTCCCCCCAGAAAAAAAGTACTTTGTTGCAGGTGTTCCAGGTTCTTTCCACGGCCAGTTATTCCCCAGTTCCTCTATTAACATTGTCTATTCCTCTTTTGCATTTCATTGGCTTTCTGAGGTGCCAAAAGAGGTGCTGATAAAAGACACTCCAGCATGGAACAAGGGAAAATTTTTTTACACTAGTGCCTCTGATGAGGTAGCTGAAGCTTATGCAGCACAATTTCGCAAGGACATTGATTCCATCTTGAATGCTAGAGCAAAAGAGATAGTTCGAGGGAGAATAATGCTTTCTCTCTTGATGGCCACACCAGATGGGTATCATCGCAAAGAAAATCTATTTGGTTTGTTTTATGATGCTCTTGGTTCCAGTCTCATGGATATGGCACAAGAGGTAAGTTCATAAAGAGTCAAAATCAGTAGACATACATCTAGAATTAGCTTGGGAAAGTGCAGAATATTTTTGTCCCACAAAAAACGAAAGGGTGAAGAGCATTTGTTGGAAGCATAATCAACATGATTGATCAACCTAAGCATTGCTTTTCCACAAAAAAAAAAAAAAAAATTTGAAGAAAAAATATATGCCAATTGAGATACTATACAACCAGAAAATGGTATTCTAGGTAATCATAATAAGTTAAAAAGTATCAACACTCAATATACATATGAACCGCATAAATTATGCAGTGTATACAATATTCAAACATGCATTGCAACCATAGACTGATGCTTAATCTAATTTTGCAGGGTCTGATCAGTATATCCCAAGTCGATTCGTTTAATCTACCTTTGTACGTTACTACGCAAAAGGAGATGGCAGGACTGATGGAAAACAATGAATTCTTTAACATTGAGAAAATGAAGTTATTAGAATACATATCGGATTTGGATGGACCTATTGACACAAAAAAACATGTTACAAGCATAAGAGCAGCCATGGAAGGTATATTAATAGCACATTTTGGAGCTGAGATAATTGATTGTAATACCCAACATAAGTGAGGGGCAGAAAGGTAACTTGGCCCAAAAAAAAAAAAAAGGGAGTCGGTGGGATTTTTCCCACAAGAAGCCAGCAGAACTTTCTGCAAGGCAAAAGAGAAAAACAGCGAGAAGAAAGAAAAAAAAAGAAAAGAGAGAAGAAAGAAAGAAAAGAAAAGAGAAGAAAGAAAAGAAAAGAGAGAACAAGAAGAAGGAAGGGGAAGAAGAAAGAAGGAAGTCCGGCCAGCAAGAGAAGAGGAGAGAGAGAGAGAGAGAGAGAGAGAGAGAGAGAGAGAGAGGAAGAAGAGAAATAGGGAAGAAAAAGGGAAAATTTTGGATTAAGCTAAATAAGGTAATTTTATGCTTGAATTTTGTCTATTAAGTTATGATATAGTATATGATATTTTTTTGGTGGAAATGATAGCATGCATGGAGTAGAAATTGAGTAGATGGAATTTTAGAGTTTAGGAAATTTTAGGAATTTGGAGAAAAATGATTTCTTGGTATTATTTAGAGTTAATAGTTTTGTTATGGTGTTAATTACCAATTAGAAGATGAAAGAGTTGGTTTGGGAAATTAAAGTTGAGATTTGATTATAGTTTAGGCCATGTAAGATGGGTATGTAATTGAGTTAAGCCTTGGGGTTAGATTAAAGTTAGAGTATTATTTTTCTAATGTATTTTAGTTGTTAATTTTGATCGTTATGTTATATAATAGATTCAAGAGAGCATTTGGCGGAGGAAGCCGTCCTAAGGGGGTGATCGAAGTTGAGATTTTTGTCCATAGCCTAATTTGAGGTAAGTGTAATACATATTATGAATCACTAGTACTATATATTGCTTGCAAAGCATTTTGTGAGTATTTTAAAGTATGCAATATGTATAAATTGAAATTGACATACATATATGTTGTTAAATGGATGTACGTTGAGAAAATGCATACAAAGTGATTTATTTTGTACATGAAAGTTTAAATGAGCTTGCAAAGCATTTAACGGTGAATGATTTACGTTGAGTGTATAAGATAATACATTTGACGTTTTTCAAAGTATGTTTTTATATATCGTTAAAGTTTTAACATTAAAGAATGAGAAAGTGAATGATTGTTTGTGACAATGATTTTTGTCAAATAAAGTTGAAAGAATTTAATTGTGAAAATGATTTGAAAGTAACTCTATGCAGAACTAACTAAAACTAACAGGGTTATTGTTAGTCTGGGTGCACCTAGTACTATGCCGGCTAGGGAATGTCCGCAGTGATTCCCTCCCTTCGCGGGATAGTATACCCTTCGGGGGATAGCCCTTCGGGGAACAGAGACAGATACCCTTCGGGGGATAGTCCCTTCGGGGACAGAGTACCCTTCGTGGGATAGTTACCCTTCGGGGGATAGTAGGTTCTGCATAGTTGTGATTTCGAGAAATAATCAAAAGTTGTTTATGAAACCAAAAATGTGATTTTATTGAATGTTTTATGTCATATGTGATGACTACATAGATTTTATACCAAAAGTGGTGATTTAAGTAAATTGTTTAAAATAGTTTATAATATGTATTATGCTTACTGAGTGTGAAAACTCACCCCTCAATATTTTCTCAGTATTTTTTAGAAAAGTGCAGGAGATTAGAACCAAGAGGAGAATCTCATAGCCATTTGAATTCAGAGGTATTACCCGGTTATTTTTGTTGTTTCGGGTATAGTATAAGTATAAGTATTATTCTGCACTCGTGACCATGATGATATAATATTTGGTAGTTGTAAATATTGTTTTTGGAATGGATGCTCCGTTGGTTGTAAATTATGAATCTTGGGATATTTATATAGAAATAGATGAAGTTCTTATGAGCATTTATTTTATGGTTGAAATGGATGATTGATGACTTGTGTTAGTAGGTTATAAATTTGTGGAAAAATATGGTGTAAAGTTGTGAATAAGATGATATGATATATTGTGAATGTGTTGGAAATGCTTGGGTTGGCTGAAATTTTGTGTAGATATTTTTTTAAATCTTTGGGAAAGGTCCAAATACAGAGAAGATGTTGCCGAAATTTCAGTAGAATTTAGAGGAAAGTTAAGGCTTACGTGGTTTGGGACAGTTTATTCCACCTCGAGCTACGTGCGGGTCATGGCCTTTAGGTTCGGGTCGTGACATTGATGAACTCTTTGACAAGTTTGATCAGAAAGCTACAGTGTCAGAGATCTTGATGTAAGTTACAGGAAGGGATTCTTGTTGTTCATTGCTTTGAAGCGCAAGTAAAACCGTGAAGACTGTCTCCTTAACCATGCATAAGCATATGCTGCTATCTTTTCCATGTATCCCACCTATGTTGATTTGTGTTCAATGAAGAAACGATATTTATATAAACTTAACCTGAATCTGCAATGTTCTTGCTTCTGTATTTAAATGGGAATGCTTTGATCAAGTAAATCAACTTCATAGCAAAAAATAACTTTTATTGTTATCTGACACTTTTTTTTTATGTATTCCAGCTAATTCGTAAAGAATGTGTTCTGTACAATTGAAATGTTAATTTGGAAAGAAGATAGTAGACTAGTAATACGCCTTAGTGTTGGAAAAATAAATTTTAAAATTTGACTTTATTGAGAAAGTCCTTTTAGAGTTGAAGTCTTTTAAAATTTTGTTTACCGAAATATTCTTGGAAAAAGCTGTCCGTAACATTAAAGGGTAATTTTCGAAGGTTTGGAAAGTTCAAGTTATTTTAGGAAGAGGTGTAGTCAACTGATTTTTTTTTATTAACCTTTTTTCCCGTTTTGAAGTAGACTGAAAACAAAAGGTCAAATCTAAACCAGATTCAATGCTGCAGCTTTAACCAAATTAAACAATGAAAGAAAGATTCATTGGTCACCACAATTAAATTCGTTTATGCTAAAGTGGGCTAGTGGATGGAGTTGGTGTTGGACAAGAATGATGCCGCAGGGAGAAAGGGAACGTGGAGCTGCAAATGGCAACATCCAAAATCCAGAAAAGTGAATAGCACTGTATCCAGTTGGACCAACCCCTGTATGAAAGTTCCGAAACTTCAGACGGTAGTTTGGGTTTTGACTCTTTGAAAGAATACCAATCCAGGAGAGTAACTTCAAAATTTCCAAAACGCCAAAATACCAATAGCAAACTGACATCATAAAGAAAAGAAGCAGCAGCAACTAGAAGTAGTAACATCAGGTTAAATACAGATAATAAAGCACACATTGGGTTCCGGTGAGAACAAGGAACTTAAAGAAAGTCGTCTAACTTAAAATCTTTCATCAGAGAAGCAGAAGATGAAAATAAGACAGGAAATTCACAGGTCAAAGACTTGAATGTACTCATTACACCGCCACCATATATTATTTTCAATCAAATGGCACTAAAGATATGCACACTTAATTTGCAGCAGTAGATATGAAACAGCATTTTGGTAATACAAATGATAATTCACACCTAAGGATAGTCTGAACTAGAGCTGCCAAGTCCAGTAATTACCAAAAGCATTAAAGCCAATTCACACTTTGTTGATGCAAAAATATTTAATTAAAGCAATCTTAATCCGTGATGAAACTGCTGATGGGCTTTCCTCATTATTTGGAGCCCGGCCCATTAAATTATATAAAAAGGTTTTGTTTAATCCTTTTGTATTAGGGAGTAAAAGAGAGAGGTTGATTGTAGAGAGTGCCTATGGTGAGTTGTGAGGGGAGTTTTTAGAAAGCTTTACTTTGTACTCTAGTGTTCTTGCTCATAGTGGAATTTTCTCTCTTGGTCTGCCCGTGGATATAGGTCTAACGACCAAATCACGTAAATCTTGTGTCTATTGCTTTTATTGTGTGCTTAATTATTCCTATTTCGCTTTTGTTTTGCCCAACAAACTAGTATCAAAGCCTGTCAAGATGAGAGTATCTTTTTTTGGTTCGTGGAGTTTTTGAGAGAGTTAGAGGGAGGTTTTGATATCACCAGAATCTACGTCTCCCGATTTATCTATCTACAAAGTTTCACCAAAGTTGGTTGTTGAAATTTGAGTCACTCTTCGGTGAAAGACAGATCTATTCATCTCGTCGTTCGTGCTTTTTCGGCCATCTTCACCGGAAACTTCCACTACCATTAGATAGAGCTCTTCGAGATCTATCTGCTCACCAAAATTCGTCGCCGAATTCCACCGAGGTAGAGCGCACTTGCCGTCTCTGTTTTGGGTGAGAGTGAGCTTTGTTTTGGAGAGGAGATAATCAAGTGTGGTAAACTGATTTGAGCCTTTGATCTCAGCCGTTGATCTGGTTTTGGAATCTTTAATCTTGACCGTTAGATTAGAAGAGTTAGTTTTGATTTGGTGTGAGTGGGTGCATTGTGTAATCTTGCATCCTATTGTCAAGGACCATTGGATTAGTTGACTGACCATTGATTGGGTTGACTGGACTGACCATTGACCGGGCTGACCGTTGACTGACCGTTGACCGTTGATCGGCGTTGACCAGTCATTAACTGACGTTGACCGGCGTTGACTTTTTCAGTGCCACTCTACCCTACCATTTTTCAATGTCCTGAATCCATTTTTGAGGTCCGTTTTTCAATTTTCTGAATATTTTTACTAATTTTGGGTTCTTGTATGCCATTTGCAATGGATGTGAATACTTCAAAAATGATTTGTTTGGATGGCACAAATTATCATACTTGGAAAAGTAAAATGAGAGATTTGCTTTATCTTAAGAAGTTGTTTAAGCCAGTTTTTTTGACTAAAAAGCCTGATGATTTGAGTGATGAAGATTGAAAAATTATGCATATGGAAGTTTGTTCTTTTATTTGTCAATGGATTGATGATAATGTGTGAAATCATGTATGTGATGAAATTCATGCTTGTACTTCGTGGAACAAACTTGCAGAATTATATGCAGAAAAGAGTGGCTATCATAAGATGTTATGATTAAGTAATGGTACTCCCATGACTGATCATTTGAATGAGTTTCAAGGTGTCATAAATAGGTTGACTAGCTTGGGTATCGACTTTGATGATGAGATTAGATGTTTGATACTTCTTGGGTCTCTACTAGATTCATGGGAAACTTTTCGAATAACAATTTGCAATACAGCTCCTAGTGGTGTGATTTCTTGGGATTATGCCAAGGGTAGCATAATTAATGAAGAAAGCAGAAGGCGCACACAGGGGACTACTATTTTACAGTCAGATATTCTTGTTGTTGAATCTAGAGGTAGAAATCAGACCAAAAAACAAGGCAAGAAAGACAAAAGTAGAAGTAAGTTTAGAGAAAAGTTTTCAAATGTGAAGTATCATCATTGTGGCAAAGATGGACATATCAAGAAGTATTGCTGGAAATTGAAGAAAGAAAATAAGGGGAAGAAAAATGACAAAAGCAGTGATGCGAAAAATAATGCTGAAGAGAGAATAACTGCTGCAATTGAAGATTTTTTTCTTGTGTGTGATACTATAAATGATCTTGTGTTTTCTGAAACCAGTTGTGTAGTTGACAGTGGTGCTACCACTCATGCCACTTCTCTTAAGGACCTTTTGACATCCTTAACAGTTGGTCACTTCGGCACTGTGAGTATGGGTAATGATGGTCATGCTGAGATAGCTGGTGTAGAAGATATTTTCTTAGAGACAGGTAATGGCACAAGGTTAGTTCTCAAGAATGTTAAATATGTTCCTGATATTCGATTGAATGTAATTTCAGTTGAGAAGTTTGATGATGATGGCTTTTGTAACTCTTTCTTCAATGGACAATGAAAGCTCACTAGAGAGAATCTGATTGTGGCACAAGAGGCTTGGTCATATAGTGAAAAGGGGATGAAATTGCTAGCAAAGAAAGGCCTGTTGTCTAGATTGAAGAGTACAGATTTAAAGAGGTGTAATCATTGTTTAACAGGAAAATAGAATAGAGTCAGCTTTAAGAGTCATCCTCTTTCTAGAAAATCAGATGTGTTATATTTGATTCATTCTGATTTGTGTAGTCCCATGAAGACAGTAACACGTGGTGGTTCCTCATATTTTGTGACATTTATTGATAATCACTCGAGGAAGGTTTGGGCTTATACGTTAAAGTCCAAAGGTATTGGATGTTTTCAAGCAGTTTCAGGCTTCAGTTGAGAGAGAGGCATGTAAAAAGCTGAAGTGTATTCGAATTGATAATGGGAGAGAACATATTGGATCATTTGATGAGTATTGCAAGCAGTAGAGCATTCAGCATCAGAAGACTCCACCAAAAACACCACAGTTGAATGGTTTAGCTGAGAGGATGAACAGAACATTAGTTGAGAGAGTAAGATATTTGTTGTCTCATGCCAAATTGCCAAAATCTTTTTGAGGTGAGGCTTTAAATACTGTTGTTCATTTGATTAATCTCACACCATGTGTTCCTTTGTAGTTTGATGTTCTTAACAGGATATGGACAGGCAAAGATGTCTCATATGATCACTTGCGTGTTTTTTGCTTCAAAGCTTTTGTGCATGTCCCTAAAGATGAGAGGTCAAAACTTGATGTGAAAACCAGACAATGTGTGTTTTTGGGCTATGGCAAGGATGAGTTTGGTTATAGGTTGTATGACCCAATTGAGAAGAAACTTGTCAGAAGTAGGGATGTGGTTTTTGTGGAGGATCAGACTATTGAAGATATTGAGAAAACTCAGAAGCTTGTAATAGAGTTTGCAGCTGATTCGGCTATTTTTTATCCAGTTCCTTTGACCACTGTTCCTCAATAGGCTGTAAAGGATGCTTAAAATGACCAAAATGTTGATGAGGTACAAATTGATCAACATGATGCAGTTGATGCAGATGTTCCTGTACAGATTGATTTTGATGATCAACCCCTAGTGCTTCAGAATCTACTTATTGATCCTCCTAGAAGGTCTAACAGAGTTAGACAGTCTTCCATTAGGTATTCTCCTCATGAGTATGTGATGCTAACTGATGGGAGAGAACTTGAGTGTTTTGCAGAAGCCTTGGAAGACAATCATAAAAAAGAGTGACTTGATGCTATGAACGACGAGATGAAGTGTTTGCATGAAAATAACACTTTTGAGTTAGTGGCACTTCTTAAAGGCAAGAAGGCTTTAAAGAATAGGTGGGTCTTTCGCATCAAGAAAGATGAGTTTTGTTCACACCCGAGGTATAAAATTAGACTGGTTGTTAAGGAATACAATTAGAGGAAAGGAGTCGATTTTGATGAAATCTTTGCTCCTGTTGTCAAAATATCTTCCATTCACATAGTTCTTGATTTGGCAGCTAACCTTGATTTGGAGGTTGAGCAGATGGATGATAAAACTGCCTTTCTTCATGATGAGTTAGTAGAAGAAATCTACATAGAGCAACCAAAGGGTTTTGAAGTGAAAGAGAAAGAGAATTATGTCTGCAAGCTGAAGAAAAGTTTGTATGGCTTAAAGCAAGCGCCTAGGACAGTGATATAAGAAGTTTGAGTCTATTATGGGAAAGCAAAGTTTCAAGAAAACTACTTCAGATTACTGTATTTTTGTGTAGAGATTCTCTAATGATGACTTCATTATTTTGTTGCTTTATGTTGATGACATGTTGATGGTTGGCAGGAATGTTTCGAAGATCAATGAGTTGAAGAGACAAATGAATAAATCTTTTGCTATGAAATACTTGGGTCCAGCCAAACAGATTTTGGGTGTAGAGATCTCTCGAGACAGAGCTGCTAAGAAGCTTTACTTATCTCAAGAGAAGTACATTAGCAAGGTGCTTCAGAGGTTTAGCATCGATAATGCTAGGTCAGTAAGTACTCCTCTTGTTACTCATTTCAAGTTGAGTGTTTAACAGTGTCCTACTACTGATGCATCAAAGAAGGAAATGGAGAAAGTTCCTTATTCTTCAACAGTGAGAAGTTTGATGTATGCCATGGTGTGTACGAGGCTAGACATAGCTTATGCAGTTGGTGTGGTAAGTCATTTTCTTTCAAATCTTGGAAGACAACATTGGAAAGCTATTAAGTAGATTATGAGATATCTTAGAGGCAGTTCAGATTTGAAACTTTGTCTTGGAGGTAATGATCCTATTTTGATTAGCTATACTGATTCTGATATGGCTGGAGATGTTGATACTCGTAGGTCTACTTCAAGTTATGTTATCACCTATACAGGGGAAAGCTGTGTCTTGACAGTCTAAGTTGCAGAAATGTGTTGCTCTTTCTACCACTAAGGTAGAATTTATTGCAATCACTGAAGCATGCAAAGAGTTGATGTGGATGAAGAAATTCATTCAGGAGCTTGGCTTTGTTCAAGAGAGATATCAACTATTTTGTGACAATCAGAGTGCCATCTACCTTGGTAAGAACTCTCAATTTCATGCAAGGTCAAAGCATATTGATGTCAGATATCACTGGATTAGAGATGTTTTGAGTTCTAAGTTGTTAGAGCTTGAGAAGATTCACACAGATGAAAATGGCTCTGATATGCTGACGAAGGTTCTTCCAAGGAAGAAGTTTGAAGTTTGCTGCTTGATAGTCGGGATGGTGATGCCCTCCAAATAATTCGGAGGGAGAGATTTGATAGGCTTTCCTCATTATTTGGAGCCCAACCCATTAAATTATATAAAAGGGTTTTGTTTAGTCATTTTGTATTAGGAAAAAAAAAGAGAGGTTGATTGTAGAGAGTGCCTATTGTGAGTTGTGAGGGGAGTTTTTAAAAAGTTTTGCTTTGCATCCATTGTTCTTGCTCATAGTGAAATTTTCTCTCTTGATCTACCCGTGGATGTAGGTCTAACGACCGAACCACGTAAATCTTGTGTCTATTGCTTTTATTGTGTGCTTGATTATTCCTATTTCGCTTCCATTTTGCCCAACAACTGCAGCTCCAATGAAGACATTTTCTGAGCCTTTCTAGGCTTTTTGATCTGGACCAGCTTATCATAGACACACCAGGGGAAACTAATGTAGCTGGTCTCATTTCAATCCCTCATTGTAGTGACCCCAATATTTATGATGATAAGTAACATAATACTATGCCGATGCTTTTGCATATTCATTATCTAATTCACCACCTTTCTTGTTGAACCAGGATCTGGCTTCTTTACTCAAGGACCTCACGGCCATTTCAACAGTTTTTGCATCTTTTTTCCGGTCAAAAAATTTTGACATCTTCATGATACCACCGCTCAATGTTTCTGCTTCTGTATTTATGCCGTAGTAATCCATCAAAACACCCAACTTATAGTCATATTCAGTTTTGTAATCAAAAGCTTCAGCAACATAATCTTCAAATGCATCTACTTCCATGTTAGGGTCATATGATTTTCTTGCTACTTCCTCCGTAAACGATTCAATAGAGCTTGTGAGTGGTGCCTTATCTTTTACCTCTCTAAAAAGTTTTCCAATCACACGCGGTGAATCATATGTAGGCTTGTCAGACTTTTCCATGAAATCTAGATATTCTTTGGGACGTAGATGGGATGGTATCTTAAGGGGAACACCAGTCTTTGGAAAGTCAACTGCAATTGAGAACAGCTTCGCAAGCTCTAGACACGGTTTACTTTGGGCCTTCAGTGGTTCCCTATCAACAAAGACAGTATGGGCATTTGAAATGATTCCTAAATTGTCATTCACTATATAATTGGTTAAATACTCCTCAATTTCCTGCCTTAGAGAAGCGAAAATCATTCTCTATTGAAAATAAAGGTTGCACAAAAATGTACACTGCAATGACACTAAATATACATAAGAATGCAATGAAGCATCTTGTTTTGCTAAGATAGATTGCTTTACCCATGGTAAACAATGTTTTATGGTTAAAAAAATTAAGGAGAAAATAGAAAAGAGTTCCTATCATCGTACAAAAGTTGATAGAGATGCTGATTATGCACTTTTTCACTTGCCCATATCTTTAGTTACTAGAAGAAATATGCAGGGGATAAAAGGATAAAAACAAACAAGGAACACAGTCCGCATGCTAAGATATTTGAGGTTCTTAATTTATCTAGCAGTTCTATGGGTGCTAAGGAAGGATATTTAGAGGCTAACCAATTACCTTCAATGACATAAACAGAATCACTTTACTTTTGGCCATAAATTTGGATAAAGAATCCCTTAAGTATTTATATTGACCAAGCCGATATTTGTTAGAAGGACACAATTACCTGAGTGTTCTAGGTTGAAGGTAGTGATGCTCTTATGCCACATGAACATAGACAAACATTCTATTCTATACTCTTATGCCACATGAACACAGACAAACATTCTATTCTGTATCTGCAATGTCAAATATTTTATTTTAAAGAAAGATCAAAATTTGGTTTCACAAATGTCTTGGGGTATGAACAATACAACACGATGAATGCCAACATTATGAAAAAAATTACTACCACGCGCCATACAAAAAAAAAAGTGTCATATATCCTAACTAGACGTAAATTATGCTGATGCATTATACAAACAACACCAATAAGCATCTGCTAAAATTGCATGATTACACTAAAAACAAAATTGTCGTAAATTCCAACTACATGTAAATCATACTGATACCTTATAAAACAGCATCTCTAAGTATAAGCTAGAATGGCAAGACTACACCAATAGTCGTGATAACATTTCGTTAGCAAGAGATCAAAAGTATGAGAAAGGAGAAGGCAGGTTCCTCTCCTGCTGATTGGGCTCTGGATTTTACATTCCTACAATCCTCCCTTCCATCCCCTAAAAAGATAATATGAAAGTTTCAATTCTGCTACTATATTTTTTGTGTCAAACGATTAGTACCTCAATTGTAACTTCATAATCCAATTGTACAGTAGGCACTAGAGTGTCATCCATAGGTGGGTCTTGCTAAGGTGGAATTAGCTCAGGGTCCAAAACACAAAACAAATATCGCCATCCAAATCACTTCAAGAACATTCATTTGGATGAGGCCTGTAATTAACATTAATACATCTTATTGTTAACTCTAGAATCAAAAAGAAACTTTCATAAATCAAGTTATCAAGCATATTATATGTAACTAGGATATAAATTTCAATTAGTTGGATTAAGGAAATTTATAGTCTTCAGAAGATCCAAACAATTATAGGTCCCACATCAAGAAAGAAGTCCCTTTCCTCTAAATTAAGCTTTACAGCACAGTCGATGTCTAGTCAACTATTAAACTTGTTGCAAATATGGTATATTATCAATTAGTGATAGTCTATCAATTAGCATTAATTACAAGACTGCAAATATCTCAATTAGCCTAATTAGAATCAGTAGTATTAGTTACCTTGTATGATAATTGTCTAGATTTATTGATATATAGTGTCTAGATTTATTTTGTACAACATATAAATATAAGCCCTTTGTACTCATTCAGACGAGAGAATACAATATATAATTTTCTTCTCCTTCTTAGTTTACATGGTATCAGAGCCATAACACCAAAATTAGGATTTGAATTTGGGTCATTCGTCTAAAGTAAATGTTTGTCAGCACCACCATCGGTCCAGCCAGGAGTGCCACCAACCGACCGATCGTGTTTTTCCAAAGTCCGGTGTTTTGTTTTGTCAAAACCAAATTTGTGTAGGCTTCTCTGTGAGATAGGTTCTGTTATTCTCTACTCTTTATTTCAAGAGTTTGTATCTATCCTTTTGGTTCTGGAGTTTTATTTTTTGAATAATGGCTGAGAATAAGTTTGTAGTTATGTCTGATGTGGTTCCTGTGATGTCTAAAATCACAGGACATAAACTTAGTATTTCTAACTATCTTGATTGGAGCAAAACAGTGCATCTTTATTTACGAAATATTGATAAAGATGATCATTTGACTAATGATCCTCTGAAAGATAGTTCAAGACAGACATGGCTAAGAGAAGATGTAAGATTATTCCTGCAGATAAGGAATTCTATTGATAGTGAGGTAATTGGTTTAATTAATCACTGTGAATTTGTTAAGGAATTAATTGAGTATTTAGAATTTTTATATTCTGAAAAAGGGAATATTTTTCGTATTTATGAGGTGTGCAAAGCTTTTTATCGTGCAGAGAAACAAGAAAGGTCTTTCACAACTTATTTTATGGATTTTAAGAAAACTTATAAGGAGCTTAATATGTTGTTACCATTCAGTCCTGATGTAAAAATTCAGCAAACTCAACGGGAACAAATGGCTATTATGAGTTTTCTGGCTGGTCTTCTGCCTAAATTTGAAACTGTAAAATCTCAGATTCTCTCTAGTTCTAAAATCCCTTCCTTGCAAGAGGTATTTAATAGGATACTTCATACAGAGAATTCCTCGTCTATTCAGTTTAGCAGTGCTCTTGTTAGTCGAAACAACGAATCTAAATCTAGAAGACAACAATACAAGGGCACTAGTAAATAAACAGATACTCAAGGACAGAATTCAGTAGTAGTGTGCCATTATTGTAACAAGGCAGGTCATATAAAGCGTGATTGTAGAAAATTGCAGTATAAGAAGAAGAAAACCCAATCTGCAAATATTGCCTCTGCTAATGATACATCTAAAAAGTCTATTTTGATATCTGCAAAAGAATTTGCTAAATTCTCTCAGTACCATGAATCTTTAAAGTTTTCATCTACTCCTATAACTGCCATCACCGAGTCAAGGTAAACCGAACACATGTCTTGTATCCTCATCCTCAAAATGGGCAATTGATTCTGGTGCCACAGATCATATGATAGGTAATTCTAATCTATTTTTTACCTTTTAGTCACACACATCTACATCCACTGTTACCTTAGCTGATGGGTCAACATCTCATGTTCTTAGATCGGGCACAATTAATCCTGCTCCATTGATCTTGTTATCATCTGTCCTAAATTTGCCTGAGTTGTCTTTCAATTTAATGTCTATGAGTAAACTTACTCGCACTCTTAATTGTTGTGTCTCATTCTTTCCTAACCATTCCTTATTTCAGGATCTTATGACGAAGCAGATTATTGGTAAAGGGCATGAGTCTAAAGGTCTCTACATTCTTGACACATAGATGCCAAAGCCTGTAGCTTGTTCTGGAATCGTAATCCCATTTGAAGTACATTGTAGACTCGGTCATCCTTCTTGTCCCTTATTAAAGAAACTTTGTTCTCAATTTCAAAGTTTGTCTTCGTTAGATTATGAGTCTTGTCAATTTGTTAAACATCATCGTGTTAGTTTGAGTCCTAGAGTCAATAATCGGGCGAATGCTCCTTTTGAATTAATCCATTTAGATGTTTGGGGTCCATGTCTAGTTATATCTAAAATTGGATTAAAGTATTTGTTACTTTTATTGATGATACTCTCATATGATTTGGTTATATTTTATGAAAAATCATTCTGAATTATTTTCTCATTTTTGTGCTTTTTGTGCTAAAATTAAAACTCAATTTAAAGTTTCTGTACAAATATTGCGAAAGTGACAATGTCAAAGAATATTTTTTAGAAATATTTCAGTCTTATATACTGCAAAATGAGATTATTCACCAGAGTTCTTGTGTTGATACACCATTTCAAAATGGATTAGCTGAGCGAAAGAATAGACATTTGCTTGAAACTGCAAGAGCTTTATTATTTCAAATGCATGTTCCTAAACATTTTTGAACTGATGCAGTGTCTACAGGTTATTTTTCAATTAATCGTATGGCTTCATCTGTTCTTAATGGTGAGACTCTTTGTCATAGTCTTTTTTCAACTAAACTTTTGTTTCCCATTGAGCCTAAAATATTTGGTTGTACTTGTTTTGCTTGCGATGTTCATCTTCAGGCCACAAAATTAGATCCCAAATCATTGAAATGCATTTTTCTTAGTTATTCTCGTGTTCAAAAGGGTTATAGATGTTATTGTCCTAGCCTTGAAAGGTACATTGTGTCAACTAATGTTACTTTTCTTGAAAACACACATTTCACCCTATCTTCAGCTCGTTCAAGTTAGGGAGAGAATGACGAATTTGTTAATCTACACTGTCACACTCAGTTTCTCCTCTTGCTAAACCTCCAATCCTTCAGGTGTATTCTCGACGAAAAAATCCTCCAGATGTATGTCCTGAACCAGCTCCTTCATCATTAAATCCCGTCTCAAGTGATGATCTTCCTATTGCTCTTCGCAAAGGTAAACTCTAGTGTACTTATCCTGTCTCTTCATTTGTATCTTATAATCACTTACTAGTCTATTTTTGTTCCTTTATCGCATCCCTTGACTCCATTTCTCTTCCTAAAACTGTTCGTGAAGCCTTATCTCATCCTGGATGGCGTAGCTATGATAGAGGAGATGAATGCTTTAGATAGTAATGGTACTTAGAACTTGATAAATTAACCTGCAAATAAGAAGGCTATTGGGTATAAATAGATTTTTACAGTTAAATTAAATCCTGATGGGTCAGTTGCTAAGTTGAAAGCCCGTCTTATTACAAAAGAATATGCTCAAATTTATGGAGTGGATTATTCTGACACTTTTTCTCCTGTTGCTAAGTTAACATCTGTCAAGTTATTCATTTCTATGCAAGCTACTCATAATTGGCCTTTGCATCAACTAAATATCAAGAATGCTTTTCTTCATGGAGATTTTCAAGAGAAAGTTTATATGGAGCAACCTCCTGAGTTTGTTGCTCAAGGAGAGTTTGGAAAAGTTTGCCATCTTAGAAAGTCTTTGTACTGGAATGAAACAAAGTCTTCGTGCTTGGTTTGAAAAATTTAGCTAAGTAGTTGAAAGATTCAGAATGCAGAAAAGTAAATCTGATCACTCTATTTTCCACAGACAGTTTAAAGATGGTATTATTTTGTTAGTAGTATATATGGATGATATTATTATTATTGGGAATGATACTACAGGTATTTCATCTCTCAAAGTCTTTCTCCATAGTCAGTTTCAAAAAAAAGGCTTGGGAATGTTAAAGTATTTGTTGGGTATTGAAGTAGCAAGAAGTAAGAAGAAAATATTCCTCTCTCAGAGGAAATATGTTCTTGACTTATTATCTGAGATAGAAAAATTAGGGGCTAAACCATCCAGTACTCCAATAGTTCCTAATTTGCAGCTCACAAAAGAAAGTGAATTGTTTGAAGATCCCAAGAGGTATAGAAAATTAGTTAAAAAATTGAATTATCTTATAGTAACTCATTCAGATATTACATATTTAGTTAATATTGTTAGTTAATATATGTCAGCTCTATCTGTTCATCATTGGGCAGATGTTGAACAAATTTTATGTTATTTAAAAGGAGCTCCCGAACGTGGTATTTTGTATAAAAATCATGATCACACTAGGATTGAGTGCTTCTTAGATGCTGATTGGGCAGGATCTAAGGAAGATCGAAAATTCACTTCAGGATACTGTGTCTTTGTTGGGGCAAACCTGGTCTCATGAAAAAGTAAGTAGCAGAATATTGTCTCACGATCGAGTGCAAAGTTAGAATATGGAGCTATGGCACAATCAGTATGTAAAATAATGTGGATATATCAGCTCCAGCTAAAGTAGGTTTCAAAATTTCAATGCCCGCAAAATTGTGGGGTGATAACAAGCTGCTCTTCATATTGTATCTAATCCCGTATTCCATGAGCAAATGAAACACATTGAAATAGATTGTCATTTTGTTTGTGAAAAATTACAGCAAGGCTTGATTTCCACAAGATTTGTGAAAATTGGAGAACAGTTGGGAGATCTCTTACAAAGGCTCTAAATAGATTTCAAGTTGATTATCTGTGTAATAAGTTGGACATGAGTAATATCTATGCTCCAACTTGAAGGAGAGTGTTGCAAATATGGTATATTATCAATTAGTAATAGTCTATCAATTAGCACTAATTACAAGATTGTAAATATCTCAATTAGACTAATTAGAATCATTATGATTAATTACTTTATATGATAATTGTCTAGATTCATTGATGTATAGTGTTCAGGTTCATTTTGTACAACGTATAAATATAAGCCCTTTGTACTCATTCAGACGAGAGAATACAATATACAATTTTGCTTCTCCTTCTTAGTTTACAAAACTCAACCATTTTTTTTTCACAAAAATATCCCAATCCATGTTGCAGGGGTGGTGTTTGGTCAATAAATAAGCCTTAATCATACCCGTCCTTCAACTCTCAAATTTCCTGTAGTTTTGAGCTTATTAAATATATATTAGGCGTCTTCTAGTTTTACTATGTACGGCTTTCACCCAAAAAAAAAAAAAGGTTACTATTTTGCCATATTTCTTCTTATACTCGATGACATAAGCTCATGAACAAAAACTGTTCTAGCAACTCTGTCCAACCATGGACCAACTGAAGCATTTCTTCCTTGCCTTCTTAAGAATTCATTTTTCTTATCCATTCTGGACCCCGTTTTCTATATTGGAATCCAGTATTTTCCTAAATTGCAATAAAGAGCCCTATGTCAAATTCATCATGCTTCCATTCTTCTTTTTTCTAAGAATCATCATGAATCAGCTTCACAAGTACAAACATAGCAAACAAAAAGTAATAATACTACTACCTTTATTTGTTTAATAGCAAAATTTGGATAGAGAATTTCATCAGTAAACTAGATTTTTCTGTTCGGAAACTGGGATCTTAATGCTTATTTGTGAAGTAAGAAATATTTTTAACCATAATTAAATGAATAAAAGAGGACTATGGCTGAAACCTTAAAAGGAAACAAATTGTGATGCATAGTGCTGCATTTCGCCGCTTAGGATCTAAGGTCCATTAGACCTGGACATATGATCTGAGATCACATAAGCTGCTGAAGATCCAAATCTAAGCCCAATACATGTTACATCTTGAGACCCTAACCCAACGAGGACTTATTCAACTTCGCTTGCAACATGCCAGGTGATGAGGCACGAAACCTCTTGGTATGTAGATAGACTAGCTTGGTTTCCCTTAGGCATATTTGATTGTTGGGAATGGTAATGAAGGAATAGACATCTTATGTGAGCAAATGGCATGTGCAACAATTAAAGGAATCAAGTACCCCCTAACCCCTTTTGGATAAGTCCAATTAGTCGAGAAAATATATAGTTGCCCATTACTCTATTTGTTTGATTTTGAGATGACTGAATCCATCTCCCCTAAATTGATTACCAAACATGGTAACGATTGAAATGCAGCACAAATAAGCATTCGTTCATTAAGATTCCTATAGTACAGATGCTCCCTTAGGGGTTACAGTGAGCGAAAGGCCTGCTAAAAAGTATATAGAAGCTGCATCAAATTATAAGGAAGGGAGATTCTAAGAATAACCTCCAAAAACCCGTGGGCATCAAACTTGAGGCTAGATTGCATGACTAAGCTCAAGAAGGGTTCAGAGCTCTATATGAAATTTGATCAAGTGAAATCTATTGCTTTGACAGAAATGCTCCATCTATGGGTTTTCAGACATTCCCCTATTCAAATTAAGAAGTAAGACTCCTATAATAAAAATAAGATCAGATTCAAATATCAGTCAAAACTGCCCAATGATTTCTGATGTGTGTCAGACACAATATTTGATTCAAGAAATTAAATTAAGTTACCAGATTTGTAAAATTACCCAAAAATACTACCCAACTAAAAGCAAAAGCAATGAACTATGAAAATTGCATGTTGCTAGTTTCAAGTAATCAATTCAGCTCTAACAAAACCTTTGCTTCAAAAATAAAAATGCACCTTTATTTGTTGTGTAAATAGTAACATCTCAACAAGGAAGCGCTAGCTAACCATCTAACAATGTACAAATGCTAAAATAGATAGGAGCGTAATTTAAAGGATATAATGTTAGACGTGAAAGATGGGTGAGGACCACACACGAGTTTAGAGATCTAACAAAAATCACATTGTTCGCTCTCTACAATATTTTTGAAGTAATATGGCCATACAATTGAATCACATCTGAAGAACAGCTAGCTACTATTTGGTTTTCATAGTTGGAAAAGGTAAATTGGGCTTTCGTGCCCGTAACTCAGCAAAGTACGAGAAGAATCTCTTTCTTTGTTGCAGCGTAAAATTTTTGAAAATCATAAACGCTAAACGTTTTTCTTAAATGGTATCTAAGAATTGCAGAACAATTCCGATCAACATATTTCATAAAACCAAAGAAACTTAAATTTGATTTATTCAGACATATGCATGCATATTGCTGGATCTTAAGTCTAATTATATATCTTCAAATTTGTCATTTTTGAGTAGATATTTCAATTTCAGAAACTGGTGACATTCTTAGTATGAGTTGTAGATAAAACTTTATAAAAGATGTATAAATGGTATTTACCTTCTTCCTTTCTAGGGGAAGACAACACAGTCCACCATATGATGTAATTCAGGCAAATCAACAACTTTTAAAACACAAATGTCACCAGGATGCAAGCATGGATTTTTTGCAACAACCACCTTTCCCTTAAGAATGAAATATTGCTCGGAGCCACCTAAGAACTGTGGAAGGGAATCACAATAAAACTGCCTATGTCCAACTCCATAGCACTGAACAAATACCTGGCCATATTCCAAGGTTCTGGTTTCATCCAGAATCCCATCATTGATCTTCACTTGGTACAAATATCCTTGTTTTAGTTTGCAAGTCTAGCAACTTTGATGCCCGAAAAGTTTGCAACATCATTGAAAGAAATGGTTCAGAATTTGTCTTATACCTACATTTTAAAATCTCCTTGAAAATAATCATATTGTCTCCGGGAGCCATTGAATCTAAAGCCTCACGTGCCCTCAATGGATCAGTAAGAATACTATCCAAATGGTCAACTGCTTCTTTTTGCTTCTATTCAAAGACAACATCATTGATGCCCAAGGTAGACAAAAAGGTGATTTGTTGATGATTCAGAAAACAAGATTGATATTTGCTCCACGTTAGAACATTCAACTTGGTGTTATCGAAGTCATATTCCATGATGCTGTGTCTCAGCGACAACTTCTTTGATGAGTTGGGATCAACTGCCACAACACCTTTAAAGCCACCATACCGAATTTGAAATGCAGATGGAGTCACCCATCTACCTTCCTTAAGATAATCACCTAGCAGTCGCGCCTGGGTGATATGAGATCGAATGGTCGAGAACCGCTTCTATGCCCAAAACTGTTGAAATAAGACAATTAAGTTGTTAGGGTGTAAATAATTTACCCTTTGATAATATTTCATTATATGAGATAAGTGTTGAATTTTTTTTTACCTGAAGTAACATGTATGGTCTTGCTGTCGTCCTAGTACTAGCAAGTAATACATGGCACATACGCCTGTACAAATAGGCGAGCAAAACGCTTGTCCAACTATACTGCCTCAATGCTTTCAAATCAACTAATATATCTAGCCATGTGATATGTACGACATTCTCACACGTATCTACAAATAACTACCCACCAAGTAACATCAATATATACATGCGGGCATACTGCTAAATTGTCTGCATAGGAGCATCGGGTGGTAGGGAATTATTCTCTATGTGCTTGAACAAGCTAACTAGCTTCATTTTGGTATCCTTGAATTGATTTTCTACCAGCCAAAACCCCAACAAATCATAAACCTACTACTGTCGTCGTGCCAAGCTCTGCGAACGGCGGACTAATGTAATAGGTAAACCGTCCACGCGCAAGCCCCACAACACCTCAAGCCCCACAAATCTAGTAACGTCCATAAAGTGAAGAATCTGGAAGTCAATATCCTTTACGAACTACCAAAAATGTCTATCGCACATCTTCACCTCGAGCTCAACGTCCTCACCGTGAAAAATCGTTGCAGATCTATGCTGTGGCTGAAAGGGTAAACAGAATCATCGATAAGACCCTGAATGGGGGTTGAGGTGTTCATGCTCATGCGGCCGGGCTCCATACGAACTTGCACGTGTACATGTAAAGAATGAACAAAATATCAGTAACAAATACAACCCATAAATTATTGTACAATCAAAAATTGCTTTCATACAAACAAAATCTACAAATTATTAATGATTGAATAATAACTAACCACAAGCCTAAGTATAAACCCTAGACCCTAAAAAACCCTAACCCTAAAACCTTAAACTGAAACCCTAAAAATTGGATAACTAATAACTAAACCCTTAAAACTTTAAACCCTAAAAAACTAATAACTAAACCCTTAAAACCCTAATCCCAAACCCTAAACCCTAAATCCTAAACCCTAAAAAATCCTAACCCTAAAATCGTAAACCCTGAACCCTAAAACTATTAACTAATAACTAAACCCTTAAAATCCTAAACCCTAAAACCTAAACTCTAATCCTAAACCATAATAACTAAACCCTAAACCCTAAAAACTAAAACTTAAAAACTAAAAACAAATTAGTTTTATTAAATGGCAAACTCCATACACAAGGGAAAGCGAAACTCATATATTTTAATAAATTACTAAATTTATTAAAAGGAACATAAACTTTACTTTTAAATGATTACACACAAATATGCTTAAATTGAAAAATAAATAGGAAGTACTTACTCCCTTTACAATGACATAAACCCTACAACCCTAATGATTAAAATAGCCCGCAAAAGGACAACTAGGTATCGTGTGACCGGATTGTGAATAGTTACTACATCGACGTGATGTATCGGGACATTTGCGATCCATCTAATTGTGAATTTTTGCAGTTCGCAATAGCCTCGGTCGCCTTTGTTTTAGACGACTAGTATTGATTGTCAACTTCAACTCCAATGGTGGCCAATAGTTTTGATCTCTGAGAGGATAAAATTGACGCTCAAATGATGTCTGATGTAAGTCGTAAGTATACTCCTTCCCGAAAGATCCATAGGATTAATTCGAGAAATAGAACATGCCGTCATCGCATGCGAACAAGGGAAATAGAGTAGCTGAAACTTATGACATGTGCACTCCCACTTGTGCAGATCTACGATTTGCCTTTTTTCGCCCTCGTGACTGAGACTGTGGCCGGTAATAATGCAAAAAATACCTGCTTCAGGGTCAGATACACTGACTTGATGCCTTTTACATTGTTTCTCATTCACCACATATTTCGGCCAACTATATTTAGGAAGTGGGTATCGCACATCACACGCTAATTTCGTATTTTTTACAGAAAGTTTGACAATCTGACTCAATCTAAAGTGAACGCATACGGTAATAGGTAACAATCGGGCATCCCTAAGCAGATTGTTGAAACATTTTACCATATTTGACGATGTGTGCTCCTAACAGCTGCCGTCGTCCTTGCGTAGGGTCCACTATTCGGGCCTAACATTTACACCTGTTAACCAATTGTACGCTTTCTTCATTCAAATTTTGTATTTGTTGTATGTAGTAGTCATACTTATAAGGTTGGTAGGCTTTTTCAACTGCCATACTAAGCTTTTTCAATCTACACAACAATTACACGATATAAGGAGTGAGTGAAAATTTTTGAAAAACTATAATGTCGTCACGTCTGCTAGAGTTATTTGGATATTACCTGTAATTCTTAAATTCTTGTGCAAAATTGCTTTGCACGTGAACAAGATAGAAGCGGTGGACTCCACGTGATTCCTGCCATTCCTCAAGTGTCGTTATTGCATGAATAATCGACTTGTGCCTATTAGATAATGTTGTTGCAAATGTGAATGCACAATAACCTCATGAACCAAGACCAGTTTCGGTTGTTTTTCTCATCAATGAGGGCGAATGCTAGAGGTATGAGGTGATTGCACGCATCGTATCCGATTGTAACATGTAATTTTTTTTGGTACGCTCCTTTCATAAAAGTGTCATCTACACAAATCACTGGTTTCATAAATTGAAAGGATTGAATAGCAAGACTGAAAGACCAAAATACATAGTCGAAAATTATATTGTACGAACTGCTTTCAAGGTATGAGGCCCACACAACAACTATCCCTGGATTGCTGCATTGTAACTCTTCCATATATATCGGAAGAATGTGATAGACGATGGCCAATCTTAATATCAATGGTCCTGCGACGCGCATACCAAGTTTTACTATAGGAGACATCGCAATGCAATAGTTGCTTGGATCTCGTTTAGCTTGAATAGTAGACCGTTACTAACGTGGGATAAAATGTAGTCGGTGATTAAATTGGAGCTCAACTGCCAGTGATCATTCCTGCTGCTGACTCGAGCACATGTTTGTTGATTTGAGAGAGTAACTATCATCTACATGGTATGAGATCTACGCAACGTCGCTCTCAACTGCCAATTGCATGGAGGTGTCAAATTACGAACCCTATAATGGATATACCAAGTGATTGGAGTACTCTCCCGAACTTTGTACTATCTATTTTTCCTAATAGACTATAATCTTACTGCTTTCTTTCGAATCAAATAGCATGCCCAATTGGATATCTCCGTCTGCTTGTTGTACAAATTAAGCCTCTCAATGAGACCACCGCTTAAGGGGTCAAATTATAAAATTGCATCTACACTAGCATCATACTGTAGTCTTCCAGGATCAAAACCCGTTCATTCTGAATTAGGACCCACATCCGAATGTCTCCGTGCATTTTCCTGTCCAGTTTCATTATATCATTGATCTATATCATCTTCGGACTTATCATATTTAGGTTTTGGTTTGGAGTCCATGTCATCATCTTAAGCATCAGTTTTTGGTTTTGTACTACGAATGTGGGGTGTATCATCATCATCCTGCCCACAAGCAAACTCTTCTGTTGACGACATATACATACCCACTGCGCTGCTACTAGTGTCTTGATCAACACGATTCCTGCTACCTCTTCGACATCCTCTCCTACTCCGCTAGCCATCTCCTATTTCACGCTGAGTAGACTAACCTCTGCACATATTAGATGTCCACGCTTCTTCTATCGTTAACGTGCCACGTAAACTAGTGCCTTGATCAAATATGTCCATACAATTTCATTGTATTGAGTGTCCTGTTGTTCTATTGTTTGGATCCCTTCAACCTCCACATAGATCTCCGTTGGTTTTCGAGTATTTGCTTTAAAATAATAAATCGTGTCCACGCCATCATTGTCATCCAAAGATGTAGTACTACATACACCTTGTTGTTGAAAACAACTCTTAAGTATCAAACTAATTTTGTATCTATTTTGATCTACACTCATAGCATTATAAACTTTATCAACCAACTCTTGAAAGCATACCCTTTACCTAAGGAACAAAACTTTTTTCAGTGTAGGCAGGTTATACAACTTTGATCCTTCGTCATACACAATTTTTCCTCTCCCAATATAAATGAACCGATAAAGTATGATCATTTGACATTTTTCACCCTGTAGACATCAAATTTTGACACACCATTTACTTTTCAAACATTGGGAAGGTGTTTATATTTTATAGGTCAAATTTTAATTTTTTAATAATCTTGGAGGGCAAAATAGTAATTTTTATCTGTAAATATTTTTATTAAGTTTTGAGAGTTTTAAATTCATATTTTTACTTTTATACGTATTTTTTTAATTTTCTGTGATTTTTTTCGAATTTAATTGGTATTCTTTTTATATATTACTAGCACGAGGGGCAAAATGGTAATTTTGCCTTGCTAACACCATTTTAGCTCATTTCAGGTCCCAAATTTATTTTTCTAATTCTTTAAGCATGTTTCTAAATTTTTTTAATTTTTTCGGAGATCATTGCTATTTTTTTTGTAAATACTGCATTCAAGGATAAAATCGTCATTTTATAATTTAAATTCATTTTTCGTCAATTTTTGAGTCATAAGCATTTCTTAGAGTTCTAAGCTTATTTGTAATTTTTGATAATTTTTCAAAGCCAATAGCTATTTTCTGTATATTTTCGTTATCCAAGGGTAAAATCGTCATTTCACATTCCAAACTCATTTTTTACCAATTTTTGGGTCCCAAATTCGTTTTTCAGTTTTAAGCATGTTTTTAAGTTTTTCTAACTTTTTTTTGGGGTGAATTTCTATTAACAAATTTGTTATTTACATTTTTCTTAATTTTTTTATTTTTGTAAAAGAAAATAGATTTTTATGGATAAAGTTGTAATTTTGGTAGTCAAGAGCGTTTTGGTCTTTTAGCCATTTCTTGGAAGATAAGTTTTTTGTTCATTATAAATACCCCCACTTGGGGATTTAAAAAAAAGGAGGAAAAAATAAAAAACCTAGGTAGAGTTTTTAGTTTTTAGTTTTTTGATTTTATCCTCTTACACCAAGAACACCAAAAACACACACTTTTTCTTACATTTTTCTTCAAGTTTTTACCAGGAACACCAAGAATACCTACTAGCTTTTAGTACATCTTCAAACCTACACCTAGAACACACACTAGTGTATCTTCAAGTTTTCACCTAGAACACCTAGAACACACACTAGTGTATCTTCAAGTTTTCACCTAGAACATCTAGAACACACGCTAGTACATCTTCAACCGCACACCTAGAACACCAAGAACACACACTCACTCTCTCTCACACACACTCACATTCTCTCTCACACACTACACACGCTCACATTCTCTCTCACACACTACACATATCATTTTCATTACTTTATACATTCACACACTGACATTCTCTCTCACACGCTACTCACTCTCTCACATACACACTCACACCTTCTCTCTCACACACTCACACTCCCACACACTTCTTGCATTTTCTCTCTCACGCACTACACACACTTCCATATCCTTCTTGCATTTTCTCTCTCACACACTAGCTCACAATCTTACACATTTGCACACAAACACACTCACATTCACAGGCATCAGTCGTACATTTTCACACACAAACAACATGCCAACACACATAATCACAGATTCTCTATCATACACACACACACTACTCACACTTGAACACACACTTATACATTCATCAAACACACACAGATTCATAAACACACACACACACACTCACATGATCAGATTCACAAACATAAACACACTCGAACACACACAGAGCACATACACACATTCATACGTCCAAATCCACTCACTTCGCACACAACACACACGTACACATAGTCACAAACACACACACTAAGCACACGGATATACACACACATCAAATTGCCATTCAACATAGCCCTATCTCCATCTGCCCAGAACTATCAATTTCTCTGTCAAAACTAAGACATAAATAGCCACAATTTTTCCCAAGCAACCACCAAAAATTCAGTCTACTACCACCAATCTCCAACCGCAAGTCACAGCCATATCCACTGTTTTCCTCTACCAGCAAAGTGAGCTCCCAAACGACTGCCAATTGGCCCCAAACGTCCACTGAAACAACAATCAATTCAGCCCTATAGACCCCCAACCTACCTTCCCAAACAAACAGCCAAAGCTCATCTAAATCCATCCCTGCAATCGTATATTCATCAGCAGCTTCTCAATAGCCCTTACAACCCAATTCAGCACTCAAAACCATCAACAAACTGCCTCCCCATCAACCGTTCAATCATCATCAAAGTCCCTCACCCTCAAGTCGGCTCCGCCAACACAGGCAGTCCCAATAAACCTCTATTACCACTACTCGTCTTCCACCACTGCCAGTTAAACTTAAACTCCACCTGCAAAGCATAGCCACAGCTACAAAACTACCATAACCACCAAACATAGCTGGTTAAACAACCATCCATAACATCAAACATCACCAGACATGAAACAAGAACCAACAGCACAGCCACATCATCAAAATCACTACACGATCAGTCACGTAAACTTAATACAATCAGCCAATTGAACCTCCTGTCACTAGCCTCCCTCACTTTCCACCACACCTTCACCGATACCCATTCAGTCAATCCGCTTCCCCTCCACCTTCAGTCAACTAGTTCTTCCCACAATTACCATCATCCACTTCAACCCACAGCTGCCAAGCTGCAATACTCTCAAATTAACCATCAAAAGTCATCAAAGCACCCCTCAATTTCAACTATCACCAACCGTTAGATCAAACCATCGCTAGCCTTGCAACCGCCTATCCATAGCCCTTATACCCACACCAAAAACATCACCAATCAATTAGCCCTAGAATCACCTGGTTTCCTCCTCCGTCGCTCGCATTACCACCGGCTTCACCACTTCACCAACCCCGTCACTACCGAACGGCCACCAGCTCCACCTTTTGTAGACAGAAAATTTTGACACACCATTTATTTTCAAACATTGGAAGGGCATGTTTGCACTTTTGGGCCAAATTTTAATTTTTTAATAATCTGGGGGGTAAAATAGTAATTTTATCAGTAAATATTTTTTTATAAGCTTTTGGGGGTTTTAAATTCTTATTTTTACTTTCATGTGAATTTTTTAATTTCTTATGATTTTTCTGGATTTAATTGGTATTTTTTATATTTTTACCGACACAAGGGCAAAATCGTAATTTCTCCTCACGAACACTATTTTAGCTCATTTTTCGTTCCAAATTCATTTTTCTAATTCTTGAAGCATGTTTCTAAATTTTCTTGATTTTTTCGGAGACAATTACTATTTTTCTGTAAATTTTCATTTTCCAAGGGCGAAATCGTTATTTTACAAATTAAATTCAATTTTCATCAATTTTTGAGTCATAAATGTATTTTTCAGTGTTTTAAGCTTATTTTTAATTTTTGATAATTTTTTGAGGTAAATAACTATCTTTCTACAAATTTTCATTTTCTAAGGACAAAATCGTCATTTTACAGTTTAAATCCATTTTTCATCAATTTTGAGTCATAAATGCATTTTCTAGTATTTTTAGTTTATTTTTAATTTTTGATAATTTTTCAAGATCAATAGCTATATTTTTATGAATTTTCATTGCCCAAGGGCAAAATCGTCATTTTATAGTTAAATTCATTTTTCGTCAATTTTTTGAGTCATAAATGCATTTTCTAATTTTTTTAAGCTTACTTTTAATTTTTGATAATTTTTTGAGACTAATAGCTATTTTTCGTGTATTTTCGCTGTTTAGGGACAAAATCGTCATTTTACACCCCGAGAGCGTTTTTATCAGCTTTAAGTTCTAGTTTTTATTTTTGAAACCTACTTTGAATTCTTTTTGAAAATTTTAGAGATTTTTGTCATTTCTTTGTATTAATTTTTAATTTTGGGAATTAAAAAATATTTTTTTAAATAAAATTAATATTTTTATTACCGGTGGCGTTTTCGTTGTTTTATAGCCCTTTTAATCAGCAAAAGAAAAAAAAAAGAAAAAATTGAGAAACCCTAAAAAACACATTTACTTTAGCCCTTAATGATCAAACACTTAACACAAAAAAAAACACACACACACACTTTTTTTACCCTCGGTTACTGTTCATCCCATACACACTGTTCATCATCAGATCATTTTTCAAGCTTAAAAGGTAAATTTTTATTTTTGTTTTGGTTCACTTTTCTTTCATTTTCTAAATAAATCTAATTAATTACATGTATCTGTTCAAGATTTTAGTTAAGTTTGTTGTTCTTCTGTTTTGATTCTTGGATTCTGGTTTATGGGTTTTATTGTGTTTTTTTTTAGTTCTATTTTTGGAACTTTTGTTCTTCATCCTCTCCAATTGCAGCCCCAATCAGAACAACCCATTTTCTCCTCCCTCTCCAACATCAACCCAATTCAAGCCCTGACCATATCTGTTGCCTAATCAAGCATTAAAGCCTTCACCGTAGCCTCCATCTACCAGAAAGTCACTCAAACCACCTGATATGAACCAAGGAGCACCTCCACATGAAGGACTTAAATCAACGGTGTGCATGGCTTCGATGAGTCAACATGGCTACTCGTGTAGGAACTTTAACGACTTATGGTTTTTTTACAAGCTTGAAGTTCACATTGATCATGCTTGTACCTTGGACCAAGGGATAAAGTATTGGTTGTGGATCAAGTCAACATACAAAGATGGCCCAATTGAAGATATTAAAGCTGTCCAAAACAATCTTACAAGGGGCTAGTTACTTGGACTTGCTTGGAGGGCCCTTGAAGTTGCTAAATGAAGGCCCAATAGAGCTTAGGAAGGGACTGTCCAGCCCATGAACTGATTTTGGACGAATTTTTATGTTTTTTTATTAGTTTCCTAAGTCTTTACAAGTTGTAACTTTTAGTTAGTTGCCCAATTGTGATAGGTTACAACTAGTTTTAGTAGTTTACTTCATTTTAAGCTTCTAGACTTTTCTTTGTAAGCCTATAAATAGGCATGTTACTAGTTCATCCGAATTATTATGATGATTATTGATAATTTCAAGCACTTTGAGTGTTTTTCTCGTGATGAGATCTTCTTAGTTCTTTGGTGATTAAGAACTACCCTTATTCTTAACGAAGAGATTTTGTTAAGTTCAAGTTCTCGCTTAGAGTTTATTCAATCAGTTTGTTGTTAGTCTTTTAGGTTTGTCTACTTAGGAATCTACACCACAAGTTGGTTAGGGGTCTAGAGCGAATTCTAAAAGGAGAACATTCAATGAAGTTGGATAGAATCAAAGCAACCAATTCGTGATTCTTGGAGTCTTTGAACGGGGTTTCAAAGGAGTCAAGCATTCGAGTTGTTCAACCTAGAATTTTCAAGACTTTCTTGGCATTCACTACTTTCGCGTGTATCAATTGGTATCAGAGCGAAGGTTTCTTGATAATTCTAGGTTTTTAGTCCAATTTTCCTTTTGAAAATTTGGACATATCCCTTTGTTTATCTTTCTTTTTATCTGTTTCTTCTTGTGTCACATTTCTTGTGTACAATCTGTTCGTTCTTCTTGTTTTCTTTTCTGTCCGTGTTTTGTGTTCTTTTTTCCACGTGTTTTGTATCTTGTCTCAACTTAGGGTTGTGTTAGAGTCATTCATGGTTATTTCTCAATCAAGAATTCTAGATTTGTGTGGTAATTTTTGTGTTTCTTGACTGTTTTATTGTTTTCTCGAAATTCTTGTGTGAAAACTTTTCAAGAAAAATCAGTTTCTTGGACCTAAAAAGCCTAGGGTTGAAGTTTCTTGAAGAGGAAAATCGTTTGTTGGGTGTTTGAACTAGGGTTTGGAAACATTTTTAGTATTGTGTTGAGTTGGTACGTGAAAAAAAAAATTCCAGAAAAGGTGTGCTAAAAAGAAAAACTAAAGCACAAAGAAAATATCAAGAAAATTGAATTGAAAGGCGTACATAAAGGTCTAAAAGCCGTGTACAAATTTTATGAAGTTGTTCTTGGTTGTTTCTTGGTGTTACAAGTGAGTTCTTAAAATTCTTGGACTTACTTCGTGTGTTTCTTGAAATCTTGTAATCTATCCAGTTGTTTCTTGAGGTTCTTGGTGAGGTCTTGAATTTCTTGAAGTTATTTAACATCTTCTTGAAGTTTTTAAACACTTTCTTAAAGATCTTGAACACATTCTTGAAGTTCTTGAGCAAAATCTTGAAGATCTTGAAGTTCTTGAAGTTGCTAGTTGCTGCAATTTTTGTCCTTGAACATTCTTGATTGACTATTTGATTTCTTGAAAAAAAAAATCTGGTTTGGGTGTGACTTTGGGAGGTCTTGGACAAATTTTCTGGATTTTTTTTGGGATTCTTTTGTTGAGTTCTTGGCCAGCTTTAACGCCATATTGGTTAAAGTTGAGTTCTTGAGCCTTGTTCTTGAATCTTATCCCAAACTACTTACTATAATTTTTTGATCTTGATTGCAGATTCATTATGAAAATTTTTCAGCAGGATTTGAACTTTAAAGAGAAGGTTTTTTGAGTTGTTTTGGTGATATTTTGCTTCAGGTTTCATAAGTGAATTGGTTGGATCAAGTTCTTGAACTTGGTTCTTGGTTCTTGGTTCTTGGTTGAAAATACTTGCTGGAATTTTGTTGATCTTGCAGCTATGAATTTCTGAAATTTTTCCATCTTGTTTCTGATTGTGTAAAGGAGTTTTTGGGGTTTGTTAGTGTTTAAATAAGGGAAGAATCCTAGTCCTCAAGGATTGGGAAATTCAGTTGGGAAAAGAAAAAGGAAAGCAAAGGGGAAAGTTTCCTTTTTGCAAGAAACCGTGTGAGCTTGTTTCCTTATTGCAAAGCCGTGTGAAGATTGCTTAGGAAACCACCTGAATTCAGTTATTTGACCATTTATTTGGTTTCCTAAACTGTTGGAATCGTGTTTTCTTGGTTTCCTAATTGGTGTGGCTTGCTTCTTTGAGCATTGTGGTCCGAGTTTTGAAAGAATAACTTGCTGGAGTTTTTATTTTTTGCACAAGTTCAATATTTTCAGTCAAGAAAACTTTAAAATCAAGAATTTTCGCACAATTATACCACACATTAGGGTGTCTATATTGTGTCTTCATTCTTGGTCATTCTTTGGAATTCTTGACAACAAATCTACTCTAAGCTTTCTAAGTTTTTTTGTTACTCTTATTCCTCTCCTTGATACTTAACTTTTGACACTTGTTGAGGACAATTGAGCAGGTTCTTCATCAAAGAGCATATAGATTGATCTCAAGAGAGGTAAAATGCTTAGTGGTGAGCACAAGGAGGGTAAAAGCCATAATATTTGAGGGAAGCGAGTGCAAATACTAAGGGAGTGGTTCACATATTCTTATTTATTTTCTTTTTTATTGTTAACGATTTTTCTTGCAGGTTTATTCATCATGTCTAACAAAAGTGTAGAACAAAACTTTGACATGAAGTCCATGTGGCAAGCTATGCAAGAGCAATTGGCTCAAATGAATGTTAGAATGGAAGGCATGGAGTCAGCCTTTAAAGCCCAAACTAGGGTTACGAGGAATCTGATGTATGAGGAGGATCATGGAGATGAAGCATCCGAGTATGATGACATAATCACTCGAAGAGGAAGGAGGGTTACCAACAATCAAGATAGCAATCTTGGAAGCCATCAAGATGAAGATACCTCCATTCCAAGGAAAGCTTGATCCTGAGGCATATCTTGAATGGGAACGTAAAGTGGAGTATATTTTCAATTGCCATAGCTACTCCGAAGAGAAGAAAGTGCAATTAGCTATAGTGGCATTCACGGATTATGCTAGCATATGGTGGGATAAGCGTGTGAAGGAAAGAAGAAGATGTGAAGAGGAGCCTATTAGAACTTGGCGTGAGATGAAGAATGTCATGAAGAAAAGATTTGTGCCAAGTTACTATGTAAGAGATCTTCATCATAGGCTTCAAACGTTGAAGCAAGGTTCAATGAGTGTGGATGAGTATTACAAAGAGATGGAGATGCTCATCATTAGGGCTGATATCAAGGAAGAAGAAGAGGCTTCAATGGCTCGATTTATAGCTGACTTAATATGGATATTGCTTGAAAAAGTGGAGCTCTAACACTACCTAGACATCCATGACTTGGTGGACATGGCCATCAAGGTTGAGAGACAATTGAAGGGTAGATGTGCAAGGGGGTATTCTTCAATGCAAAATCGAGCTAATTGGAGAGTAGAGTAGCCAAGGAGAAGTGAGAGAGGAGTTGATCAACCACGGGTTACTCCAACTCATGAAGGTGCCAACAAAATCGATCCATTCATCCAAATCATCTTCTAAGGGTAAGATTGAAACTTCCAACAAGGCAAAGTGCTATTAAGTGTTTTAAATGTCAAGATTATGGTCATGTAGCTTCTCAATGTGCAAGTAAAAGAGCTTATGATTGTGCTTGACAATGGCAATGTTGAGAGTCTGAATTCAAGTGATGATGAAGATATGCCACCATTGGAAGGAGGAAGCGATGAGGAAATCATTGAATGTACTGGTGATCATGGTGAAATTTTAGTCACAATGAAGACGTTGAAGTGAACAACCTAAAGAAGATGAGGAGAATTTGTAACGAGATCACATCTTTCATACTAGATGCACTGTCAATCATAAGGTATGTAGTGTGATATTGATGGAGGTTGTTGTACTAATAGTGGCTAGTTCATTATTTGTAGATAAGTTGCAATTGCCTACATTAAAGCATCCAAATCCATATTATCTACAATGGATGACTGATATGGGGAGTTTGAAGGTTACAAAGCAAGTGGTTGTGTCTTTTGCCATAGGGAAGTATGAAGATGAAGTTGTATGTGACGTTGCACCTATGCAAGCTTGTCACATTATTCTTGGAAGACCATGGCAATTTGATAGAAGGGCTGATCTTCGATGGGTTCAAAAACACTTATTACCTTTGCTTGGAGTAAAAAGAATGTCATCTTAACACCTATGAGGCCAATTGAAGCTTATAGAGATCAACTTAGAATAGGTGAAGAGTGTAAGATGAGATCAAAGGAAAGGAGTGTTCACTGAGAAGAAGAAAAAGAGTGAGAGTGATGCGAGTGAGAAAATTTCGAAAACTTGTTTGAGTGAGTGCAAGAGTGTCTTACCTGTGAGGGCTAATTGTCTTGTATCAATATACTCTCAAGAAGAAATTTATTTTACTAACTCACTTAACCAATCTTTTCCTAGTGTTTTTGTGACTATTTTGCAGTTTGATCATCAAGGAAAAACACATCATCATTGCTGCCATAATGTCCAGATTCGTTTAATCCACCTAGAAGACAAAATCGTGAAGAAGGAATTGATACAAAGTTCAAATGCCATATTGAACTTGGCTGAATTGCTAGATTCTACTGATTTGTGGCTTAAGCTTTTGTGTTTTTTTCATTTTAATTATTTTACTTTAGATTTTAATTTGGTCTTGCATGTTTGTTTCATTATTTTAGGTGATTATGTTTTGCATTTTGTTAGCTTAACTTCTTGTAGTGCAATCTATCTTAGGAGTTCATTTGTGTTCAGTCATCATTATGTGGGTGATTCTCAACATGTTTTGAGTGAATTAACATGCAATTTCACTTGTATCAACATTTTTACATTTGTGTTTGCATTTTGTCCAGTTTTTATCATAATCTTAGTTGGTGAATATATTGTGTTCTATCATCTTGTTGTAGACAGTTTTGATTTTTTCTTTGATAGAGTATTTTATCATGATAGGAATTATGTGTTTGTTTATACGTGCTGTTCTAAATGTTCTAGTGTTTTAGTTTTTAGTAATTTTCAGATTTTTTATTCTTTGTTGCATTATACGAATTATGCAAGTTTAATAGTTGGTAGTGTTGTGCATGGTTCGTCTAGGTAACTTTAATTCTGTCCGCATTTTTATTTCTTCTTTTGATTATATTTGTTACTTTGTTAGTAGCCCATGTATCTTCATTTATATTCATGTTTTTGAGGATGATACTCATCAAGACATGTCTATTATTCTTAGATCAAAATCCATTGTTGGATCATCCATGATTGTCTTTGAGTTTTGTCTTATTTCATCTTTAGAGAACAATGAGTTTTCAGGTACTTGTGTTTATTCTTGCATTGAGTCATCTGGTTTATATGACTTAGTACATATCATAAGTGTCGCTGGTGGTCATAATTGTTTATCTATCCATCCTCTAGTTACTTATATTGGTTTATATATTGTAGGAGATTCGAGGACGAATCTTTTCGAGGCAGGAGGGATTGATATGAACCAAGGAGCACCTCCACATGAAGGACTTAAATCAACAATGTGCATGGCTTGGATGAGTCAACATGGCTACTCGTGTAGGGACTTTCACGACTTATGGTTTTTTTACAAGTTTGAAGTTCACATTGATAATGCTTGTACCTTGGGTCAAGGGATAAAGTATTGGTTGTGGATCAAGTCAACATACAAAGATGGCCCAATTGAAGATATTAAGCTATCCAAAACAATATTACAAGGAGCTGGTTACTTGGACTTGCTTTGAGGGCCCTTGAAGTTGCTAAATGAAGGCCCAATGGAGCTTAGGAAGGGACGTCCAACCCATGAACTGATTTTGGATGAATTTTTATGTTTTTTTATTAGTTTCCTAAGTCTTTACAAGTTGTAACTTTTAGTCAGTTGCCCAATTGTGATAGGTTACAACTAGTTTTAGTAGTTTACTTCATTTTAAGCTTCTAGACTTGTCTTTGTAAGCCTATAAATAGGCATGTTACTGTTCATCCGAATTATTATGATGATTATTGATAATTTCCAACACTTTGAGTGTTTTTCTCGTGATGAGTTCTTTTTAGTTCTTTGGTGATTAAGAACTACTCTTGTTCTTAACGAAGAGATTTTGTTAAGTTCAAATTCTCGCTTAGAGTTTATTCAATCAGTTTGTTGTTAGTCTTTTAGGTTTGTCTACTTAGGAATCTACACCACAAGTTGGTTAGGGGTCTAGAGCGAATTCTAAAAGGAGAACATTCAACGAAAGTTGGATAGAATCAAAGCAACCAATTCGTGATTCTTGGAGTCTTTGAATGGGGTTTCAAAGGAGTCAAGCATTCAAGTTGTTTAACTTAGAATTTTCAAGATTTTCTTGACATTCACTACTTTCGCGTATATCACCACCAGGCCATTGCCTGACCCCAAAACCCCACCAGCTCTCCTCCACCACTTGCCTTCTCCATCAATTAGCAACCTCACACAACAGCCACAGTTAGCCCCCAGACACCCACCCCATCCACCGTGAATTAGTTCCTACACCACAAACCTCCTCCTGTACCGGAGCAACCCAACAATCTTCAACCAAAGTCACAACCACTACCCCCAAATTTTCACGCCCATGTCAACCACAATCAAATATAAATCCACGGAAACAAAAAATTAAAAACTTCCAAGGAAAAATAGCACTAAACAACACACAAAAAACTAGTAAAACCATACCTAGCGCCTATTCCCCACGACTCACCACACCACAGCCCCCTAAAACCAATCCATAGTCACCAGTTACTCTCCTAACTCCTCCCACCACCATGGCCAAATGCCCTCCTCCGCCAATTGAATTAGCCACAATTCACCACTAGCCCATTGTTCACATCAACAACTATCAGATTACTAGTTCAACCACCTTCAACCGTCATCAATTTGCACCACTTCCACCCGCACGTACCATTTCACCAATCGTAGACACAAGACCAACAGCAATCCCAAAATCACTGCCCAACCTCTTCCCCTACATCCAAATCACCAACCAGCACCACAGTCGAGCAAACGTCATCAAATTCAATATCACCATCACCACCTCCATCCAACTGTCACCCCCTCGACAACCTGCAAAATCATAATATCCAAACACCCACACGACCTGCAAGAAAAAAAATAGATACACAATAGCCCCAATTTATCAATTGTCATTTCCAATTTCAGCTATCTCCACCTCTGCAATCCTAAAATTGTATTACTATCGCCAGAACACAACCAATTCACCACTGCCACCCACCTGCAAACAAAAAATCACTCCACACACCGCAATCAGCCCCATAAACTCCAAACTGCCACCAAATCCCCACCACACTCTGTTACATCGCAGTTGCAATAGTAGCCCCAAATCGCCCCTGTAAATCCTCTGGATAGAGACCAAGAGAAAAAGGGCGAGAGAGAAGAAGGGAGTAGAACAAGAGAATTTCAGAACAAAGAAGGTAAGGGTGAGAGAAGTAGAGAGGTGAGAACAAGAAATCAAATAATTTAAAAAAACAAAAAAAAGAGGGAAGACAAAGAGAACCAAAATAGAAAGAGAGAGAGAACGAGAATGAGTGAGAAAGAGATGAGAAGAGAAGAATTGAAGAGGGGGTCAGTGAAGAAAATGAATAGAAAGAGAGGGGAAGGGCAAAGCGTGAATAGAGAAAAGAGAGGATAGAGAGCGAGACAGTAGAGAGAGAGAAGAGAGACTGGAGAGAAAGACAGGAAAAGAGAGAGGGAGATCGATGGAAAGGAGAAAAGAAACGGGAGGAAGACATAGGAAGAGAAAAGGGGAACGGAAAGCTGGAGACAAAAAGAAGCAGAGACAAAGTGTGAGAAAGAAGGGAGCAGTGGAAAGGAAGAGAAGAACGAGAGAGAGAGAGAGAGAGAGAGAGAGAGAGAGAGAGAGAGAGATAAGCTGGAGAAAGAAGATGACAAAAATTAGGGGTGTTAAGGTTTTAATTTGACAGTTAATTCATTATATTTGTTGTTTATTTATCTTAGTTTAGTTTTAATTCACTTAATTAGTTTTTAATCAATTTCTTTTTTTTTTTTTTGGCTAACCCCGTACATGGGGGAGGGCGCCACTTCTTTAATTTTATTAATATGAAAAGCTTGAGGGGGACAAGAACCTTACCTCAAATAAATACAATATGAAAAATTAAAAATAAAAATAAAAATTACATAACTCTAATATAAGGCAATTGCCTTTGATCAAGTAAAACTAATCCTATAATATGCCTAGGAAGGCTAGACAAATCATAATGCTGATTGGTACCACCACTTGCTAGCACTGCCAAAGAATTTGCTACAGCATTAGCTTCCCTAAACACATGAGAAAAATGAAAAATTATTTTCTGAGGAAAACATCTTAATCTTTCGAGACAATTGGCCTAATCTTCCAAGGAACATCCACTTCATCATTCATCATCTTGGCTAATATTTGTGAGTCCATCTCAACTTCCACTTGCTTGAATTGGTGATTCATGCAAATTTTTATGCCTTCCATTAACGCCATACATTCAGCTTCCATATTCGTCCTTATGCCAAAATATATAGAGTACCCCAAGATTAATTCTCCCTTTGTCATTCCGAATTACTCCACCTCCTCCCTGCATGACCTGGATTCCCAATAGATGAAGCCATCTACATTGAGCTTCACATAATTTTCCTTAGGGAATTTCCACAACACTGCCATAGAAATTCTTTTCCTCCTCGGCAATAAACAACGAACCAGCCCCACCGTAGTCAATCTTGCATCAGTCCAATGAACGTTGCTTGTAAGTGGCCATGCTTGAGTAATTGCCAACACACATTGCTGGATTTTGGCACAAATACTCCAAGATGAGACCAATACACCCTCAAAGCAAGCCATATTTCTCGCCTTCCACAACTCCCAACATATTATAGAGGGAAGGATCAAAATCAACTCTCCCTTTGCTGATTTGAAAGACAAATTCATCCACCAATGCTGCAATCTAGCTCTAAAACCTTGCATAGACATATTAGTTTTCAAGTCTAACAAGGTTTCAAAGAAATCCCATACCAAAACAGCAACATTACAAGTAGCAAATACATGATCCAAAGTTTCCACATGAGCACCACATAGATAACATTTGGAAGGTACTTGAAACCCAAGTGTGTGAAGTATATCAGGGAAAGGCAAATATTCATTCAATAACTTCCACATAAAGACAGAAATCTTACATGGCAAGCGAGGCACCCAAATCAGCTTCCTAGAACCAATAATAGCCCGACTTATCTCTAATTTGGTCCCATGCAGAAGAAATGGTGAAATTACCTGAGGAGGAATGCTTCCAAGCCATTTCTCCATCAATGACAACAAGATCATCCCAAAAAAGATGCTACACTCCAATCATCCTTTGCCAAACATTTGTTGCCACATGATAATTTTGAGGAGAATCCAAACTACCATATTTTGAAGCCATAAACACAGCCCACAAGGAACTCTTTTGTTCAAATTTCCAACATAATTTGTAACTGAAAGCTGCCACCATATCTTCTAACCTTCTAACTCCTAAGGCCTCCTTCAGCTTCTGGATAGCACAAATCCTTCCAAGATACCCAATGCCTCTTAGTTACCATCTCTGAATTGCCCCAAAAAAAATCTGCCAAAAGCCTCTAATTCTCTTGAAAACCTGCTTTGGTGGCATCATAACTGCAAACACATGTAAAGGAATTGCTGATAGAACATGTTTTATCAATATCAACCTTCCCCCCTGAGAGAGCAACTTTTTCTTCCAACTTGCAATTTTTGCAACAAACTTATCAATAATAAATTGGAAATAAATTGTTTTTCTCCTACCCTTAAAGAGTTTACAGCCCAAATAATAAAAAGAAACGATCCTTGGCACACTCCAGTCAACCTTTCCATCATCCTTTTCTGCCCACTCGTACACCTTTTAGAAACTATAAAGAAACTTTTTGTTTTATTTATCTTTTGCCCCGATCCTCCCTGATAATCGTCTAGAAATTTAACCAAATTCTTGATGGATCTTTTATTCCCCTTAGAAAAAATCACAATGTCATCAGCAAATGCCAAGATGTGAGATTACTGGGCATCCTCTTGGTAATGTAAATGACTCAATTCTACCATTCTCCATCCATTGCTTAATTCCTCTGCTAAAAACTTCAACTACAAGAATAAATAAAATGGGAGACATAGGATCACCTTACTTTATTCCCCTAGAAGCCTGAAAGAAGCCACAAGATTTACCATTAATCAAAATAGAGAACCAGCTTTGAGAAAGGTTATTCAGAACCAGTTGGATAAACCTTTCGGCAAAACCAAAGCTCCTTAGTACCATCTACAAAAAAGACCAAGAGACACGATCAAAAGCCTTCATCATATCTAGTTTAAACAAACAATTATGACCCCTAGTTTTTTTATCAATCGATGCCACCATCTCCTGAGCCAACAATATATTTTCTGAAATCTCTCTTCCCTTCACAAACGCAGACTGCTCTGGCGAGATAAGAGAAGGAAGTAAAGTTTTTAATCAATTTCTCTAAACTAATTGATTAATTAATCTTTAATTGGTTTTTGGGCAATTTTAGTTGTTTATCCACTGTGTGAATATTTATTTTTTTAGTCTTTAGTTTTGTTTTTGTATCACTATATCCCAATCCCTTTTTGACTTTCTACATTTCAGTCCCTGGTATTTATGGAACTGCCTCCTCGCATTTCGTTTTCTTTTCAATTAGGTCCTTGATTTGTAGATGTAATTCCCTAGTTGCTGGAATTTAGTGTTTTGACCCCCAATATACTTTAATTTTGTATTTCTATCTCCTTAGAATTATGTGAATTTTTTTATTTATTTTTTATTATTTTTTCATTTTTATTTTTATTTTTATTTTTATTTTTATTTTTACCCCTTATATTTTATAGAGTTTTATCTTAGCCCCTTAGTTGTCAGAATTCATTTTTTACCTCAATTTGTCAATAGTTATATATTCTAGGTTTTGTTTGTTTATACCGAGGTGCCTTGACTCGTTTGTTCATTTTGAGTAGTATTTGTACCGGGTTTTCGAGAGGTATTCCTATCACTTATTAATCTCTTTTTTGTGTGCTCCAATGTGCGTTACATGATTTTTATGCATTTTATTCACATATTTCCTATTTGGCATGCTTTTTGCATATTTATTCCTTTCAGGCGATTTCATTTTAAATCTTATTATTTCTTTATTATTATTTTGATAAAAATGTAATATTTTGTATTTAACTAGTCAATGTAATAGTTAGATTATTTTTCTCATGTTTTAGCAAAAAATTGTATAATTAGATAGAAAGTGTAATAGATAGGGCATTTTAATTTCCCCCCTTAAATTGTAAATTAAACCCCTGATGTAATAGTTAGGGTTTATTTGCTTTTGCGTGCTTACGTTCTTATTTGTTTTACCGCTTTCATTAGGATTTTGCATCTAGATATCATGCTTATGTGTTATGTGCTCCTACTTGACTTCATATGTCTTTATATGTTTAATTTGCCTTTAATTTACGATTTACCATTTAATTCATGTTTTTTTGTTATTCCGTCACCATACTAGTCCAACGCTAGTTGTGGCTTCTCGTTTTTCCTGCTAGTCTAACGCTAGTGGGAAATTCCTAGAAAAGGGCTAGTCCAACGCTAGACCCTTAGGGCATTTTAGTGTTAAGTGCACTCATGTGCATTTTATATCATCTCACACACTAATTTTTTAGAAAATTTTCATTTTTGCATGATTTGTATATATTTTTGTTTTATTATTATCTTATTATCTATTATCTATTTTTAACAAATATTCAGTGCATGATATTTAGGTTGCATTTCACTTAGAAATCAGGTCATTTGTGTGATCCGACTAGAAATAGTCACCTACATGTCGTTCTTCCCTCTATGAATAGGAACATTCAGTCACAAGTTATTAGTCCCCCGTACCCGTCATGTTGCATACCCCCGTACCCGTCATGTTGCATACCCACTTTCTTTCTTCACTTAATATATATTATTATTATTTTCTTTTCTTTTTGCATCACATTTTGCATAGACACTCGTGACTCCCTCGAGGTCGCGACTCGAGTTTTGCAATTAATGCGATAATCTCGGTCCAGTCTCGACAAGACATTTCGACCATCCCAATATTCATATTTAGACTTAGGATTTGTATTCATTTAGATACATCCGAACGCGATAGAACTTAGGGTTAAATTAGAAAATTTTGATTAAATCTCGCAACTAGTCTCGACTAGGTGGAAAGGGTGCCTTAGGCGTGAGCCTTTGCCTTCCTTTTCTTCAAATGTAACTCCCAGACCTTTTTTCTCTTGTTTTTCGTAGACCGGAGTCGAAAAAGGGTTTTAAATGATTTTTCTAAAATTTTTATTTTTGTTTTGTTAAACGATTTTTCGGGTGACTTCGTACATCCTAACTCAGTACCAAGTAGCGACTCCATTTTTTTAAAAAAAACAAAACCCTTTTTCAAAAATCATTTGGCCAAAACTGTCGCACTTTTAGTCTCGACCTTGTTTTCTTTTAAAATACCATTTTCCTTAAAATACACTTTTTTCACTAAAATTTGATTTTTCTCACACACGCACGGTTTTTCCAAAACCTTTATTTTCGAAAAGGGTCATCGAGATTGGACCGTCTTTTCGGGATGCGACAGTCAATGTAACACCCTAGAAAATGCACACATAAGATACATTTTTCTCTAATTAGGGTTAAGTGATAGACCTTGATTTATTACTTGGAAGAGTTCTTGAATTAGTTAGGTTACTTAATTAAAGGTTTCATTAGTAAGCAAGAATACCTAAGTACTAAAGTTAGAATAATTTCATTTGACCATTTAATTTATACTAGTGTTCAAATTTTGATTAGCTTATTTTATTATATTCTAGTCTTTTGATTACTTGAATTTTAGCTCAATTTTACTTGAAAATCTCAATTATTTTCTCACTTTATTTTCTTTTCCCTTGACTGAAAATTCTTCTTTTTCTTTTCTTTTCTTTTGGCCGAAATTTCTCTTCTTTTCTTTGGGCCGAAATTCTTTTCTTTCTTTTTATTCTTGTGGCCGGTTTTCCTCTTTCTATTTTTGTCCTAATTTTCTTTAATAATTTATGTCTATTTATTGAATATATATAAGTGATAAGAGTTATTAATTTTTCACCAATTAAATTAATCCAAGTGGCCATTCTTGCATTAAATGACTAACTATTTACTTTACTCTTGTAAGGATTTAATTGGACCACCATTTTTCCCATCTTTTCTTCTTTTCTTTTTCTTTTTCCTAGCCTATTTCTCTCTCTTTTCCTTCTCACTTTGGCCGGCCAAGCCTTTCTTCTTCTTTCCCCATTTTTGCTCTCAAATTTCTTGGACTTTCATCTCTCAAATTGGAACAAATCCACCATAGGAAGTGGACTTCTATCTTTTCTAAGCAAAATTCTAAGCATATCTAAGGTATTTACCATGAACCTACATTATTAATTTCATGTTTTAATTAGTTTTTATTCAAGTTTAATACCAAGTTCTTGTTAAGATTACTTGAAGAAATTAGTTAGAACTTGATATGTACTTGTTAGATAAAGTGTTCTTGTGGTTAAATAGACTAGTATGTGGTATTGGAACCTTGAAATTTCATGAAGAACATGTTATTTGGGTGAAAGTTCTTGGAGCTTAATCCTTGAAATTTAGTGAGATTTTGATTGAATTTGGGTTTGGATTGAACTAAGAAGTGGTAGAACTTGATGAATTATTGGTTGGATGATTGAAATCTTGATGAAAAACAAGTTTGGAAGGGCCGAAAATCAAGGGGAAATAATGCCCAAATTTTGTTAGAAAAACCCTAGAAAACCCTAGCATAAAAACCCTAGAATGTAAACCCTAAACCCTAAACCCTAAACCCTAAACCCTAGAAAAAAAAAAACTAGAATTTAATGGGGTATTTCTTGAAATTTTCTTACTAGATTAATTAGGGTTTAAATTGAGTTTTTCATTAGATTATTTCTTTCAAATTGCAGGATCCAATAGTGAGACCCGACCTTTCTACGAGATATTTTCTGAGGCACCAGGTGAGTGTCTTTATGTGTGCATGATGCATGGAATGTGATAATTTTATTTTGTGACTATTATGCTTAACTTGCAAATATTATGTGAGTACATGTGTTATTTGAGGAAAGATGTGTACTTTATCGCATCTATTCCACAATGTGTTACCGCTTTTATTATTTAAAATGTTATTTGTGTGTGTGAGACTACCGTGACTAACGTCACTGTTATTTCACGGTTAGTCAACCGGGCTGCAAGTGGGAGGACATAAGGTGCTGGGTGTTTTAGGTGTGATGTTCTTTCCTTTTGAGTTGTGAATCCTCAAAGAGGCCAACTCCGGAATGAACTTTCTTGATTGTGTGTTGACCATCCAGGGTTGAGATTTTTCTCCCCCGGATGTGGTAGCTTGTACGGAGGTTATAAGGTGTTTGGCGGTTAGGGCTTGTGATTGATAAAACTGATATGTTCCTTGATAAAGACCTGAGCTATTATCTCGGTCTAAATATCGTGGCGACATGATCAGTACCTGCTCCTCTACGGTTAAGCTTGCTTCCGTAGTTGAGCCCTGTATCCGCCAGTGACTACATGTGAATTAAATTGCTCATATATTGTTTATTTAATTTATTGATTATTTTAATGACCTAAATCATGAGTGCTTGGTATGATTGCATGAATTGGACATTCACTGGGCTATTATAGCTCATTCCATTTTATTTGTTTTCCTTTACTCAGGTCAACTGAAAATTTAAAGCTGGATCAACTGGTTTTTTTTGGGTTATTATAAGTGTTTTAGTGTTGTAATAGTCGCACTATGTTAGGCTATTATTGTGAAAAAAAATTATGTACATTATGACTTGTAACTTTTTGATATGACTTGTATCTTCAAGTTAAATAATAAAAGTTTGTTTTATTTTATTCCACGTCACTTCATGTTATTTTATTTTAAGTTAAGTACGTTTGGATTTTCATGTGAGTGCGTGCATCGAGCCCTGGCGAGAGCTAGGCAGGCAGTCCGCTAAGCCCTTTGGTGCGCCTCTGGGCAAAGTGGGGCTGTCACAGTCAATGACCCCACTAGTACCCTTTACTTTTACGATTTTTTTAGGACGCGACACCTTTACCGCCGTTCTACCTTCGGCCGAAGAGGTAAATCCTTCATACTCCTTCCCAGTCAATTTGTATGCTGTTTGATCATTGAGTTTTGTATATTTGATGGATTCATGATGTCTTACTTATCGATTTGGAAGGCTTGAAAACTTGATTTGTGAATTTAGAATTTAGAGGAAAAACAGAGGGTGGATTCGGGTGAGGGGAAGAGAGTGTGAAAGAAAGAGTGAACAGAGATGGAGAGAGGGATGCGGAAGAGAGAGAGAGAGAGAGAGAGCAATCGGAGAAGACCAAATGAGAAAGAGAGAAAAAGTAGGAAGAAAAAAAAAGGTGAAGAAAGATAGCTGAACAAAAACGGAGATCAGACATGAAGAAGAAGGAAGGAGAAGCAAGAGAGAGAGAGAGAAAGAGAGAAAGAGAAGACTAGATTGGGAGAAATAATTTGGAAGTGTTCAGATTACTGGAAGAAGAAAAAAAATGAAAAAAATGAATTTTGGGAATTTTTGGAATGATGAATTTTGAGGGTTAATTGTTTTCGTCTTAAGCCGATTTTTAAGGAAATCTTAGTGTTTTGTTTTTCTTTTTATGTGTTTAATTTTTTTTTTTAAGTTTAGCTAATTTTTAATTAGTTTCTATTTTTTTATTCAATTTAGTTGTGATTTAGTAATTAACTTAGTTAATTTGGATTAATTAGTCTAGTCTTAATTCATTTTGGGCATTTTAATTTTTGTTTTATCACAAATTAATTTATTTAGGTTTAAGTGTCCATTTTCTTTGGCCTTATTGATGACCCCTTTAAGATTTCATTTTTATGCAATTTAGTCCCCCCCCCTTTTATATTGACCCCTAGATTTTTAATTTCTTTCAATTAGATTCATAATTTGTAAATTCACTCCTTATTTGTTTGAATTTATTGTTTTACTCCCAATTTGTTTTAATTTGCATTTTGCCTTCTTAAACTTGTGTAAAATTTTAATTTTGCCCCTACATCAATTTGAATTTCCAATTTTACCCCTTAAGCTTTATGAAAATTTAATTTTGGTTTCATTAATTGCTAGACTTTACGTTTTATCCCAATTTGTCAATATTTATATATTTTAGGCTCTATTTATTTATATTGTGATACATTAACATGTGTCTTCATTTTCTTAAGCATTAGTACCGGGTCTTCACAAAGGTACCCCTATTTCTCATTAATTTCTCTTTATGTGCCCCAATGTGCTCTTATGTGATTTTTATGCATTTTCTTCAAATGTTTCTTATTTTTACATGCCTTTTTTTGTGTATTTATTTTTATTTATTTTAATTTTTATTTTCATGTTATTTAGTTCCGAATTTTATTATTTGGCAAAAATGTACTATTTTTGTATTTAGTTAGTCAATGTAATAGTCAGATTATTTTTCTCATATTTTAGCAAAATTTTGTGTAACTAGATAGAAAATGTAATAGATAGAGCATTTTTAATTTTTTTTCCCTTTTTTTAAATTGTAAATTAAGCTCCGGTGTAATAGTTAGAGTTAATTTGCTTTTGCATGCTTACGTGCTTATTTGTTTTACCGCTTTCATTAGGATTTTGCATCTAGATATCATACTTATGTGTTATGTGCTCCTACTTGATTTTACATGTTTTTATATGTCTAATTTGCTTTTAATTCACGCTTTACCATTTAATTTATGTTTTATGTTATTCCGTCACCACACTAGTCCAACGCTAGTTGTGGCTTCATCATTTCCCCGCCAGTCCAATGCTAGTGGAATTTTTTAGAACGAGCTAGTCCAACGCTAGCCCGTTAGGGCATTTTAGTGTTAGGTGCACTCGTGTGCATTTTACATCCCACTTCACGCATTTTAGTTTTTCTTTCATATTTTTATTATTCTTACTATTATTTATTTATTTTTGACAAAAATTTAATGCATGACATCTAGGTTGCATCTCACTTAGAATTTAGGTCATTTTGTGTGATCCGATTAGAAATAGTCGCCCACTCACGTGGGAAGCGGTGGCGTACATGCCGTTCCCCCCTCCGTGAGTAGAAACATTCAGTCACCAGTTATTAGTGCCCATACTCGTCATGTTGCATACCCATCTTTCTTTCTTCACTAACTACATATTATTTTTTTTTCTTTTCTTTTGCATCGCATTTTGCATAGACACTCGTGACTCCCTAGAGGTCTCGACTCGGGTTTCACAATTAATGCTATAATTCCGACCAAGCCTCGACGGAACATTCAGACCCTCTCGATTCCTATATTTAGACTTAGGATTTGCATTCATTTAGATACATCCAAATGCGATAGAACTTAGGGTTAATTGAGGAAATTTTGATTAAACCTCGCAACTAGCTTCTGCTAGGTGGAAAGGATGCCTTAGGCGCAAGCCTTTGCCTTCTCTTTCTTCAAATGTGACTCCCGGACCTTTTTTCTCTCTCTTTTCGTAGACCGGAGTCGGAAAAAGGTTTTAAATGATTTTCAAAAATTTTATTTTTGTTTTGTTAAAACGATTTTTCGGGTAACTTGGTACACCCTAACTCAATACCAAGTGGCGACTCCATTTCAAAAAATAAAACCCTTTTTCAAATCATTTGGCCAAACTGTCACATTTTTTAATCGCGGCCTTCTTTTGTTTTTCAAAATACTATTTTTCCTAAAAATAATATTTTTTTACTAAAAACTCAATTTTTTCACACACGCACAATTTTTTCAAAATCTATCTTTTCAAAGGAGGTCACCGGACCGGACCGTCTTTTCGGGACACAACAGTCAACGACCCCCCTAGTACACCTTTTCCATTTTTACGATTTTTTAGGACGCGACACACCTAATCTAACTAATGCGTACCCAGTTAAGTTTTGTGTGTAACATGATACGTAAGCGTAATTAATCATGAAGTAGTAATGAAATTCACATTCGAAAATCAAATGCTGAACCAAAATATAAGTATGAAAATGACTGGACAAAATTTAATTAGCGTTTGGCATGAAAATATAATTATTTAATAGTTTCGGGGTAGATTCATAATCGTGTAAAACTTAAGGGGCCAATTTATATTTTTCAAAATTATTGGGCAAAAAATGTAAATATTAAAAAAGGTTTGGTGAAAATTTAATTATTTATAAGTTTTTGGCTCTAATTGATAAAAATTAAAAATTCAGGACTAATTTTATTTTTTTAAATCATAGGGGCCAAAATGCAAATATGCAAAAATTTTCCAGTCCAAATGTAATTATATATTTATTTTGAGACCAATTTATAATCATGTAAAATTTCAACGTCCAAATTATGATACTTTTAAATCATATGTGATGAAATGTAAATATGCAAAACTTTTAGGAATTAAAAATTAACTATGTACAAGGTTTCGAGTCCATTTTATGAGTACGTAAAATTTCAAGGGGCCTAATTGTAATTTTGCATAATTATAGGGGCCAAAGTGTAAATATACAAAATTTACAAGGTGAAAATTTAACTATGTACAAATTTTGGGTCTAGTTTATTATCACGTAAAACTTCAGGGACGTAACTGTAATTTTCATAATTACACGACCCAAAGTGTAAATATGTAAAACTTCAGAGATTAAAAATTAACTATACACAAGTTTGGGTCCAATTTCTAATTAAGTAAAACTTCACTGGGCCTAATTGTAATTTTTCATAATCATAGGGGCCTAATTGTAAATTTGAGAAATTTTTGGTGTGAAAAATTAACTATGTATAAGTTTAGGGTCCTAATTTATAAATACGTAAAACTTTACCGGTATAATTGTAATTATGTGATAATTATAGGGGTCAAAGTGTAAATATGCAAAACTTTCATGGTAAAATTTAATTATGTACAAGTTTCGGATCCAATTTGTAATTACTGTAAAACATCAAGGGCCTAATTGTAATTTTTCATAATTATATAGGCCGAACTGTAAATATGCAAAACTTCCAAGATGAAAATTTATAATTATTTTAGACTTCATGAATGTAAGTTTTTCATAATTATTATGCAAAACTTTCATTACCAAAATTCTAATTTTCTAAAATTTAATGGGGCCAAAATGAAAATATAGCAAAACGTTTGGGGTCTACATATAATTATTTAATAGTTTGGGGGACAAATCATAATCATGTAAAAATTCAAATTTAATATTTTATGGGGTAAAAATGTAATTATTTAATATTTTAGGGGCCAAATCATAATAATGTAAAAAATAGGGGCTGAATATTACAATTTTCTAAAACTTATAGTTGCCAAAATGTAAATATGCAACAATTATATTATGGGGTAAAAATTTAATCATCTAAAAGTTCCGAGGCCATTTTATAATTATGTAGAACTTCATAGGTTTAGGTTAAATTTTTTCTAAATTATAGGCGCCAACATGTAATTATGCAAAACTTCTAAGGTCAAATTTTAATTATGTGCCTATCGTTTCCTCTCCAATTATAATAATGTAGAACTTGGGTACCAAATCGTAATTTTCCTAAATTATAGGAGTCAAAATGTAATTTTTCAAATCATTATGGGGATCAAATTTTAGTTATGTAGGTTCAATTTATAATTATTTACAACTCTAGGGGCCAAATTTCCCTAAACCCTAAACTTATAGCAACCAAATTGTAATTATGCAAAATTAATGGGATCAAATTTTAACTTCGTAAATATTTCGGGTCTCATTTACAATTATGTAGAACTTCATGTACCACATCCTAATTTTTCCAAATTATAAGGGTCAAAATGTAATTATGCAACATTTCTGGGTCAAATTTTAATTCCTTACAAGTTTAGATTCAATTTAGAATAACCTCAGGTGCCTAATTGTAATTTACTAATTGTTAATATTCAAAATATAAATAAGTACAATCATGGGGTACACATGCAATTATCCAATCATTTTCTAACTAAATTATAAATATACATAAACACAAATAAATACACCACTATTGACAAGTAATCACAATTATTTAATAGTATAATACACTAATATAAACACATTAAAATAACAAATTAACAATTAACAAATATATTATACTAACAAATTAAATTAACTAACTTGTTATTTTGCAACTTGAATCCCGTCTGTTGCCTAAATGCAGCTTGCCTAAATGTATGTGGCTAGCTTGCAATGCGTCTGTCTGCCTGGCTTGCTTCTTCACGTCATCTGCAAGGAAAGCTTGGAGAAACTGAAAGTAAGAAACTCGTCTAAAGCTTGGGGAAACTGAAAGAAAGAAACTCGTCTGCCTAATTTGCTGGGATGAGAAATTGATTGGGAGAGAAAGAGAGGAGTGTTGGTGGTGGGTGTGAACGTTGGGGGGGGGGGGTTGTTTGGGTTATTTATAGGTAGATGGCAAAAATTAGCCTTTGATCAATTGTGATCAATGGCTACAAAAATTAAAAAACAAAAATTTTTGACGCGCCACGTTTGACACTGGAAAATGTCTGACACGCACGTTTTCTAGTGCCAGACGAGCCCACGTGGCAGAGTCATGTTGCCCTATCCGCCAACTTATGCGCTGCATCTGGGAAGCCCGTAGCGTTTCCCCAACGCAGTGCTTGAATAATTCAAAAATTACCTTTTGACACCCACAGTTGCCGAAATTTTTTTTTTCTTAACAATATTCTAACAAATTTGTCAGAATCTAAATTACATATATGGTTCCCATGATAAAAAGAGAAGAAAAGGAATCTAAAGAAAAGGAGTTATGTTACATTTGGGCCCTATAGTATTAGTTAACACAAACTATGCTTTGTTTGTTTGGAGGTACTTTTGAGAAACATGTTTTCTAAAAACACTATACACGTTTTTTCAACGAACTTTTTATTTCAAAAATACATTTATCAAAAATAATTTTTAAAACTGTTACAGTAATATTTCATAAAAAATACTTCAAAAAACATCCATTCAGACGAAGCCAGTCTTAAAAAAGCAAAAGTGTTTTTTTAGTTATTTTCTGGTACAAGTATATTAAATTACTTTACTTCTCAAGAAATAATTAAAAGAAAAACGAGTAGTTTGATGCGGCATGAAGCTTACGTCAGACAAGGATACATCATCCAATGGACAACGCGCATTGTAGTCAAAGAGTAACTTTTTGATATTGCTTTCTAATTGGAATAAGAAAATAAAAGGTTTTTTTTTTTTCGCCCCTTTTACCTTAAAGGGAAGTAAAGTTTCTCCGGGATTGCAATATTTGCTGTTGCAACAATTAATGGACAATTAGTTTCAAAAAAAAAAAAAGAAAAAACAATTAATGGACAATTGGCGGCCCAAATCGGTTGCTCCTGAAGTAGTCACATTTAAGTTTAAATTATTAATTTGAATTTGATATTTCTTTATTGAACGCACAGTTGTCGAAGTTTCAGATTCAAGGTTTTTTTTTTATTTTGTTTAAAAGTTATATTTAGTTCAGCTTGCTTTGTTCTAGTCCCATGCACGCTAAAAAATAGTTTTTAAAGTTCCTTATGGCAAAGAAATGAATGAAAACCCGTGAAAGTAATTTGTTGTACAAAATTAGATATAATGTATCTTTTAATTTATATATATATATATATATATATATTAAAGATGTTCATGTTCCTAACCACTGCCATCTCAACCTAATTTTCAGTTTTTCTTCATTGCATGTACAATCACGTATTAATAAATATTCTAAATGATAGGAAGAAAATTAAAATCACGTATTAATGTTAATATGGACACTAAAGTCAAATTAAATTTAGAAATTTTAATATATATATATATAATACTAATTAAAGTAATAATCATTAGTCATTTCAAAGCATTACAATGAGGATGAAAGAAAAAGAAATTGTTTGAAATATAATAAGCTAGATAACCTCACCCCTTCCCTACCCACTTCAAACGATTTTTCAATTTTTATTAATTTATTCTACTGTCTCATTTATTATGCAAAATAAATGGTAAAGAAGACATAGTTTTCTAAAAATATTGAATTGCAAAAGACATAATGATACAATTTGGTAACAATTTATGTTAGAACTTCACTATATAGTCAAAGGTTGAAATGGTATGTCTTCAGATATCTTAATTGTTAAGATATATGAAATTACTTAAAAAGAAATTGATTTGGAAATATATAGTCACCAGAAAAGAAGAAATTTTTAATGGTTATCATTAAAAATGATGTAGAATCAAGCAAAGGTATTGAAAATCTAAAATGAACATATATATATAAAGAAACACATGTTGGAAGAATAAAAAAAGAGAAAATTGCAGCTGTGGTCCCAAATGTTTGGGACATCGGCAATTTCAGTCCCTAAAAACTAGACAAAAGCAAATCTAGTACCAAATATTTCAATTTTTCAGCACATTTAGTCTTATTGACCAGTTTTATCAAAATTTTATCTGAATCCAGTCATCTAAAACTCACGTGACTGTTACAAAAGTTTTCAAAATGAATTAAAAAAAGAAAAACATTTTAATTGCCATAATTTGTAATTAAAAGCACACGCGCGAATGCATTATCCAAGATAATTTTTTCAGTTTTATCCGTTTTTTTTTTGTCATTTATGAACTCAAATTAGTACCTTTAATTACAAATTATGGCAATTAAAATTTTTTCTTTAATATAATTTTTTAAAAAATTTTTGTAACCAGCACATAAAAATTCCGACAAGATTTTTGTAAAACTGATCAATAAGATTAAACATGCCAAAAAATTGAAATATTTGGTACTAAATTTGCTTTTGTTCAAACTTTAGGGACAAAACTACCGATACCCCAATCATTTGGTACCAAAATTGCAATTTTATCATAAGAAAATGAGAAAATATTTAATGTAAATTAAAAAAGATATAAAAACTAAATAATGATATTATGTGAATCAAAAATTGGAAGCTAAACAGTTACACACAAAAGAAGATTCTATTAGTGTTGGCCCCAAATAATTATGCAACCAATATAATAATAAAAATGAACTTGCAATAATAACGATAAAGTTATAGCAAAACAAGTTCACAAATAGACAATAAATAGAGTAAAAGAGAGAAAGAGACAAAACCGATTTATAGTAGTTCGGTGCCAAGTTCGACACCTACGTCCACTCCTAAGTTCCTCAACTTGGAGTTTGAATCCACTATTGTGCTTCTTCACAAGTTAGTGAAGCAAACCAACATGTACAATGTAGGGATCACTCTTTGCTCACCCTAGCACCTCTAGTTGAGCCAAAGAGTTTTACAATTCACTTAATTAACCCTCACAAAGCTACACTTGAATGCTACTACCCTCACTTTGAAGAACGCAATTGATCCGCAACCAACTACCTCACAAACTATTACAATAACACAAAGGGAGAGAGTATTTTACACTAAAATCACTCTTGAAAGCTTGTAATAAATGTAGGTAAAGGTTCTCCTTTAATTCTATACATAATGGTATTTGTCGCGCCCCATTTTTCGAAAAAGGAAAAAAACTGATAAAATGATAATAAGTGTGGTGAATGTGTTAGTTGGAAAAAGGAAAATTAAAATGCATTGTTGTGTTTATTTGTTGGGAAAAGAGGATAGGTATTTGTAAAATGATTTTTAGAAAATATGGTACAAAAGACGTGAAATACTTTATTTTTGAAAGCAAATGAAAAGGGCCTAAAATGGGACTTTTGGAAATGCGATGGTTTTTGGGCCCGAAAATAGAGTCTAAAAAGGGTTTTTTAGTAAAAAAAGAGTCGCCACTTGGTATTGAGTTTTGGTGTACCAAGTCACCCGAAAATATTTTATAAAAGGTAAGAAAATTAAGAATGATTTTTAAGGAAATGATTTTTGGAAAAAATATAGGAAAAAACAAGAAAAACCCTTTTAGACGACTCCAGGTCTTTGAAAACAAGAGAAAAAGGTTCGGGAGTCACAATTGAAGAAAGGGAAGGCAAAGGCTCGTGCCTAAGGCACCCTTTCAACCTAGCCGAAACTAGTTGCGAGGTTTAGTCTAAATTTTCCTAATATAACCCTAAAATTTTATCGCATTTGGATGCAACTATATGAATGCAAATCTAGTCCTAAAATGGATATCTTTAAGGGACCAAATGTTCCATTGAGGTTTAGTTGGAATTATCGCATTAATTGCGAAACCCGAATGTAGACCTCGACGGAGTCACGAGTTTAGGTGCGAAAATAGAATGCAAAAGAAAAGGAAAATAGTAATATAGATAGTAAGTGAACAAAGAAAGTGGGAATGCAAACACAACGGGTACGGGAGACGAATAGACTCGTGACTAAATGTTTCTACTCACGGAGGGGGGAACGACATGTACGCCATCGCTTCCCACGTGAGTAGATGACTATTTCTTAGTCAAAATCACGCGAATGACCTAAGATTCTATGTGTGGTGGAATCTAAATGTTATATACTAAACATTTGTTTAAAAAAATAGATAGTAAGTGATAACATATATATAAAAATTATACAAAAATGCAAAAAGGCCTAAAAACGTGTGTAATGGTCATGAGATGCACACAAACAAATGATCCTAATGCTAAAATGACCTAAAGGCTTAGTATTGGACTAGCCTACTTTCTAAAAATTCTCCGCTAGCGTTGGACTAGCGAAGAAAGTCGAAATGAACCACAACTAGCGTTGGACTAGTGTGGCGACGATACACATATATAATTAAAGCAAGTAAATAAATAAAGCATGTATTAAAGCGATAATCACATAAAAGCAAATAATAGCACATAGGAGCACATAACACATAAACATGATATTCTAGATGCAAAATCCTAAAGAAAGCGGATAAAACACATAAGCACATAGCACACATAGCACACAAAGCCCTAACTATTACACCGGAGAATAGCCTAATTACAATCTAAAAATAGAAAAAAGAATAAAAGATATCCTATCTAACCTATCTATTACACTTTCTATCTAAAATACATAGGCTTTAATTAAATAGATAAAGCATAAACTATCTATTACATTAATTATCTAAATACAAAGAATTTTGCTAAATAGAATATATTATCTATCTATTACATTTCTTTGAATAATCAAAAATTAAATTTGAGTAAATAATACGACATAAATAAATAAACACTCGCACATGGATAAAATTATAAGCACAAAGATGCATAGAACACATAGAAAAACACATAGGAGCACGTAAAAGCACATAAAGAATAATAAAAAAGGGTAATAGAGGTACCTCCTATTCGAAGACCTGGTACATATTGCTACTAAAATGAACAAACTTGTGAAAAATACCACTATTTAAATAAATAAACTACTAATTGAATAATTTCCTACCGATCACTATGAACATACCACGATAATTCAAACAATCATAGCAATAATAAACAAAGTAAAAGAAAGAAAATAATGATAATAATAATTAATTATTTAGGAAGAAAAATGAACATTGTTTAAGTAAAAATAAATAAGTAAATAGGTAAATAAAGCAAAACAACAAAAATAAAGAAATAATAATAATAGAAGATAAAATACAATAATATGTACTTAAACTTTTAACACCCCAAATAATGATTATTAAAATAACTAAAACGAAAATAAAGGAAACTAATTTGCACATTAATAAGACTAACAAGACCCCATTTTAAAGCATTAATTATAAATTTGATAAAATAAAGAAAATGTGAAAAGAAATAATTTAAAGCTTTGAGGATTTAACTAATTTTAAATTTTTCTTTTTGCAAAAAATAAAATAAAATATTATAAGATTTGGATTAAAGGTGGAAATTTAGGCAATATTCTAAAGTAAAAATGTAATTTATGAGGAACAAAAAGGGTAAAATTATAATTTCAAACCCTAATTAAGGTAATGACATAGTTTACAACAAATTTAAAAGCTAAAATGTAATTTTCAACAAGTATAATGCCCAAAAATAAAAAATTCCAGCAATATTTAAAGCCAAGAACACAATTTCAGCAAGCTTATTAAATAACACACAATTTACAGCAAACATTTAAAGGCAAAATTTCAAGTTTTAGCTATTTGGAGAGCAAAAATATAAATTCCAGCAACATTGGAGGACAATAAAGTAATTCCAGCAAAAATATAATGGCAAAATAAAATTCCAGCAAGGTTTAGGGGCAAAAATACAAGTTTCAACAACAAGAGGGGCCAAATTTATAATTTTCAGCAACATCTAAGGGCTAAAATACAATTCCAGCAAACATAAGTGACTAAATTACAGTTTCCAGCAACATTCAAGGATAAAAATGTAATTTCAGCAGACATGAGGGACTAAAATCGCAATTTCTGACAAGCTAAAAAGGGAAAAATATAATTTCCAGCAAGTTTAAAACTAAATTACAATTATTCTGGACGTAATTGAAAAGAATTACAACTTCTAGGGGTTATCTTAAATAAATGAGGACTTAAATGAGGTAAACTAAAAGTATTTAAGGGCATAACCAAACAACTAAGAACCTAAGGGGCAAAATGTAAATATATAATCTGATAAAAAATAATAACTAAAGGAAATAACCAAAACTACGTCGTTTCAGACCAAAACGACGTAGTTTTGGCCAAGAATATACATATATTTTTTACTTAACGATTTTTTTTCTTTTTTCTTTTTTTCTTTTTTTTCTTCAGATTTCTTTTTACTTTTCTCTTTTCTCTCTTTTTCCTTTTCTTTCCTCTTTCCCTATTTTCTTTTTCTCTCTTCTTCCTCCCCGATTCCCCTCTGTTTTTCTTTTCTCCCGATTCTCTCTCTTCTACCTCACTCTCTCTGTCTCACTCTCAATCTCTCGCTGCCCCTCTCTTCTCGCCGGTCTCACTTTTTCCTCTCGGTCAGTTTACGTCCGGTTCCCTCTTTCTCTCTCTCTCTCTCTCTCTCTCTTAAAAAATCATACCCAAATCTAAAAAATCAGGCTCTAAAATCATCCACCCCAAATCAAAATAACATCTAAACAATACACATATAGGCGCATAAGTGTTGGAGATAGGCCAAAGCTTTACCTGTCAACCGAGGGAATGAGAAATTCGATGGTGGTGAGATGATGGGTTGCTGGGCAGTGGCGTCCGGCGGCGGAGGTGGTGAAGTGGTGGTGCTACCGTCGGTGGTGGGGTTCGGCAGTGCAGTGGTGAGGTTTTGAGGGCGGTTGCAAGGCTGGTGATGGGTATTTGAATGGATGTACTACTGATGCAATACTTGTGTTCGTGTTTGTGAATTTTGATTTTTTGTATGCGTGTGCTGTATGTGTGCTTGGTGCAGGTGTGGTGTGCGTTTGTTTTTGCAGGTATGTTCTGTGTGTGCTTGTGAGTTCTGGTTGTTGTTGGGTTTGGAAACTGAAGGTAGTTTTGGGTGATTGAAGATGGGCTGTGGTTTGATTGAAGGTGATTTGGAGGAGGGAAACAGGGGAGGGTCGTGTGGATGATAGTGTGTGTCTGTGTCTGGCACTGTGTGTATGTAAGAGTTCTCTGTGTGTGTTGTGTGTAAATGTTGTGTGTGAATTGAATGCAGTGTGTGTTGTGTGATTGTGCTGCTAGTGAACTAATGAAAAAAAACAGAGGGATTAAATTGGGTGATGTGGTGTGTAAATTCTGTGAGAAAGAATTGAGAAGGAGAAAGTGAATTGCAGGCCTGTGATGTGTGAGTTGTTTGTGAATGTCTGGCGGTGCAGGGGTAGGGGGGCCAAGAGTGAGTTGTGAGATGTCTGTGAATATTTTGCTGCTGGAGGTGAGGCGTTTGTGAGGGAGAGGTGAAGGTGAGGGAAAAAATGGCGTGAATTGGTGTGTGTCTGTGAGTTGTATGTTGTGTGAGAGAGCCGAGAGAATGTGCAGGGGAAAGGGGAGAACTACAGGTGTGTGTGATGTGTGTGTGTTCGGATCAAGAGAGGGAGGGGAAAGAAAATGCCAGTCTGTGTTTTGTGTTGCTTGCAGGGGAGTTGAAGGTAGTGTGTGTTGTGCGTGTGTGTTCTATGAGGTGTGAGACGGGGAAGAAAATGCAGTGTGAAGTCTGTGAGTTGGTGTATGTGTGTGGCAGAGGGCAAACAGAAAGTGAGGGAGTGGCTTTGCAGTTGTGAGCAGATGAGTGTGTCTGTGTGATGATTTTTAGAAGGAATTTTGAACAAAATTTCTCAAAATCTGATGAAGGGGTTGCAAGTGGGGAAGGAGAGTGATGATGATGGAGAAGTTGGTCTAATGGCTGCAGCAGCCATACTGCTGCAGCAGCAGGCTGCCAAACGCAGCCTGCTCTGCTTCCCCCCTTTTTTTTTTTTTTAACATGAAAATTTATAAAATGCTTGTAGACAAAATTCTCATAAAGAAAATCTTAAATAAAAAGTGCATTGGAAAGCGTGACCTAAATATGGCAAAATTATAAAATTTATAAAAAATAATAAATGACATCACACAAATTTTACACAACATATATTATCACATAAAGCACATATTATAATTTTCACTCAAAAATTTTGAAATTAATGCATTCTTGAGAAACGTGTCCTTAATAAACAAAAAAATAAATAAAAATTAAATAAATACTAAACGACCTCTAAAAATTATGAGATTTTTACAGAAAATTTATGAGTATTCAAAATGCATATATAAAATTTTTTTACTTGAAAATCCTCATAAAAATAGCGCATTGAAAAACGTGCCGTTGAATTAAAAATACTAAAATTTTAAATAAATAATAAATGACTCCCCAAAAATCATTAAAATCATAAATAATGATAAAAATAGTAAAATTATGTATTTAGAAAAAATAAAATAAAATAAACTAATATTTACATGGTGAAATTACCATTTTGCCCCTGATACGACGAATTAGATATAATACGCGAAAATTGTACTCGACCCCCAAAAATAAGAAAATACCCCCTAAAATAAAAGTGACGCACATATTTTTACAAAAGGTGTGTCAAAATTTGGTGTCTACAGTATTTATGGGGGTGAGAAAAAAGGTTGAAAATGGTTCTAACAGTCAAATTGATAAATCTGTAGAAACTAGCTGTTAGAAAGTAAATTTGAGGTTTGGACGTCCGCTATTATTCATCCGGACGTCCGGATGGTCATCCGCATACATTCTGTCCAAAAGTTACTGTTCATCCGGACGCGAGCACTGTTCATCCGGACGCGGTCACTGTTTACCCGGACATCCACATGGTCGTCCGGATGAGTACTTTTTTGCAATTTTCATCTTCTTTTGAATCCTAATTGATTTTACTGCAAAGATAACTTGATAAAACATTAGTAAACATTATTATTAGTTTGTTAATCATCAAAGCTAAGATGATTTAGGACCATAAGGTCTTCAATTAGTTGTTTATGGAAGGGTTCAATTTAAAACGGGCAAATTTTAAGAAATTAATGTAAAATATGCTTTTAAAGGCAATAATAATAAGAAAGTGTGGGAGAGCATAAAGATATACATAAGTTTACAATAATAGAACTTTTTTCCTCAAAAGTTAATAAAATAATATGGCTAATAATTAAAATTTAAAAAATGCAAGTGTGTGTATTTTGTTTTTGTTGGGGACGGCTCCCCCCTCCACCCCCTTCCCCCAAGGGGGTGGTTATATTTGATTTCTCGACGAAATTGATGCTGCTAGTTCCCAAATGATTTAGGATTATGGGGTCCTTTAATTTGTGGCTACGGGCTATCAGATGTAGTAGCAAATATCAAATGTTAAGTATATGTCTCAAATATCAAATATCAAATATCACCATGTAAAAATGTTGTTTCAAGGGGTTTAGTGTATGTTTGTACAATCTTTTGTTAGTTTAATTCACTTATTCTTATATTCAGTAAGTACTATATATCAAGTTTTACAAATCCACATTCAAAACCCCCCTCCGCCAAAAGGCATGGCCACGATTCTAGAACCGTTGGTTTCAATTCCAGAATCAATTGTTCTATATTGTAACCACTGATTCTGGTTCTTTAAAAAGGTAGAACTAGAACCACAACATATAAGATGGTTTTTAGGATGATTTTGGAGTCAACAGTTCTGGTTCCTTGAAAAGGCGGAACCAAAGCTGCGCCTTGTAAGATGATTCCTAGTTACAGTTCTGGAACCATCTACTCTGAAACTAGAACCGCACCTTCAAAGAAAGATTGTATTTTTATTTTATTATTATTTCATTAAAAAGGAATAAGCAATATAAATTTTATGAAAAGTACAATGCATTATCAAATGATGAAAAATACATTACATTATTTATGGTAAACATTTTAAGTAGAAAAAAAGATACATGATATTTCTTTGAAATTAAGATGGAATATTTAAATAAGTGTTAATTACATAATCATCCTCATTACTTGTAACAGTTGTAAGGCATGTAGTTAACTTACGAAATACTAATGGTTTAATCATTTAATTATTATTTGCGTAAATATTAGAACTAAGATATGTTATTGTGTTAGTGATTCAATTGGACAATTCTAATTATTAAATTTGTCACACTTGAAAATCCTAGAACTGAATGGTGGCAATGCGAGTAATTTCCCAAAGTCGTGGCTGTTCATGTTGACACCTAACTTTAATCGTCTAATCATTTATTTATTTGTGCAATAGTATTGTGTTTAAGGTTAACTTGGATAGATGATATTAGTAATTGAATTGACAAAATTAATTCACTATATTATAGCACTTAAAACTTTAAGAGCAAGAAACATGAGTGTAAATTGTGTACCTATACAATTACATATGTAATGTGTAAAATAATTTGGATTAATAAAATGAAACATTTATCACATCTTAGATAAAGCTTATTAAAAAAAAAGAAAGAAGAGAGAAAGAATCAAAATGGGGTCGATAAATGAGCGGAATTAACTAGTAGGAGGTGTCATAAAACTAAAGAATATAGAGGGGAATCAATTGCTCAATCACCACCCAACATTTGGCCAGCCTTAATACTATCTAAAATACTAAGAAATTAGCTAAGGGAAGACAAGAAATAGAGGGAAGTTGTTTGGCAAAGCATCAAGAAGGGAATAGAAGAAACTCCACCAAGCTAAGCCAAGAATAAGATAAAAATTGAAGCTTGAAAGTGAGTTTCCAAGGGTTAAGGTACGTTTCCTTTAGCTTTTTATGCCTAACCAGGCTTCTAAACTTTGCATTTCTTAGATGAGATACGTGAGTAGAGTTAGAATTTAACACAAGTTAGGTTAAGAATAAGAATACTTCAAGGGTTTCATGAAACAGATTCGCTAGACCAGTTTTAATAATTGCATGAAACAGATTCGCTAGACCAGTTTTAATAAAATTTCCATAACTTGGTCTAGGAGAGTTGAAATGAAGTGATTCTTATTGATTCAGAAACTAGATTTATAGGCTTTTCAATAGTATAAGGTTTATGCCCTTGTGGATTGATACTAGAATTCATATAAAGTAGACTAAAAGCCAACCCTACACAAATAGGGTTGGTGATGGGCTAAACTGTGGACCGATTTCAAACATGTTCTTTTTTGGAATTTGAGTTCACATTCATCATAGAAGTTGTAGCCCCTGAAATTTAGTTTTCAATCATATAAACTTCAAGTCGTTGCTCTTAGTGAGTTGAACCCAAAATTCACCGAAATAGTTTAAAACTCCAACCCTGCCTAACTAGGGTAGGTGATGTGCCAAGTTATGACTTAATTTTAACCCTATTCTTGTTGGAATTTAAATTACTTTCTTCACAAAAGTTGTAGTTCATAAAATTTAGTTTCTAAAAATGTAAAGTTCTAAGAAATCTGAGTTATGTACTATGCTTAATTGAAAACTGGTACTTGGTAATGACTGAAAATAGAATATTGATAATAGATGGACTAATTTGTGATTGAAATTTGATTGAGTTATGGTTAGAATTAAAGCATATTTTCCACATAAAAAAATGTTTCAAATTGAGTGTAGTTTACAAAACTGAGTTTGTTAGATTTAATCAAATGAAAATGGAGTTATGCCTATTTAAACAAGCATTGGTTAGGAAGCTGTAGAGATAGCCGCAGTCCAAACACTCATGACTGACCCCATAGCTACTCTATGTTGCTATTTCCTCTTAGGAAATAGAGTAAGGGTTGTACTGATCTTAATCTTAACATCCCCTGAGGAAAAAAGTGAAATTAAGGGATAACGTTTTGATTTAGAAGCTAGAGTCATGAGTCGTAATTTGAGTCACGACATGATTACCCACTGCTATTCTCACCTTAATTCTCTGATCTCGCCAGTCGTGACTTGGGCGTGGACTTGAAGTCACGGCTTTGCTCGCAACTTCTCCTTGGAAAACCCTAATTTCTAGTAATTCATCCATTCATTTTGATCTAGCGATTGATCAATTTACTTCTAATTTATAGGTGCTTTGGGCAATCAAAGGATGAACTTTTGAAGAACTTGTAAAACCTAAGGATTCCTGTAAGTGTCCTAAAACTTGCTTTTATTTGCCAACCTTGATTTATGTGAAATATAACTGTCAAGGTGAGCCTTTTGTACATGTACTGACTATGGTCAATATTATCACTTGTCACTATATGACTTGATATTGTACTTTTTATTTATACTTGATCTTGCTAAGAACCCGGTTGCATACTTTATCACAACGGGGATCATATTGCTATTTGAATGTATTTAACTAGAAAGGGTTACTTGTGCATGTACATGATTTTTAAACGTTAATAGTACTTGATATAAATCCAGTAGTGTACTTTATCACAACAGCAAAATTAAATGTAAAATATACTTGTGCATGTTATACTTGTTTTAGGCCTAGCCTTGAGTAGTTGGTCTAGACTGAGCCAGTAGCAGGCTTGGTCACTAAGTTCTAACTACCTTGGTCTTTTAATACCTTTTGACCTACAAGGAGGTTTTATAGGTCAATGGGGTGTACGGAAAAAGTACTTAGGTAGAACTTGAGCTACTAAAATGGTGAGAGCAGAAGGCGACATGTTTGTTGTAGTACCGAAGGCAAACGTACTTGATTCGCTTTTGACATGTTCATGGGCAGTGCTTGCCATAATAATTCTATATCCTTTTCTGATTTACGTGTTAATATTTTTATGCACCGTCATTTTGCATGAATTTCTATTCAAGCAAAAATATTTTAAAAGATTGTCCAACTTGGTACTGAAATGGACCTCACTAGGCAATTAGTTCACACTCCTTAAATTTGTTTTTCCTTACAGTTACATAACCCATAGTGAAAAGGGCAAGAAGTGAAAAGAGAGAGGGGAAGGGAGGGAGGGAGGGAGGGAGGGAGAGAGAGAGAGAGAGAGAGAGATTTTTTTTTTTAGAATTAATCGTCAAATGAATGTAAGTTGAGATCCAAGTGGCTGGAGTGTGTAGTTACTTTTGGAAGGTCTAACTTTTAGCATTGATCATATTTATGATATATGACTGCTTGTTCTTGAATCCTGGCTTGAGCCAGGCAAATGTCACAATCAGGGTTCTAGAGCGGAACCCGGATGGAGTCGTCACAACATTACTAGAACCTGTTGTGTTATTAAATTCATCCAGTCCATATTTTTCCATTTCCATCTCTTGTTGTTTTTACTTTGCTCTAGTCCAATCATCCACATATGCTTGAATTTCTAGTCATTCAAGACATAATCTCAACTTGTCTCATCCAAAATGCTTCCACTGGCACTAAAAGTTTGTTTTGTCGTTATTGTTGATGCTGGAGTTGCTAGATTTTGTGTAGAAATAAAGGAGAGATTAGGACAATTCTCTAATTCCGCATCTACCATTTTAAAACTTTGAACAGTTTAGTTAAGCTAATATTATCATGCTCAAACTTGGTAGTTAGAGTTCCATATTGGTAGCAAATGAACCTTTTTGTCACTTTGATCTCTAAAAGGGTAATCTATCGCCAAGTTTAATAGTATCTTTACCTTTAGAACTATTAGCAGTGTTACCAGAGGATCCATCCAAAATACTAGTAGGAAATCGATGCATATGATAATTTACTATAGTTGTAAGATTGGTTGAGTAATTCAAGTGTTGAATTCTAACGGGAAATAACATCCCTTGAAAATCTTTTTGGATTTTTTCCATTAGCCTTACAAAAAAATGCTCCATTGTTTTATTAATTTAGGGTGAGCCCACAAATAAAAAATTATTTTTCTAATAGGTTTAATGTGATTTTCAAGTACTCTTAACCACCTTGTATGGCTAAATTTAAAGTATGACTTGCACATCTAATATGAAAAAATTTACCATCTAATTCGTGTTGACAAAAATCTTTAACTCTCCAATGGGCAGCTATATGTATAGGCATTATCAAAACCAATGGAAAAATTTTTTTAACATAGGTCATATTCTCCAAAAAAAAATACTAATCATTTTAAAAATATTTAGAGCTATGTGAGATTCATAAAAAATTTTAAAAGCTATAACTCTTTTACATATATATATAAATAGATATATTCCATTCATTATCAATCCAATGACGACAATGATTACTCCAAATATCAGAAAACATAGACACATGATTATCTAAATTTGAAAATATTTGAATTAATTCTTTTCCCCCTTGATTATAAATATCTTTAAGTCTTCGTCTAAGATTGGTTCTATGAACGCATTTAAATTGAGGATTTACAACATTTTGACAATATTTTTTTAAAATTTAATTTTTCACCAAAATTAATAGATAAATGTTCAAGAGCCATAATTTTTGCCATCTCATTCTTATTTCTTTCCTCATTATATCTAAATAAAAAAAGGTTAGAAGTAATAAACCCAGTAATTTGTTGTTGTTTTTATATCAATGCCATATTCTTGAGGATAACACTTTATATAGCCATCTCCTATCTTGTGTTTGTGACATTTTTTACAACAATTGCATCTGACTTGAATTTCACCATTTACATCAACTTTGATGAAGTGCTTCATAAAGATCTCGGACTTAGGAGCTCTGCTTTTCTCCTTCAGTTTCAATTATTTGCTTCTCAAGAATGGTCTCCATATATTGACTTTCTTGGTTTGGAATATGATCATCGATATTGAAGACTTCATTCGGGCTAATGTTGCAAAAGTATTTTTGCCCTTACTTGTTGATTTTGAGGATGAGCTACCACCACCGAAACTTGTCATTTGACAATAATCAAATAAAATAAAAAATTTATAAATAATAATCTTATATGTAGAATTACAAATATTGAATGAATTAAGTAAATAGTAGAATATAAACAAATTGAGAGTGAGCAAATTAGGAAAGAAATAGAGAAATTGGAAAGTAAATGAAGGAATTGAGAGTATTAGATATGGAAGAGAGAAGATAAATTTTGGTGTGAGAGAAAATAAGAGTTAAGAAGTATTTAAAGAACAAATTTATGGTGAAATTGTAAATAAAGAAAAAAGGCCGTTGCATATAGAATTTTAGCTATTACTTGCAACAGTAATTTATCTTGATGTTGCAATTACATTTTGCTACTAGATAGCCATGTATTTCTCAAAGAAAAAGCGGTGCCGTTCTTCTAGAAAGAAATAGTTTTGGTCTTTTGCCCATGACTTTGGCTCTCTCTCTCCGTGCCGTTCTTCTAGAAAGAAATAGTTTTGGTCTTGAGCCCATGACACTCTCTCTCTCTCTCTCATGGTTTCAAAACTAGCAATACCGATTCTGGTTCTATTTTTCAAGAACCAAAACCGAAACCTTTACCTAAAGTTACTTGAAGGTTCTAGTTCTACGCATCTTGGTTTTTGTTCCAATCGGTTAAAAAATGATCCGATTTGATCCAGTTTTCGGTTCATAATGGAACCATGACCATGCCTATTCCTAGCTCCCTTCCCCCCTCACCTAACAAAAGGAAAAAAAAAAAGAAAAGAAGTACGCATTACACATTCAAAAATTTATAATTTTATGATATGAAGATAATGAGAGATTTGGGACACACGTTATGCTTGCTTTTGTCTCTAACATAATAATGATTGTGACAAATTGAAACATCAATATTATTGCAACTCTATATTTTTTGGTTCATTTTCTCAAAAGATAATGCAATTAGCATGAATTCCGTACACACAGAAGGTTTTATAGTAAAAGATCACAAAATAATTAGATTTTGTACTCTAATCTTGATGTAAATAAAGAAAAAAGATCCAACTAAATAATGCATTATAAGAATTAAGATGTAGCCTTACATTTTGAAAATGAAATTTTAAAAAGCAAAATTAATAAATTACATGAATAAGTGGTAAAAGAATTTGTAAACAAAAAATATTAGCAAAATTCATGGATCACAAATTCATATTTTTGAATCTACAAATTTAGTAGTTTTATGGTAAGTTATTTTGAAAGACCATTATTTTAACCTAAATATTCTCCACATAACACGAGTAACACTTAAATGAATATCTATTGTTGCCTTTTATTAGGCAAAAAATAATAATTGGTCTAATTGCTAAAGTATCTTGATAATGACAATAATAATTTGTTTAAAACATCATCATAAAATGCTAATGCTAAAGATAACATCTAATGCTACTCTTACAAACTTAAAAAAGGAGAAGGGAAATTAATAATCTTAATATGCGGTATTTCAGTTAATTGCCAATGAGCTTAGCCTCATCCTCCAAAATAACATATCTTTTAATATTTAAATAAGAATAAGTGACTAATATATGATTGGACTGCTTCCTAAATAAAAAAAATATTATGAGAATATGATAGAATTATTTATTGAACTTGTGCGTTGTTCATCCAATGTATATTATTTGTTTTGTAGGTTCTATTAATTCGGACTAGACTAGTGAGGTGTCTTAGCTTCTAAATAAAGGAAGTTACTTGATGATTACTAGTTGATAGGCTTATATCTCTGAGCTAGTAAAATAAAAGAACTTATTTGAGAATTACTAGTTGGTAGGTTTATATTCATGAGCCTGTGACATTAGTTTATTCTATATTTGGTATTATTTATATTTTTTAAGTAATGTTGATGACTCTTATGGATACCATTTTTATTATTTGAGAATGATTGTAATAATTAAAGTTAGTATTTCTGACATTTATGATATTCATGATTTATAATTACATTAATTTTTAGAGCTTTGCGTGTTGAATGAACTTAATATGTGGTGTGTTACATTGCATAAGAGAGGTGACATTAACATCATGAATTGCAGTAACTTCCATTAGGATGTCAAGCATCTCCGTATGTATGCTTGATAAACAAAGAGCGTTCGTGCGTCAGGTAAATAAGATTGAACTAAAGGTTCATTGTGGCAAAGTCATCTTACCTACACCTGGAAAGCTCAGTAATTGAGACACACAATGGCATTTTTTATGATGGGGGAAAAGTAATCCAAATGGAGAATGATAGGAAAAAGAATGCTGTCTTCTTCATGGAGGCATTTTGTAATCAACCCTTAATTTAATTCTAGTAATCAATTAATGGCAAGATATTGTCTTATAATTAGCAATATCCAATTTGGAATGTTTGCAAGGAAAATTTTTGGAGTTTTTGGCCTGTTGAATTAGATGTAAATTACTTTCGATGAAAAATATTTTCTAAGAAAATATTTACTTTTCTCAACTTTTTTTGACATTTGTTAAACTTTTGTAATATATTTTCCCGGTAGCAAAAATTAACAACAACATTCCCAGACTTCCTACAAGTAGCCATTATTCCAGCCAACAATAATCTCGCCCCACCATTCCAATGCCTTATAACATCAAATTAGAAACATAAAGAATCTTCAACTTATGTTTTAAATCAAGCAAGCATTAGGCATAGGCAGTAGCAATGTTTTTAGACTCGAACCCTCTAGTGAATTAGAAAATGGTCTGGTTCATGGTCCGAATGGTCCAACTACAATTTTTTGAACTTATTGACCAATACATGGGCTCAATAGTTTGACCCCAGCCCAGATCTTGGACATTTGGTCCCAAATTTTCCTCCAAAATTAAAACCCGCAACATATGATTTTGGGCCCATCCACAACTAGTGGTTTAGTACTCATCAAATTCAGTCCTATTAGACCCTTCGCTTCTTGGCCCCAAAGGTCCATTTTTCCTTTTTTGAAAGTTTATTAATGGACAAAATCTATTATTTTCATGTGTGTTCAAAAGCAAGTAAATTATATCCTTCGTCTTTATTGTTTTTTTCTCCTTTCGTGTTTATCTTATTAGCTTTCTTTATGTTTGAGTTGCAATGACACCTCTGCTAGTAGTGAAAAATGATTCCTTCTTTTATGAAATCGGCACTGAACAAGTGCCATATACTATGATCTCAAACCCACTATTGTTGATGTAGGTAGGACGAGGGCTTGCAAATAGCTTTTTCATCCCAAGTAGCTGATCTTTGAAAAGAAGAATGCTGCCAACAATTTTGCTAGAGGGAATTATACAAATACGATCCCCTTCTTTGCTTTTAAGTTGTCAGTTTCTTGTATAAGTAATAATATAATATCTGCCCATTCCAATGAAGCAAGCAAGTTCACCCTCCAAAACCCACGAAGCTCTCCAAAGGAGTAAGGCATCGGCACAGGGGCAAATGGTTCGCTTAGATCTGATTGAGACATGTCAGAGCTTGGCTAAAGTGATGAGCCTAAACAAAAAATCAGTGAAACAATAAAAGAGAACCAGTGAAATCAGCGGCATCAAGTCAAGAAAACTAGTGGAAATCAGTGGCATCAAGGCAAATGGGTCAACGACATTGAATTAGTGGCGTCAAGGCAAATGGTTTAGCGGCATCAAAGCCAAAATCAGCCTTGTCTTAGGTTATTTTTATTTGATCTTTTACTTAAGTTAATATATAAAAAATTAAATCACTACCGGTCTACAGTTCATTGGGTTTTTAACAGTTTGCACGAGTGGACCAATTTATTACAGTTTTTTAGCTTGCACTGGCTTTTGTACAAGACTAGACCGATGGCATGACAAGTTCGCGGTTCAATCGGTTGAAACGATTGGTCTGGTTCAGTTCTGAAAACTCTGGGTCGTAGGCATGAGGCAGTAGGCAAAGTCAAGGCGTCTTTCTTGTCAATACAAGGAGGGCGCGGCACTTAATTTATATTATTGGAAGATAAAGAGCAATAAGCAGTAGGCAGAGACGAGCGTATGTGAAAAATAACTTCCCTGGTTTTATTACGGATTGTTTTATAGCAAATAATGTCAAAATTTTTCAACAGAAAAAGATTTTCCTACATTTAAATGAAGTCAAAAACCAGAAAATTCGAAAAAAAAAAATTTCGGAAGACATTTTACATTAAAACAAATGGACTTTTGGTTTAAGTTTTTATTTTCAAGCGAATGTCTCCTTTTTTTTTTTTTCATTATCTCCATGTTCAAAGGTACTAGTAATTCTTTTAGATTATTCATCCTGTTGCTTATATGGTGCTAAAATGTAAATGTTTTTCATATCTTGAAATTGATTTAGGTTTGTTCTCAATAGTTTCTAATTTTTATAAAACTTAATTTTAAAAAAGCTGAAAATCAGTTTCTCTTAATTCTAGTTTAAAAAAATCAAAAAACATAGCAAAAAAAAAAAAAAAACAGTTGAGAATATCACAAAATAAATTTTTAAAAAATTAAAAGTTAAAATTAAGTAAAAAAATAATTGAGAACAAGACCTAGTTTGCTGTCTTTTCAGTTAGGGTGTTTTTGTGAGGGTACATACGAGGAAAGACGGCCAATATTCCTATGTCGCACCCGCGGATTATGTCCAAGCCATTCAAGTCCAGAGACTTCGTTGTTTAAAAAGTAACATCAAAAATGACTTTTTCCATTTAAAAATATTGCGACACCCTAAAATGCACACATGAATTAGCCAAAATTTTCTGGAGTTAAATTACTACTCCTGATACTATTATTAATTCAACTTCTCCCAAATTTATCTAATCAAATTCTTTTATTCTAGTTGCCACGCCATGATAAGTCTTTGTTAGGCTTCGCACGTACAAAACATCGCAATAATCAAACTGTGATGCCAGACTTCCCAATGAGTAATGACGCCCTGGCATTAAAGGTTTAAAAACATTGCAGTCATCGGCTACGCGTGCAAGTCCACTTTCAAAAGTCAGGCCGATTTTCATAAGGTTTAATTTCATGAGGTTTGGCATAATTGCGAGAAACTCCCTTCTAGTTTAAAAAATTACACTTATCTCCCTTCGTCACATAAAAATACTATAATATAATGTCTTTCTCAAAAAGAAGTTTTTTTGTGAAAAAATAAAAAAAAAAAAAAAAGCCACACGCCCTTTTTCATACTCCCTCTCGTCATTCCTCTTCTCTTTCCTACTCTGGTGATCCCATTCCTAGCCTCTGATCCTTCTTTTTGGGTGTATCTTTATTCCCAAAGCATTTATCCCTCTTTTTGGGTGTATTTTGCTGAGTAAAAGGTTAGAATTATGGGAGTTATGTATAATTTTTTAAAATTGAGGAGAGCTTCCAGCAATCATGATAAACTAATAAAGGATAATATGGACATCACAATTTGTTTTTTGTTTCGACTTCCATCTTATCTAAAAAGAAAAAGAAAAGGAAAAAGATAAACTTTTTAACTTATGTGCTGTAAATTTGTTTGACACGGATATATACTTGAATCAGAGAAACAAATTGCTGTGTCTAGTGTCTACTTCATGAAAGGTGGCTGCTAATGGACACAAAGAAGTTCCAAAAAAGAAGACAAAAATGAATAAAATTAAGGTGTTTTGAGAAGTTTATGCTGTGAGGAAACTTTTAATGTACTAAAACAAAAGTATGGTATGAAGTTCCCATTTTCCACTTACCACAAAATTCTTAGATTCCGGAGGTTGATCATATGCTGCAGTTTTCTTTTACTGCAGAATTAGTGATATTTAACCCTATAAATTTGCCCAAATACATGCAAGATTAAGATACAAAAGCATAATTTGAAACTTGGGAAGGTGATATACAGAACCAAGAAGGGATAATCATTTGCCTACTGATACAATGCCAGAGTCATTTGCAATGAATGGTGGTGATAGCACATATAGCTACACCAAAAACTCCCATTACCAGGTATTACTGTTGGATATGCATCCTCTTTTCACAATTTATGTAGCAGACTCTGAATTAGTGAATAATTATATATGTTTACTACATTGAGGAGACAATTTAAACAAACTTGCATCATTATGTTACTTTACATTTAACTATATTAAAATGAAACTAGAAGTTCTTCAAATCCTTTATTTATTTATTTATTATCACTTTTTTTCTTTTTTCTTTTTGGTGATGTATTGAAAACATTTTCATTTAGTGTAGTGTTATAGATGGAAGGAAAATGTAATACCCAACATAAGTGAGGGGCAGAAAGGTCATTTGGCCATAGTAAAAAACAAAAAAAAAAAGCTGTCGGTGGGATTTTTTTTCAAAAGAAGCCAGCAGAAATTTCTGCAAAACAAAAGAGAAAAACAACAAGAAAGAAAGAAAGAAAAGAAAAGAGAGAAGAAAGAAAATAAAAGAACAGAGAGAAGAAGAAGAAGGAAGGGGAAGAAGAAAGGAGGAAGGTCCGGCCAGCAAGAGGAGAAAGAGACACAGAGAGAGAGAGAGAGAGAGAGAGAGAGAGAGAAGAGAAATAGGGAAGAAAAGAAAAGGGAGAAAAATTGTATAGAGATTACATAAGGTAATTTTATGCTTGAATCTTGTTTATTAAATAAGTTATGATGAAGTATATGATATTTGTGGTGGAAATGATAGCATGCATGGAGTAGAAATTGAGTAGATGGAATTTTAGAGTTTAGGAAATTTTAGGAAATTTGGGGAAAAATGATTTCTTGGTATTATTTAGAGTTAATAGTTTTTGTTATGGTGTTAATTACCAATTAGAAGATGAAAGAGTTAATTTGGGAAATTAAAGTTGAGATTTGATTATAGTTTAGGCCATGCAAGATGGGTAAGTGATTGAGTTAAGCCTTGGGGTTAGATTAAAGTTAGATTATTATTTTTCTAATGTACTTTTTAGTTGTTAATTTTTGATCGTAATGTTATATAATAGATTCAAGAGAGCATTTGGCGGAGGAAGCCGCCTAAGAGGGTGATCGAGTTGAGATTTTTGATACATAGCCTATTTTGAAGTAAGTGTAATACATATTATGAATCACTAGTACTATATATTGCTTGCAAAGCATTTTGTGAGTATTTTAAAGTATGCAATATGTATAAATTGAAATTGACATACATATATGTTGTTAAATAAATGTACATTGAGAAAATGCATACAAAGTGATTTATTTTGTACATGAAAGTTTAAATGAGCTTGCAAAGCATTTAAAGGTAAATGATTTACGTTGAGTGTATAAGATAATACATTTGACGTTTTTTTCAAAGTATGTTTTTATATGTTGTTAAAGTTTTAACCTTAAAGAATGAGAAAGTGAATGATTGTTGGGACAATGATTTTTTGTCAAATAAGGTTGGAGGAATTTAGTTGTGAAAATGATTTGACAGTAACTCTACGCAGAACTAACTAAAACTAACAGGGTTATTGTTAGTTTGGATGCACCTAGTATATGCCGGACTAGGGAATGTCCGCAGTGATTCCCTCCCTTCGTGGGATAGCCCTTCGGGGAACAGAGACAGATACCCTTCGGGGGATAGCCCTTCGGGGACAGAGTACCCTTCGGGGGATAGTTACCCTTCGGGGGATAATAGGTTCTGCATAGTTGTGATTTCGAGAAATAATCAAAGTTGTTTATGAAACCAAAAATGTGATTTTATTGATTGTTTTATGTCATATGTGATGACTACACAGATTTTATTCTAAAAGTTGTGATTTTAAGTAACTTGTTTAAAATAGTCTATAATATGTATTATGCTTACTGAGTGTGAAAACTCACCCCTCAATATTTTTCAGTATTTTGTACAAAGTGCAGGAGTTAGAACCAAGAGGAGAATATCAGAGCCATTTGAATTCAGAGGTATTACCCGGTTATTTTTGTCGTTCCGGGTATAGGATAGTATAAGTATTATTCTGCACTTGTGGCCATGTGATATAATATTTGGTTTTGTAAATATTATTTTTGGAATAGTTACTCCGTTGGTTGTAAGTTATGAATCTTGGGATATTTATGTATAAATATATGAAATTCTTATGGTCATATCTTTTTATGTTTGAAATGGATGATTGATACTGGACTATTTAGATGATTGATTACTTGTGTTAGAAGGTTATAAACTTATGGAAAATATGGTGTGAAATTGTGAATGAGATGATATGGTGTATTGTGAATATATTGAAAATACTTGGGTTGGCTGAAATTTTGTGCAGGTATTTTTAAATTTTTGGGAAAGGTCGAAATACAGAGGAGATGCTGCCGAAATTTCGGTAGAATTTAGAAAAAGTTTAAGGCTTACGTAGTTTGGGGCGGTTTATTCCACCTTGAGCTACGTGCCAGCCATGACCTATAGGTTTGGGTCGTGACAAAGTTGGTATCAGAGCGAATCTCGTGTAATCTCTGCATGAGGTGAGATTGGGCCTATGGTATTGGGCTGGATTACGCAAGGAAGTGGAGGAACTAAGTGCTGTGCGGGGCTAAGTGCTACGTCGAGCTAAGAGCGGGAGCCATCTCTAGAGCCCGTACGAGCCACCTCTAGAATCCAACACAACCGAGTGGACAGTCCAAATTATGACATGGATTGGACTTTGCGAGGACGCAAAGCCAAATAAGGAGGGGTGAATGTGATACCCCGTCCTACATCGAAAAAGTGAAGAAATATGGATCAATATATAAGTTGAGTCTAAGCATTCAAATCCAACTTGGGATATCTATTTTAGGCTATCGAGAACAAAGCCCAAAAGTTGGACTTGACTGCTCAGATTCTAGTCGCACGCTGGGCCTGCAAGTTCGGGGCATGACAAAATGGTATCAGAGCAACGATTATGGGATTGTGATTATTTTTATAGAATTGAATTAATAAGTTATAGAATTAGTTTATTGTCTTGAACCACGAAGTTATAGGTTTTAACTTGTCATTGAATATTTATTATATCTTAGTTTATGCCAGTGATTCTTATCGTTCAAGTTAAGTATATTATATATATGTTGCTTGTAGAAATGATAATAATTATGTTATTTGCTATTAGAGATGGCAAGATCAACTAGCGGCCGAGGCAGCGGTCGAGGCAGTAGGGATGGAAGAACCCTAAATGTAGACCGTGGCAAGGGCGTTAGAGCCCTAAATATGGGACGTGGTAGGGGTGGAAGAGCTCCAAATAGAGGCCGTGGTAGGGGTAAAAGAGCCCCAAGTGCAGGCCACGGCAGGAGTGGTAAAGTTCTGCAAGCAGACCCTAACATAACTATCCCTCATGTTACATGGGGTAATCGACGTAGTGGACGGAATTTCACGTCAGGAGAAAGAGAGACGAAGACAGAAGCAAAAAGAGAGACAGAGACAGAGGCAGAAAGAGAGGTTGAGTCCGTAGCCACTCTAGGGCCACAGGATGTTATCCAAAGCTTAAATTTGTTGACACAAATTATGGCCAGGCATGATAGATTACATGCCCAGGCAGAGAGTGTACTATCCTCGTCGCGTGCTAAAGAGGATGAGGTGTCATTATCTGAATTCTTGAAACTTAAGCCGCTTGAGTTTGAGGGAAAAACAGATGAAAATCCTTATTTATTTTTAGAGGAGATTGATTCTAGATGTAGGGCAATGGGATGTAACTCTTAGAAGGTAGTTCAATTGGTCGAGTTTCGTCTAATTGGGACGGTCAAGCGATGGTTTAAGACTGAGAGAGTACCTAATTGGACATGGGAGGAGTTCAGTAAAGCTTTTATGGATAGATTTTTGCTCGAGAACGTTAGAGATCAGAAAGCAATTGAGTTCGAAAGATTGAGGCAAGATCCTTCCATGACCATTAGCGAGTACAATGCACGATTTGTGGAATTGAGTAGGTATGCTCCCCACTTGGTTAGTACTGAGATGTTGAAGAGATCGCGGTTTATAAAAGGTTTGGTGCCGTGACTTCGTGATCATTTGCTTTCTGCGAGAGTCACTACATACGGAGAGGCTGTTGAATGTGCCCAACAGATAGAGATGTCACGAATGGATAGTTTGGAAGAACAACAGTCTCAATCGAAAAAGAGCAAAAGTACAGGACAATTCAGTGACCAGCAAAGTCGTGGTATTGTTACTAACAGGACAAGCAAGGGTTCTAGTTATTAAAGTCAGGTAGGCCAACAGGGTTCTCAGAAAGAAGTTAAGAGTAAAAAATCTACAGGTTATAGCCAACAAGGATTCAGTCAGTCCGGAAAGAGTACCCGTCCTTCTATCCAATGCTCTATATGTAATAGGATGTATCGGGGCACGTGCAGAGTTGGACAGAACGTATGCTACTGTTGTGGTCAAGAAGGTCATTTTGCCAGGGAGTGTCCGTTGACCTTATTACGACAAGGCTTTGCACAAAGGCAGACATCTGTAACTTCTGCTCCGAGTCACATAGTAGATCAGATAAAGGGAACCAGTGGACGAGGCTCAGGAGGTAGAGGTTTTGGGGGCAGAGGATTGATGCAAGCTGGTAGAGGTCAGCCAAATGCAGGTAGAGGTCAGAATACAGGAGCTCAAAGTTCCGTTGGGCGTGGACAGGTGAGAGTGTATGCTTTAACTAGACAGGATGCTCAGGCTTCTAATGCGGTGGTGTCAGGTACACTTTCTGTTGATTCTTTTGATGCACGAGTATTATTTGATACTGGGACTACTCACTCATTTATATCCCTATTTTTGGCTAAGAAGTTGGGTAGACAGTCAGAAAAATTAGATGAACCTTTGGTAGTGTCCACTCCAACAGGATAGAGTATAGAGGTGAATTCAATATACCGATCCTGTGGGGTTAAGATAGGGAGTAAAGATCTTCCAGTGGATCTCCTATTGTTCAAATTAATGGATTTTGATGTAATATTGAGAATGGATTTGTTGTCTCAATATCATACTTCCCTAAATTGTAATAAGAAGGTGGTGAACTTTAATCTTCCCAATGAGTTAGAGTTTCAGTTTCAGGGAGACAGAAGTTTAGTTCCTTATAACGTCATGTCAATGCTCAATGCTAGGCTCATGTTGCATAAAGGATGCTATGGTTATCTAGCTTTTGTTAGAGATGTGAACTCTCCAGAACCAAAATAGAAGATGTACTGGTGGTGAGTGAATTTTTAGATGTGTTTCCCAAGAATTTGCCAAGATTACCTCCAGAAAGGGAGATAGAGTTTTGCATAGATATAGTGCCTGGAACTGAGCCAATCTCAATACCACTTTATAGAATGGCACCAGCTGAGATTAAGGAGCTTAAAGAGAAATTACAAGATTTGCTTGATAAGGGATTCATCAGACCTAGTGTGTCACCTTGGGGTGCACCAGTGTTGTTTGTAAAGAAGAAAGATGGGTCTCTACGGCTATGTATTGATTATAGACAATTGAATAAGGTCACAATTCGTAATAGGTACCCACTGCCTATAATTGATGACTTGTTTGATCAGTTGCAAGGGTCTCAATATTTTTTCAAAATAGATTTGAAATCAGGATATCATTAGTTACGTATAAGGAATGAAGATATTCCAAAGACGGCGTTCAAGACTAGGTATGGACACTATGAGTTTCTTGTGATGTCTTTTGGACTCACTAATACTCCGGCGGCCTTTATGGATCTCATGAACAGAGTGTTCAAGCCGTTTCTCGATACTTTTGTAATAGTGTTCATCGATGATATTTTGGTTTATTCTAAGAGTAAAAAAGACCATGAGTAACATTTACGCATAGTACTTCAGACTTTGAGGGAGCATCAATTGTATGCCAAGTTCTCTAAATGTGAATTTGGTTAGATAGTGTGGGATTTCTTGGACATATAGTGTCAAAGGATAGAATAAAGGTCGATTCAAAGAAAATTGAAGCAGTTACACATTAGCCGAGACCGACGTCAGCCACGGAAATTCGTAGTTTTCTTGGACTAGCCGGTTATTATAGGCGTTTTGTCGAGAATTTCTCGCGAATAGCTACCCCACTAACGAGGTTAACTCAAAAGAATGCAAAATTTGAATGGACTGATGCATGTGAGCAGAGTTTTCAGGAGCTTAAGACTCGTTTGACTACAGCTCCAGTGTCAGCATTACTATCAGGTTCTGGTGGATATGTGGTTTACTGTGATGCTTCAAGAGTTGGTTTAGGGTGCATGTTGATGCAACATGGAAGAGTTATAGCTTATGCTTCTCGTCAATTAAAGAAGCACGAGCAAAATTATCCTACTCATGATTTAGAGATGGCAGCGATTGTATTTGCTTTGAAAATATGGCGACATTACTTGTATGGTGAGAAATGTGAGATTTATACAGACCACAAGAGCTTGAAGTACATATTTGAGCAGAGAGATTTGAATTTGAGGCAAAGGTGATAGATGGAGTTGTTAAAAATTATGATTGCTCAATCTTATATCATTCTGGAAAAGCAAATGTGGTAGCATATGCTTTGAGTAGGAAGTCAGTTGGGAGTTTAGCTCATATAGCAGTCAATAGAAGACCATTAATTCAGGAGTTACATGGGTTACATGATCAGGGGACTCAATTGGAGATTCGAGATAATGGAATATTATTAGCTCACATTAATGTGCGTCCAATGCTTTTAGATCAAATCAAAGCAAATCAAGCTAAGGATGAGCAGTTAGAAAATATTCGAGACGAAGTTGTTAAAGGTGACAATAAGAAGTTCAATATAGATGAAAATAATGTACTTCGTTGTGGTAATAGGTTATGTGTTCCAAATGTGGAGGATTTGAGAAAAGAGATCATGGAAGAAGCACACCAGTCAACCTACACGGTACATCCTGGTTCGACCAAAATGTATCAAGATTTGAAGAAAATATATTGGTGGAATAGGATGAAGAGAGACATTGCAGAATTTGTGGCTAAATGTCTAGTGTGCCAGCAGGTGAAATTTGAGCACCAAAAGACTTCGGGTTTACTTCAAGAACTTCCTTTGCCAGAATGGAAATGGGAGAGAGTGACGATGGATTTCATAGTCGGATTGCCCCGTACGAGAAAGAGTTATGATTCAATATGGGTAATTGTGGACAGGTTGATGAAATCAGCTCACTTTATTCCGATAAAGACTACGTATACAGTGGCTCAGTATGCTCAATTGTATATTGACAAGGTCGTGAGTCTTCACGGGGTACCAGTGTCTATAGTATCGGATAGGGGCACTCAATTCACATCACAGTTTTAGAGGAAACTTCAGGAGGCCTTAGGGACTTGACTCGATTTTAGTACAGCTTTTTATCCTTAGACAGATGGTCAGTCCGAACGTACCATTTAGACGTTAGAGGATATGTTGAGAACATGTGTTATGGATTTCGGAGGTGATTGGAAGCAACATTTACCATTAATTGAGTTTGCCTACAATAATAGTTACCAATCGAGTATTGAGATGGCTCCATATGAGGCACTATATGGTAGAAAATATCGGTCTCCTATTTGTTGGGAAGAAGTAGGAGATAGGAAGCTATTGGGTCCTGAAATTGTACAATTGACTACGGAGAAGGTAGCAGTGATCAGAGAGCGTCTTAAAGCAGCTCACAATATGCAGAAGAGTTATGCGGACATGAGAAGAAAACATCTTGAATTTAGTGTTGGAGATCATGTATTTCTTAAGGTGTCACCTATGATAGGGATTATGAGTTTTGGAAAGAAAGGAAAATTGTCTCCTAGGTATATCGGACCATTTGAGGTACTTGAGAGGATAGGAGCAGTGGTGTACAGGTTGGCCCTTCCACCGGATTTTTCTGGAGTTCATCCAGTATTTCATGTGTCTATGTTGAGGAAATACGTGGCAAATCCTTCGCATGTCATTGAACCACAAACAGTTGAGTTGAGTGAAGATTTAAGCTACGTAGAGCAACCAATTGCAATTGTAGGATCGTCAAACTAAGAAACTCAGGCATAAGGAGATTCCTATGATTAAAGTATAATGGAGAAATCATTCCATTAGAGAGAGTACGTGGGAGTTAGAAGATGAGATGCGAAACAAGTATCCAAATTTATTCCCACATTCAGATATGTAGTTATTTCAAATATTGAGGACGAATTTTTTTATTAGGGGGAGAGAATGTAATACCCAACATAAGTGAGGGGCAGAAAGGTCATTTGGCCATAGTAAAAAGCGAAAAAAAAAAAAAGCTGTCGGTGGGATTTTTTTTCAAAAGAAGCCAGCAGAAATTTTTGCAAAACAAATGAGAGAAACAACAAGAAAGAAAGAAAGAAAAGAAAAGAGAGAAGAAAGAAAATAAAAGAAAAGAGAGAAGAAGAAGAAGGAAGGGGAAGAAGAAAGGAGGAAGGTCCGGCCAGCAAGAGGAGAAAGAGAGAGAGAGAGAGAGAGAGAGAGAGAGAGAGAGAGAGAGAGAAGAGAAATAGGGAAGAAAAGAAAAGGGAGAAAGGGAGAAAATTTGTATAGAGATTACATAAGGTAATTTTATGCTTGAATCTTGTTTATTAAATAAGTTATGATGAAGTATATGATATTTGTGGTGGAAATGATAGCATGCATGGAGTAGAAATTGAGTAGATGGAATTTTAGAATTTAGAAAATTTTAAGAAATTTGGGGAAAAATGATTTCTTGGTATTATTTGGAGTTAATAGTTTTTGTTATGGTGTTAATTACCAATTAGAAGATGAAAGAGTTGATTTGGGAAATTAAAGTTGAGATTTGATTATAGTTTAGGCCATGCAAGATGGGTAAGTGATTGAGTTAAGCATTGGGGTTAGATTAAAGTTAGATTATTATTTTTCTAATGTACTTTTTAGTTGTTAATTTTTTATCGTAATGTTATATAATAGATTCAAGAGAGTATTTGGCGGAGGAAGCCGCCTAAGGGGGTGATCGAGTTGAGATTTTTGGTACATAGCCTATTTTGAGGTAAGTGTAATACATATTATGAATCACTAGTACTATATATTGCTTACAAAGCATTTTGTGAGTATTTTAAAGCATGCAATATGTATAAATTGAAATTGACATACATATATGTTGTTAAATAGATGTATGTTGAGAAAATGCATACAAAGTGATTTATTTTGTACATGAAAGTTTAAATGAGCTTGCAAAGCATTTAAAGGTGAATGATTTACATTGAGTGTATAAGATAATACATTTGACGTTTTTTTCAAAGTATGTTTTTATATATTGTTAAAGTTTTAACCTTAAAGAATGAGAAAATGAATGATTGTTGTGACAATGATTTTTTGTCAAATAAGGTTGAAGGAATTTAGTTGTGAAAATGATTTGACAGTAACTCTACGCAGAACTAACTAAAACTAATAGGGTTATTGTTAGTTTGGGTGCACCTAGTATATGCCGGCTAGGGAATGTCCGCAGTGATTCCCTCCCTTCGTGGGATAGCCCTTCAGGGGACCGAGTACCCTTCGGGGAATAGTTACCCTTCGGGGGATAATAGGTTATGCATAGTTGTGACTTAGAGAAATAATCAAAGTTGTTTATGAAACCAAAAATGTGATTTTATTGATTGTTTTATGTCATATGTGATGACTACACAGATTTTATTCTAAAAGTTGTGATTTTAAGTAACTTGTTTAAAATAGTTTATAATATGTATTATGCTTATTGAGTGTGAAAACTCACCCCTCAATATTTTTTAGTATTTTGTAGAAAGTGCAGGAGCTAGAACCAAGAGGAGAATATCAGAGCCATTTGAATTTAGAGGTATTACTCGGTTATTTTTGTCGTTCCAGGTATAGGATAGTATAAGTATTATTCTACACTTGTGGCCATGTGATATAATATTTGGTTTTGTAAATACTATTTTTAGAATAGTTGCTCCGTTGGTTGTAAGTTATGAATCTTGGGATATTTATGTATAAATATATGAAATTCTTATGGTCATATCTTTTTATGTTTGAAATGGATGATTGATATTGGACTATTTAGATGATTGATTACTTGTGTTAGAAGGTTATAAACCCTATGGAAAATATGATGTAAAATTGTGAATGAAATGATATGGTGTATTGTGAATGTATTAGGAAATGCTTGAGTTGGCTGAAATTTTGTGCAGGTATTTTTAAATTTTTGGGAAAGGTCCATATATAGAGAAGATGCTGCCGAAATTTCGGTAGAATTTAAAGAAATTTTAAGGCTTACGTGGTTTAGGGCGGTTTATTTTACCTCGAGCTACGTGCCGGTCATGACAGGTCGTGACAGAAAAGGTCTTTGTTTTACACTTTATCTCATAGTACTTAGCTTGCTTTGGCCATTTTGTCTTCAACAAAGTGAATCCATCTTGAACCTGTACTGGACGACGTGGAAATACAAGATGGAGAAAAAGATTAAATACGAATGAAGAAAAAGATTAAATACGAATGAAGTCGTTATTTTTGGATGATAAATATTTTTCAGAATATAGAGTGTGAATCAAACTCATGTTTGAATTGAAATTGCGATACTGATGCAAGTTCGTCCCTTCTGAATCAGATGGATTCATATTTGAAAGAGGCGGACAATAAGTTCTTTCTGAGATATTAAAAGTTGGAGAATAGTAGGACCTTAGACTCTTGTCCTTCTTATGGACATAGAACTTTTTTACGTTCTGCTGCATTTATCATGTTCTTGAAATAGAAATTCCAATGGAATATTAATGTTAGCCCAGCCTACTTCATTATCATTTCCGGAAAATTTACAGAACTCTGTAATACTGTTCCAACACTGCTTCGAAATTTTATTATGTGATATTTGATTTTAATTAATTTTTTATATCACAAAATTTGAGGACAAAATGTCATTGACATAATGTATATCAGCAGATTATTTGACATATGTGCAAATTTGCAGAGGGAAGCCTTGAATATTGCCAGGGAAATGATCAAAGGTGCTATTATTGAGAGTCTTGACATAAAGAGCCTGACTTCTACCTCGAACAGATTCTGTATCGTAGACTTAGGATGCTCAATTGGACCAAATACTTTCTTTGCAGTGCAAAATAAAGTAGAAGCCGTACAAAACAAGCACTATGGTAATGAGCCTGGTTTGCATAAGCTTGAATTCCAGGTGTACTTCAATGACCATATCTCCAATGATTTCAACACCCTTTTCACCTCTTTCACTCCTGAAAGGCAATACTATGCAGCTGGAGTGTCAGGTTCTTTCTATGATCAACTGTTTCCATCATCTTCCATCCATTTTGCTCATTCTTCTTATTCACTCCAATGGCTTTCTAAGGTGCCAGAAAAGTTACTTGACCGAAATTCTTCTTCTCGGAACAAGGGTAGAATTCACTATACAGGTGCCTCAGATGAAGTAGTCAATGCTTATGCAGCTCAATTTGAAAAAGACATGAGAACTTTCTTGAATGCAAGAGCTAATTAAAGAGATCGCGCCTGGAGGCATGGTTGTACTAATCATTCCAGGTATATTCTTTTGAGCTACCTACTGGCATTTTGTTCAACTTTCTTGGATCCAGTCTTGTGGATATGGCAAATGAGGTAAGACAAAGTATTCATCCTAGAGTTAAAGATCTGCAGCCTCCAAGTTCTCTTATTTGAGAGATCTGTGGAAGATAGAAGCCGAAGGCTAAACAGTATCAGGTGCTTGATAATGACCACAGACCAACTAGGTAAAAAGAGAGAACCACAAGAACAAAATTGAAGATAAATATTTCATGAAAGTTTTTGCACTTCTGTAAGAAATTCATTTTCTAGATAGTCATATAATCGTAACTTCAATTGTTTCAACAATGTTAATAGTCTTCTTATGTAAAACATTTTATATTTACTGAGATAGCATGATTTAGCTTCAATACCAGCATATTTAAACTTACTGATTCTATTTTTACGTTATTGCTTGAAAATGTTGAAGAAATATATTGATTCACAGCTTGGATTTTCTTGCTTTCCAAGGAAACTCAATTGAAGCTTTAATTGATTCCTTCAACGTCCCAATTTATTCGACTTCTCCAAAGGAACTTGCTTCGCTTGTGAAGAGAAACGATTGTTTCACCATCGAGAGCATGGAGATGACTGATCCAAGGTCCAAGATTGATGATCCACTTAATGTACAAAGCTTGATAATGCACATAAGAGCTGCAATGGAAGGACTTTTTGCCAAACATTTTGGAAGTGAGAATGTGGATGAAATGTTCAGGAGGACCTTACAGAAAGGTGCAGACATTTCATGCTACTTGGATTCAGGCTACAAAGTAGGGACACAATTGTTTGTTGTTCTTAAGCGTAAATGACTTGAATGATCTGCATTGATGATAGTTTCATCATCATGATTTTTAAATTCCACACATAAACATGGAATCAAGTTGCCGAGTTCCTATTCTTATCATATTTGCAACCTCAAAAAGTGAAAGCACAAAGGGAACGATCTTCCCTCTTGCATTTGATTACCAATTACATAAAATGGAACACAAATATAATTTAGTTTCTCTCAAAGTAATAATACATGAACATTTGCTAGAAAAATCCCCATTTGAGACAGCTTTGACCAACGTAGTCCTGGTAAACAAGACATTATTTTTTCTTTTCTATTACTAATTCCATCACCAAAATTTTTAATGACACCAATGCACAACCTTCAATCACTTTTTCACTTCCAACATATTCTTCTCAAGGTTTTCTTTAATCAATAGAACGGGAACTTTCATGAAACAATAGTTTCTCCACACGCTGGCAACTGGCAAGCTAGCCCACTGAATAAACCAAGAAAAATTAGGTAGCAAGTTCTCTGAAGTTGTGGCAGAATACGAATATAATAAAGCACTTGTGCATCTAAACTGAATACCCATGTGTCATGGTTTTAGTAATTGCAGCTACAACCTTTATTTAGCCCAGCAAAACAAGATGCATTGTGACTAGCCCCACCTTACCCAGAGGCGCACCAAAGGGCTTAGCGGACTGCCTGCCTGGCTCTCGCCAGGACTCGATTCGAGCACGCACTAAAAATTTGCAATTCGGTAAAAACTCGTAGATACCAACTGTGACAGTTCTCAGGGTCACATCACATTCAAACTTAAAAGTAAAAGTACTAGTTAAACAATTTACATTACATACATTTGTTATTACAATAATATCTCAAGCAGTCCTTCTACCCAAAAATCCTACCCAGTTCTACCTTGGATTAGGGGTGTCAACGGGCCGGGTCCGGGCCGGAATTGAATGTTCCGGACCCGGACCCGTTTTTGTGTTGAGGTTCCGGACCCGGACCCAGGACCCGACGGGTCTTGCATTTGGTTTCCCGGATCCGAGTTCGTTCGGGTCCGGGTCCATTCGGGTCCGAGTTCGTTCGGGTCCGGGTCCATTCGGGTCCGAGTCCGGGTTTTGAAAATATAAAATATTTTTATCTATTTTATAATTATTATTTATTAAGTATTGAGTATTAGAATTGTAAAATACGTATGTATGTATATTATAATTATTATTTATTGAATATTATGTATTAAAAATTTAAAATACGTATATATAATTTATAATTATTATATATATATACGGGTTCGGGTCGGGTCCGGGTCGGAACATGACATTCTGAATTCGACCCGTTTTTTATTAAGAAAAAACGGGTCCGGGTCCGGGTCCGGGTAAACGGAATTTTATTCCTACCCGGACCCGGAAAAAATCAACGGGTCCGGGTCGGGACCCGAACCGTTGACAGCCCTACCCTGGATTCCTCACCACTGGCTTTAGAGATAGGAGCCTGTTTAAGGAAAACAAATAACAAAGAGTGAGCTATAATAGCTTAGTGAGGTTCCCACACATGCAGATACGGAGGCAAACCAAGAGAGAATAAGTAAGCAAATAACATGTGTCACAAAATCACATAGGAAAATAATTAAATAAATAATTATTTAAACAAGGGAGGATACGTTCCAATCACGAGAGCAAGTACTGATCGTGTGACCATGATAGTGAGAGTGGATTGCCGGTTAAACCTGCATTTTCAAGCAAAAGCCCTATCCGCCATTCACCTTATATCCTCCTGGAGTACCGTCCGACCCATCCAGGGTGAGATCTCACCCCTGAGGGCAACAAGCAAGAAGGTTCAGTCCGGAGTTGGCCTCTTTGAGGATTCACAACTCAAGGAAAAGAACCACAAGCCCTACAACACCCAGCACCTTATATCCTCCTGGTTACCGTCCTACTAGACTAACCGCGGTATAACCACGGAAGTCCAGCCAACAAGTTTAATGTAGTGAAAATTTCACAAACAAATATATTCACAACAGGTAGAAATTGTGCATGTAACAATTCACGGGGTAAGTGCGATAAAGTACACACTTTCCCTTCATATAATACATTGTAGCAATTCATGAATATCAATAACACATGGCACATTGTGACAAGTCACCAGCATCAAGTGCAAATAAAATCACATTTTGAACATGTATCATGAATATGTGAAGAAACACTCATGAGCAAAAGTAAGGGAACACTCACATGCATAAGAAAAGGGACACTCACCTGGAACGCTTAAGAAAATATTTCGTAAAACGGTTGCGTCTCACTTTTGGATCCTGGAATTTATAAGAAATAATTTAATGAAACTCAATTTAAACCCTAATCAACTTAGAAAGAAAATTCAAGAAATACCCCATTAAATTTTAGGGTTTTAGTTCTAGGGTTTAGGATTTAGGGTTTAGGGTTTTCTAACAAAATTTTGGCATTATTTCCCCTTAATTTTCGGCCATCCAACTTTGTTTTCCATCAAGATTTCAATCATCAAACCCATAATTCAACAAGTTCTACAACTTCTTAGTTCAATCCAAGCTCAAATTCAATCAAAATTCCACTAAATATCAAGAATTATACTCCAAGAATCATTATCCAAATTTGCACAGGGTTGGTTTTCAGCCAACTTCGTACCATTATTGGGGTCAATCCATCAAGAACTAAGGAATTCTGATTACATGGTTTTAAAGTACGTTTATAGGGCTACAACTTTCGTGAAGATCATCAATCCAAATTCCAACTAGAACAGGTTCAAAATCATCCCTCAAGTTGGCTCATCATCAAAACTGTTTCACGCAGAACCGAATTTTCAGCCAACTTTGCAAACTTTCTGCGATTAATACACAACGAACCACAGTGCAAGCCTTATACCGTTGGAAGGCCCTATCAATCTAGTTTCTAAAACAACAAGAATCACTCGAATCCAAGTTATCTATCTCAAGTTATGAACGTTTTACTAAAACTGGTCCAGTATGACTGTGAAAGTAAAACTTGTACAAAACCCTAAATAAAGCTTAAATAAAACTTAAATAAACTTGAAATTAATAGCAAAAGTTCATAGTACATACCTTAAACAAGCTTATAACCTTGCTTAGGAAGAAGAAAACCTCACTTTCTATGGTGGAATTTGTCTAAAATTGAAGAGAGCTCCAAGAAAATGAAGAACAAGGGAGGGTAGAGAGAGAGATGGAGAGAGTCGGCCAAGGGAGTAAAAATGGAAGATAATTTCGGCCAAGAGAGAATAAAATGAAAGAGAATTAGGTCAAGAAAGATTAAAAGAATAAAAGAATAATGGGAAGAAAGTGCAACCAATTAGAACTAAACAAGAGTCAAGCTAGAGTGTAGATATTTTGGCATAATAGGTACTAGTTGGCTAAATATAATTGGTACAAATTTTTAATCATCTAACACTTAACATTTGGCAAGTTTTGTAGCATAAAATTTTAAAACAAAAGAGAGGAAAAAATGAGAAAGAGGGGCCGGCCATATGGTGGGGAAAAGACAAGGGTTTAAGTGAAAATTTTAAGTTAATTTTTGTGCTAAAGTTCAATTAGTCAAAAGGCTTAATAATGGTAGAGTTGGTTAGTCAAAATTACACACTATTGTAGACTAATAGACCAATAAAATTAACCCAAGTTTGGTACTTAGGTGTACCACTTAATCATACAAAAATCTCATTTAGTTAACCTAACTAACTTAAGACATTTTTCAACTATTAAACCAAAGATTAACACTAAACCTTAAATAAAAGAAATGCCCTATTAAATGCACTTTAATTTCCCTCTTCTTTTCTTTTCTCATTCATTTTTTTTTTCTACTAATAAACATAACATAAATCAAATAATCTTTTTAGTGCGAATTTCCGGGGCGTCACATGCATGACTAATTAGGTACAATTTATAAAATTAATGTTATTTTGTTATCATGTTTGCAGCGTATCTTTCCTATTCCATTTTTAGCAGTTGATTTTGCTAGAAAATTGTCTAGATAGCGGCAAAATGCCTTTGTCTGGCATACTATTGAAGGAAAGGAGAACAAGAGTCTCTTTTGGAGCTTTTGAATGTAGCATAATTATATGTGAAAAGTTAATCAATGAACTCATCAGGTAGATATGGGACTAAACTCTCAAGTCCCACCAAAAATGATATTTCTATATGTAACACCAAGGCCTTTCCTAAGGGCATTTTTGTAATTTTTGCCAAGTTGAGTGCTGGTGGTTGATTAGTCATTAGTTAGGGGTCTTATTTGCAATTTTGAGAAACTTTCATTCCCAATTGTTTTAGGGCTTCTTCCCTCTTTCTTTCCATTTCATCTCCTTTATTCCTCTCTATCCAATTTCCATCTTTCTTACACTATTCTAGTGATTTCTTGAAGAGAGAGGTGAAGGTGTAAGCTGGCAAGGGCACTCAAGTGAGGAAAGCTTAAGAAGGGTTACCTCCTTCTCAAACCAAGGTATTTCTTTTCCTTATTTTTTTTTTCTCTCTTAGATCTTTGACTTAGAAAGTAGGTTTTTATACTTTGAGTATTAGTTAAGAGGTTTTGAGGTTGTATGTTTTAGTGATGAACTGTGCTTTGTGATGATTGAGGGAGATGGTGAGTAATTGCTAGATGTGTGTGTGTGTGTGTTTGATGCTTGATTTTTTTTTATGAATCCTTGAAGATGCATGTGTGGATGGTTGAATGTGAAGTATACTTGGTGTCTTGTGCCTTTTCAGGCTGTTTTGGGTGTTTGGATTGGTGTTTTTCTGGGCTCATCCGCGACATCACCCGCGCCGCGGATGAGACCGCGGTTCGTTGAGGGTGACTCTCTAGAGTCATCCGCGGCGAGGGCCGCGCCACGGATGATGGCGCGAAATGGTTGCCCTCCGCTTCTGACCAGAGCCGCGGTTGGCGCCGCGGCTGGTCACTGTTGGTGAGCCGCGTCTATGAAGATATCGACCCCTCCTTTTCGGATTATCTTAGTTGATTGGATCGAGGTAAGTGGGGATTTGTATCTTTGATATTTTGAAAATGAGTTTATGAATGATAAATGTTTCGAATTGACTATTTGTTACATAAATGTATGGCTTGAGTGTGGTTATTTGCAATTGTTATGAAAGTGATAATGTGGCCTAATTGAATGAATGATTTGGTAAATGAATTGACTGAGTTCTTAAATGTGGTATACTTTTGACGGGACTAGTTCCTTAATCACATGCCTAATGTCTTTGGGACCGTACTAACCGGTTAAAGTTAGTCTTGGGGCCGTACCAACCGATTAAAGTTGGTTTTGGGACTGTGTTAACCGGTTAAAGTTAACAACTGAATATTCATGGTCAATTGGAACCATTTGATAGAACTCATTGATTTGTTTATGAAATGTCTGTTTTGGTGGAAATGTGATAGTGGCCATATTGTTTTTATGTTTATAATCTATAGTGACTTAGCTTTTGAAACGTATATATTTGGTTAACACTCTTAAGCCACAGAGAGTACTCTCACCACTTACTGAGTGATTAGTTTCACTCACCCCTTCATTGTTTCACGCAGAGGACGATGCTTTTGAGGAAGTTGATTGGACCGACTCATGGTGCTAGAAATGGAGATAGGGTGTGATACATAGCAAAGATATCGTGTAATATATTTTGTATAGGACCTTTTATCTTTTGGATGTTTTGTGACCTTAGTGAAATGTATAGGTTGGTCCTCTATTTAGATTTTGGACTATCTTTGTAATGTATCACATGACTTTGTATTTGAGTCAGGTTCAATGAAATGGTTCTTTTGATGAGTTTTCTTTAAAAAAAAAAAAAAGCTTGTTTTGTTAGCCTTATGTCACAACGTAGTCTTGGCATGGCGGGTGTTATATCCCGGACACGGGGTGTGACACTATATCTCAAGACAGACTATTATAAGTGGATCAACAGAAGTTAGTGACAATTAGTGTATAACTTAGGTACAATCCACTAGACCAATCACTTGGTTGCTACTTACAAAAGAAATTTTAGTATGGAAGTTTTTGCGTATATAGTTTTCAAAATGTTGTTTCAAGTACTCAAAAATGCGAACAACTTGCAAGATTGACAACCTGGTTACTAATATACTTCAGAAGTGCATGAAACAATAAGAAAAGCTTGTCACTCACTAATAGTTGTTTTCACTGCAAGAAAATTGTCCTTTTGTGACAACACTAAGTCATCACAGAAACTAAAAAAGTTGTCACTATAGGCTATAGTGATGACTTTTTTTTGTTGTCACAGGGTTGTCACAGATTCTATGTGTAATACCCAACATTAGTTAGGGGTAGAAAGGTCATTTGGCCTAAAAAAAAAAAAAGGAGAAAAGGGAGTCGGTGGGATTTTTCCCACAAGAAGCCAGCAGAACTTTCTGCAAGGCAAAAGAGAAAAAAACAGCGAGAAGAAAGAAAGAAAAGAAAAGAGAGAAGAAAGAAAGAAAAGAAAAGAGAAGAAAGAAAAGAAAAGAGAGAAGAAGAAGAAGGAAGGGGAAGAAGAAAGAAGGAAGTCCGGCCAGCAAGAGAAGAGGAGAGAGAGAGAGAGAGAGAGAGAGAGAGAGAGAGAGAGAAATAGGGAAGAAAAGAAAAGGAAGAAAAAGGAAATTTTGGATTTAGCTAAATAAGGTAAATTTTTATACTTAAATTTTGTTTATTAAGTAAGTTATGATATAGTATATGATATTTTTTGTGGAAATGATAGCATGCATGGAGTAGAAATTGAGTAGATGGAATTTTAGAGTTTAGGAAATTTTAGGAAATTTGGAGAAAAATGATTTCTTGGTATTATTTAGAGTTAATAGTTTTGTTAGGGTGTTAATTACCAATTAGAAGAGGAAAGAGTTGGTTTGGGAAATTAAAGTTGAGATTTGATTATAGTTAGGCCATGTAAGATGGGTATGTGATTGAGTTAAGCCTTGGGGTTAGATTAAAGTTAGATTATTATTTTTCTAATGTACTTTTTAGTTGTTAATATTTTGATCGTTATGTGATATAATAGATTCAAGAGAGCATTTGGCGGAGGAAGCCGCCTAAGGGGGTGATCGAGTTGAGATTTTTGTCCATAGCCTAATTTGAGGTAAGTGTAATACATATTATGAATCACTAATACTATATGTTGTTTGCAAAGCATTTTGTGAATATTTTAAAGTGTGCTATATGTATAAATTGAAATTGACATACATATATGTTGTTAAATAGATGTACGTTGGAAAAATGCATACAAAGTGGTTTATTTTGTATACAAAGTGGTTTGTTTGGAATATGAAAGTTTAAATGAACTTGCAAAGCATTTAACGGTGAATGATTTACGTTGAGTGTATAAGATAATACATTTGACGTTTTTGTTTTTCAAAGTATGTTTTATATATTGTTAAAATTTTAACATTAAAGAATGAAAAAGTGAATGATTGTTTGTGACAATGATTTTTGTCAAATAAAGTTGAAGAATTTAGTTGTGAAAATGATTTGACAGTAACTCTATGCAGAGCTAACTAAAACTAACAGGGTTATTGTTAGGTTGGGTGCACCTAGTATATGCTGGCTAGGGAATGTCCGCAGTGATTCTCCTCCCTTCGCGGGATAGTATACCCTTCGGGGGATAGCCCTTCGGGGAACAGAGACAGATACCCTTCGGGGGATAGCCATTCGGGGATAGAGTACCCTTCGGGGGATAGTTACCCTTCGGGGGATAGTAGGTTCTACATAATGGTGACTTCGAAAAATAATCAAAATTGTTTATGGAACCAAAAAAATGTGATTTTACTAATTGTTTTATGTCATATGTGATGACTATACAGATTTTATACGAAAAGTGGGGATTTTGAGTAAAATTGTTTAAAATGGTTATAATATGTATTATGCTTACTGAGTGTGAAAACTCACCCCTCAATTTTATTTTTCAATATTTTGTAGAAAGTGCAGAAGTAGGATCAGAGCAGAGAATTGCATAGCCACAAAATTGGAAGGTACCACCCGGTTATTTTTGTTTATCCGGGTATAGGACAAGGTTATTACTTTGAAATTGTGGCAATATGGTATATGACTAGTTTGGCATTGTAAATGTTATTTTTGGAATAGATGCTCCGTTGGTTGTAAGTTATGAATCTTGGGATATTTATATGAAATATATGAAGTTCTTATGAGCATTTATTTTATGGTTGAATGGATGATTGATTACTTGTGTTAGTAGGTTGTAAACCTATGAAAATATGGTGTAAAGTTGTGAATGAGATGATATGATATATTGTGAATGTGTTGGAAATGCTTGGGTTGGCTGAAATTTTGTGCAGGTATTTTTTTTAAAATTTTTGGGAAAGGTCCAACTACAGAGGAGATGCTGCCGAAATTTCGATAGAATTTAGAGGAAAGTTAAGGCTTATGTGGTTTGGAACGGTTTATTCCACCTCGAGCTACGTGCCGATCATGACCTTTAGGTTCGAATCGTAACACTATGTCACTAAAAGGGTCATTGTGACAACTTTAAGAAGGTTGTCACAGAAGCACAGTATTCAGTGACAGGGCAAAAGTCATCACAAATTATAATAAATTTGTGACGATTTTTCTTGTCACTGATTTGCTTGTAATTTTGTCATAGATAAAAGAAAAAGTCGTCACAAATATTACTCAACTGTGACGACTTATGCTCATCACTATTGTCCTGTTCATTAGTGACAAGAATTGTTGTCACAAATTTTACTAAACAGTGACGACTTATGGTTGTCACTATTGTCCTGTTAATCAGTGTCAAGAATTGTTGTCATTGATGGAACTTGCAGTTTGTGATAACTTTAGGAGTGTCGTCATAGAAGCATGGTATTCAATGATGACAATAAAGTCATATAGCTCCACTATTGCCACAATAAAAGTAATATACATGCAAATAACTTTCAAATATATATATATATATGGTCATAAACATCTGTAAATCCAAACGTACATTAACCGTAATATTTACAAAACTAACATCAATTCAAGTACCATTAGCATCCATCCTAAATCCAAAAGAACATACTACATTTTAGGTAAAAAAACAAATTGTAAATCAGTAGTATCTTCAAACTCAAACCATCTTCAAGTTCCCATCCAAAAGCCAGTCTTTCACATATCTCCTCTTGTCCATGTAACAGCATTGCACTGCAAAAAAGCATTTACAAAAGAACCTCAATGAGAAGATATTGACAGGAGAACAAGACTTTGCCTTCAAAAAAATTTTAACTTAAACATTTTAGGTGTCCACATTAAGCATATGGAGAAAGATGGCAAGACTGGATATGACATCATGTTAAGTGGATTCAATATCAATTTTCAAGTAGAATCAAGCTAAATAAATAATGAACCTACTACATAATTTGGATACTGCTAAACTAGAAAGAAGAAATTTTGCTAAATTACAAATCATTTACATGAGCAACTACTAAACACATGATATCTTTGGTGCCTTCTTTTGTTTAACGAATGAGTGACTAAGAGAATACAACTTAAGCTTTCTAGCAGAAAATGGATTTCAAACAATGCCTCATGCTAAGTCTATAGCTATTGGGAAGTGTAGTTTTCAAGAATTTAAAAGCTACTGTACGACTATGTTTATTGCAATATTGACAAGTATCCAATGTCAAAGTTTAAGGACAACTTAGAATAAAGTTTCCAGATTCACCTCCTTTCCTTCAATTGCTTGAAATTTGATGACTGAAGTTTACCAACTAAACATTACACAAACATTCATTCTATCAAGCACAAAAAGAATAAAAAGCAACTTTTAGTTTCAAAGTTCATCAATTTTCAATAGTGCCAGATTAACCAACAAATTAAAACGATCACCTGACACTATTTTTTGCATATGAGGGAAAAGTAACATCACCAATATCATTTTTAAAGTTATGAATACGGTCCATGTTTTGATAAAAACAGCTACAATTATTAAGTACAATTGCACCAAATGCAAATGGGGACAATATTAATGTAAATGTTTACCTCTAGTATAGAGGGATTACCATTTTGTGAATGATTCTTTTATTTTACTTATCAAAAAATTAAAATAAAATAAAGCTTTGACAGTTCAAATTTTCTCCCCATGGCGAATTGTTGATGACGATGCAATGTGTGACAAAAATGGTCCAATGCTTTGAACCATTGGTACAAGGATGGCTGAGAACAATGGAATGGTTACACTTGCTTCTTGGAGATTTGCAAAATTGTGTTAAAGTACTTGATGACACGCATATATTGGAGAAAGAACCATAATTCACAATTAAGTACCTTATTGTGAAATGCCATCAATACATTCCCATTCCTTGGCACGGCGTACCTTGTGCCTGACAATTAGAGATTCATTCAGTCAATTATAAGTGATGATATCTGCTCCATTCATGTACAGGATTTAGTAGAAAATTCATTTGTTAAACCAATCAAAAAGTGAATAAGAGATCCCAGACAATGCCCAATGCCAAAAGTAAAAAGATCTCGTTCCTGCAGAACAAGACAAAGTTCAGAGTGCATAAGGAAAACTTCACATAATTTAGTTGTCAAAAATTACCCCCTTCCTTCAGCCCCAATTTGGGTAAAAAGAAAAAGACTTTATTATTTCCTGAAGGAACCAAAGACACCTATCAAATTTAAGCTACACTTCATCCGCAATCAGCAAGTGATCAAACCCGCTAGCATATGGAATAACAATCACCAATATAAGCTCTGTCAAACAAAATCAAAAGCAACAAGTCCATAGTTTTTTTTTTCTCTCTCCTTAACGCTGCCCATATTGGTAATTCCCTCAAACACCTAGCCATGTCCACTCCAGAGCGCAAGAGAAAACAAGAAAAATGGAAGGGAATGCAAAAGGACCAGTAAGTAAAAGAAAAAGATGTTGTGAAGAATAAAAAATAGAAGCAGAAATTTCTAATCTAAAACAAATGATTTAAGAACTAAATATGAAATGGTAAAACCAAAATCAAGCTTTAACCCCAAACAATATTTGAAACCATCAATATTAGATTTTGAAGGAGGATGGCATGAAACAAACAATTGTTAATCCAACAGGAACCAAATTTTAAAAAAATAGATAAAGAAATAAATAAAGAAAATAGATTTTACCAATGTGAAACCACTCACTCTTCTGCAAGGCGCTCCAAGAACAAGCGGTACGTAAGCTGAGGGGCAGCTCCAACAAATAGACCACCAATGAAATGTACAATCAACACTAGCTTTGAGTTTTGTGGTCTCATCTTCATTTGCAACACGTAAGCAACATTATATGCTTTCATGTTTTTCAACCTAGATTTCACAATAGAAGCATCCTCCCAACTGATACTGTGTAGGTGCATAGAAATTGATTACAAGTCTTACAACACTTAAGGGTCTTCTTGTTCTTCTCCAGCCAAGACTCAATAATCCTCGGTTCCTTACCAAACATTAATTTCCTTCTTCTTAGCCCTCTGAATCTTTACGTTTCGGAAGAAATTTTCTTCTTAGTTTATGGGGGTGAGAGTTGGGCTTTTGATTGGGGAGGTGGGTTTGTGATTTTGACAAAAGAATTTGGGAAGGTAAAGTGAGAGAGAGAGAGAGAGAGAGAGAGAGAGAGAGAGAGAGTCTCTGAAGAAGACGAATGGAAAAGAGGGGTGAAAGAGAGAAGTGGATAGATGAATTTTGGTCAAAAATTTAGGCGCTTGAGTTAGCGCCAAAAATGAAAATTGGTTTTTGATAAAAAAAAATTGTGTCTAAATTTTTATGCTAAGTTTTCTTTGTTTTTTCTTGAGAATTGCACTAAAATTTTAGAATATGAAAATTGAGTCATTTAAAAAAAAAATTTTAATCATGGAATTTTTGATTTATTATACAAAAATATTGTTAAGAAAATAAAGGGTATTAAAAATTTAGTTTATAATTAAAAATCTTTCAATGAAATTATTTTTGGTACTAAATCTATGGTTCTATCAATTATGTACTTGCAATTTGACAATACGTAATAGTTAGTCAATTAGTTGATCAAATAATCAAAATAATTTGCTAATACATGCATGCAGGCTTGTCAATGGTCCGGGTCTAAACTCGGATTTGACCCTAACCCCTTAATTTTTTTGTGGATATGGATATACATATAATTTTGTTCACCAATCCAAATCCGGATCCATTTTTCCCTAATGAAACAGGGATCAAATAGGGAATATTATGTACTGACCCAAACCAATCCCAGACCCATTTAAATAAATAATAGTTGTAAAATATATAGTATGGTATAAAAATTATAAAATATATAGACACACACACATGACCTCGTATCTTGACCAAATCGCACCAAGATCTGAGAATCAAATGTAAGGCCTATTGAATAGATAGGTTTGACTTTGAAACGATTTTACTTGAATGGGTTAAGCCTAGAATATTCAATTCCGACCCGTACTTGAATCATTGACAGGCCTATATGGGTTAAACACTAAATCCATTTGGTGCAAGTTCGTTAATCCATAAACAATTGACTAATATAATTAACCCCAAATTTTTAGTCATGTAAATGTATGGATTACACTTTCTTGTTGAATTCTATTTTTCATTACCGTCATTTTCAAATTATGCGAATTATTAATTATATACATATACACACACATACATACACACATACATATAAATATACATATACACACACACACACACATACATATATATATACACGCAAGCACACGTGTATGGGTAAGTGTATGTACACACATACACACACATGTTAATATGTGTGTCCATACACACACACATACATCAATATATATATATATACACACACACACACATATACACACACGCACGTGTGTATGGATACTTGTATACACACACACATGTATATGTGTGTGTGTCTATATATACAGACATACACGTATAAGTGTGTCTATATATGTATATAAAAGTGTGTGTGTGTATATATGTATATGTATAAGTGTGTCTATATATATATTTTTAGCAAAACCCCGTACACGGGGAGGGGAAGCCACCCCCGTAATTTTATTAATAAAATAAAATAAAAGGTGTAGGAGGGGGACTAGACCAAAACCTCCATTACATGATAAATAAAAAAACCATAAAAAAGGAGTACTACTCCCTTACAAAGAAAAACTAATAAAGCAAAATAAGTTATTGCTTATCTATACACAATCGAACTTGAGGAGTACCATTCCTATCTAACACACTTATACATATGTATATGTATATGTATATAGACACACTTATACATGTACATATATATTTACACACACACATACACTTATATACATATACAGACACACTTATAAGTGTGTCTATATATACAGACATACATGTATAAGTGTGTCTATATATGTATATAAGTGTGTGTTTGTGTGTGTATGTATATGTATATGTATATGTGTAAGTGTGTCCATATATATATGTGTATATGTATATGTATATATACACACTTATACATGTATGTCCATATATACAGACATACACGTATAAGTGTGTCTATATATGTATATAAGTGTGTCTATATATATATACACACATATACATATACATATATATAAATACATGTAGACATATACCTATACATATACATATACAAATATGAGTTGCAATTTGATAATACTTGACAATCAATTTAGTCGATCAAATAATTAAAATAGTTTGCTAATACATGCACGAAACACTAAGGGGCGTTTGGTAACAGGGGTTTAGGATTGGAAATAAGATTGAAACCCATAATGAGAGTTTGGGTTAGGGGGATGGGATTTTGAATTTGGGAATGAACCCCCAAAAATTTGGGTTTCCCCAAATCCCAACCATTTTGGGGGGTTTTGTCGAAACTCAAATTTGACCAAATTTGTAGACACACATGCACACACAAATACATGCACACACACACACACATATACGTACTTGTATATATACGTATATATACATGTGTGTGTATGTATATTTATTTATTTATATATATTATTTATATATACACACACATATACATACATACATATATGTATTTATAAATATATTTGTATTTATTTATTTACTTATTTCTTTATTTATTTATATACATGTTATTTATGTATTTATTATTTATTTACTTATATATACACACACCTATACATATATGTATACATACATATATATATCCACAGACATATACATATATATGTGTGTGTGGGCATATATTTATTTATATATTTATATATGTACACGCGCATATAAATACATACATACATATATTTATAAATGTCTATATATACACACACATATATATATATACACATAGGCATATGTATATGTAAATGCGCGTGTGTATTTATATACGCACATATACAAATACATTTATAAATATATGTATGTATGTATGTATATGCGTGTGTACACATACATACCTATACATGCATACATACATATATATTTATTTATTTTATATATTTATATATATACATATATATATACACATGCATGTACATATACATATAGTAATGATACCCATTCCAAGTATTAAACCAAACAGTCATTATAATAATGATACCTATTTTAGGTACTGAACCAAACATATGTATTAGAATTAAGGGTCTCATTCCAAACTTGATGATTCTGATTTCAATTCCCGAGTGCGTACCAAACGCCACCTAAATCCATTTGGTACATGTACTAGTTCATTAACGATAAACAATTTGAACAATATAATTAACAACAACCTTTTATCATGCAAATGTGAGGATTACACTTAATTTCATATTAAATTGTGATTTTTTAGTAGTAAATTTTCAGTAACAAACAAAGAAATCATCACCCTCAGATAAAAGAAAAAAATGTAAAATTGCACCTTTTTGGAAGTACCCATTAACCAGAAATAGAAAAACAAAAGGTACAAATTGCATTTCATATACTAATCAACAAAAATATGAAAGAAAAAAAAAGCAGGGTGCCAGAGTAGAGATAACGAAATTGATTTATCACATATGGGGCTAAATTGCAAAATATAGGATGCCATAGTATAATTAGTGAAATTAATTTATCATTTTTTTATTTTTTTATTTTTTTTTAATTTTTTTTATTTTTTTGAGGCTAAATTCCAAAAGCTAGGGTGGCATAGTGGAATTAATGAACATGTCCTTTAGACAGTGACTATTAATTTTTTTTCTTCTTTCTTTTTTTTTTTTCCTCCTATACAGGGACCACTAATGGTTGTCACTGACGTGTGTCAACTGTGACAACCAAACCATGTTATCACTCATCATGAGTTTACTTGAACTCACGAGCTCATCTGTGACGACACAAATGTCGTCACTAAAGTGACTTAATTGTGATGACAAATTCATGTTGTCACAAATAACGAGTCTATTTGAGCCATCTGTGACGACATTAAATGTCGTCATTGAAGTGTGTCGACAATGACAACTATGTGTGTTATCACTAATGGTGAGTTTACTTAAACTTATCTGTGACGATACAAATGTCGTCACAAATTTGCATCAATTGTGACGACCAATCTATGTTATCACTAATAACCAATCTACTTGAACTCATCTGTGACGACATTAAATGTCGTCATTGAAGTGTGTCAACAGTGACAACTATTTGTGTTGTCACTAATAATAAATCTATTGAACTCATTTGTGATGAGAAAAATCTCGTCACTGATATGCATCAATTGTGACAACCAACTCATGTTGTCACTAACGGCGAGTCTCACTCAAGCTCATCTGTGACGACATCATATGTCGTCACTGAAAGCTTCGTTTTAGTGACAACAATTTTTTAGTTGTCACAGAGCTAATTTCCGGCCACACTACCTGCACTGCATCATTTTGTGACGACTAATTATATGTTGTCACTAATGACGAATGCATATGAGGTCGTCTGTGACAACATCACAAGTCGTCACTGAAATATGTCAACTGTGACAAAATTTTTTGTTGTTACTGAGAATGTTGTCACAAAATACCATTTTTCTTGTAGTGTTTGCAAGTGAATTATTGTCGAACAACCTGATAATTAAACAAGATTCTCTACAAACTTTACTAATGAAAATGCCTTAACAGCAAGCTTATATAATTTCTGAGATAAAAATAGTACAACAACCAGAAAAACAATATATTAGAACCAATAAATTTATCAAAAAGATCCCTTCTTGAACATTGAATATCGTTGTGTAGTTGTCCTAGGCTAAGCAAGTGGACAAATAGCTTAGCCTGGAAAAGTGTCCCAAACTGCCAATTTAGAAGATTAAACAATTCTGGGAGTATAAAAAATTATTTTTCTGGGACAAAAATAACAGGATCAAACATTTTTTGTTAACACAAAATGAAAGAATGAACAAAAAATTCTTCTAATATATTAATCTCAAGTTAATATATAGTCTTGAAAATGAAGAAAAGAGCATATAGCTTAGATTTAATTGGCTTGAAGCCTTAGAATCAATGCAAGCTACCAGAGGAGAGTCAGGTTTTAAACAAGGAAATAGCTGATAAAAGTGGCCCTGGTAAATGACTTCACTCCACTTTTGAAATAAAACGGCCTTAGCCAAGCTTGCCTTTTTTTCTATCCTAGTATAAAAATATGTGCGTTGCACATTGTAGGTGTGTCTTTGACACTTAATCAAATAATGTATTATTTTAGGTTGATTAAAAAGGAAAAAAATTCTAACTATTTAAATCATTTTATTATTTTACAATTAATAAAAAAGAATGGAGTGTACTATATATTAAAAAAGATCTATTCAGAGTACTCTACTTCTTCACCAACAAACATATAAACTACTTTCAAAGTATTTTTATTTTATATCTTAGTAAAAATTTGAAAAAAGCAACAAAAAGTAAAGCAAAAGAGTAATGAGCCCTTTAAAAAATTCAAAATTAATAACCTTTCCATTATCTCCTACACTTTGTCCTAAAAGTGCAACATTTTTCCATAAGAAAGATAAAGAAAAAACGATCCCCCTTCTATCCTATTTTATAATAGGTATCGTATATACTCATAATATGGAGAATACTATAATTTTCAACAGCCAGAATATTCAATAAGAATGTTTATCATCTTATGTGCTGATTGCATAAGTAAAATTCACTTTGTATTATTTTAATACGTATTTCAACATCATCAACTATGTATCCCTCATAAAAAAGATGACACGTTAGATGAATTTTAACCATCTAAACATATACATAATCCTTGTGAAATAATTACCCAAAATTTTAAAAAAAATTAATTTTTAGTTTTATTTTGTACATTGTTCTTACACAAAAAAATGTTAAATATTTTTACTTTTGCTTATCATTGGTATACAAATTTTTATTTTTTAAAAAATATAATTGAATTATTAGATATATAAGACTGATTACAAGTAGTTACAATTTAAAAATAATATTTTCTAATGTTTGAGTCTTGTTATTAAAAATAAAGATAGTAAGTTTAACTTGGTTCAAAATATCTATATGTAATGGCCCTTGAATCTTCATTGTCAAAAATATAATCAAGTTCATTGTTATGTGTTGTATATAATTTTTTTTAAACAACAAAATAAGAAACTTAAACTCAAAGTAATAATTAAACTAATTTGAAATATAAAGATAGAAGTACTTTGATTTTATTCAAAAACTTGACTCTTGATTTTTATAGGAAAATACTTATTTCTTCTTAATCCTTTTATCATTATATTTAAATAAATTTGATATGTCAATACCTGCTTTTAAAATATTTACATTGCTATATTTGCATATAGAAAAGTTAAGTACAAGTTATTTTCAAGGGGGAATAGGGATGCTTCTTATTGTACATTTAACTTGTCATCCTTTTAAGGAAGAATACATAACTAATGATGTTGAAACACATACTAAAATAATACGAAGCCATAAGAGGATAAAACCAAAAAAGATCATAAAAAATGTAAGAAAGGAAATACAACCAACTGTTTCCATTTAGCTCTGAACTATAACTGGATAAAGTGAATTTCCCTTAAGAATACAACTCAATTTAATTATTTTGGGCTCATGAGTGTTTGACATGTTTATGAACGATTGGTTTGGAGTAAAGTTCGTTAGCAATAACTTTTATTAATTTAAAAAGAATAAGAAATAATATTTCCTAGCACAACCTCTCAGTATATTCTTTATTGCGTTGATTTTAGCATTAATTAATACAATATATCCTTTATCAAATTGGACTTGTTCTATTAGTTCTACTTATTGCAATGTTTAATTCAACAATAAATATATGTCAAAATTGAAAGAGACAAAACTTGTGTTTAATTCAACAATAAATATTGAAAGAGACAAAACTTCATATGAAATGTATTCAATTAGATTAGTGTAGATTATGTGTGCGATCTTATGATATAATGTTGCAGTACTTTAAGATTTTTATTTCTATTGATTACTTTTATTTTTTCTGTTATTATTTCTTTACCATTATGAATTCAAGTTTTTAATTGGTCAAGTTGTAGATGTTCTTCAAAGTTCAAAGTAAAAAAAAAAATGTTATGAATAATTAAGTCACAATTAAGACGACCTGATTCTTCTACGCTAGATCTATAAAATCAAAGTGATAAAGGAGATCTCCATTATCAATTTCATATCTTGGACTTTGCAATGTTGATATTTCAGTGCATACAAATTTTAAATTCAAAGAGAATATCTCGCATAGATGCAAAATGTCAAAGAAATTTCTATTGGCACATATATTCTTTAGCCCATATACCTAATATTGAATGTCAGATTTAGTCTTTCAAAAATTAACAATTGATACTGAAAAACAAAGTTAAGAAACTCAAGCATACTTCCTAACAAGTAAAGAAAAAAACTATACATCTTTTTGGACAAAAAGGCCAAAGTGTAAAGCCTAGGTAAAGTATTGAATTCCTTACAAATTGAATGTAATCTAGATGTTCATCTCTTACCATCGATTGATTTATTTCAAATCAAAGAATTGGGGGTTTGGAGAATAATTAAACTAAAGAAATTTAAACCTAAGAAACTCAAAAACACAAAATTAATTTAATGAAATCAAATAAAACCTAAGCTGTAGTCAAAGGGTTAATATCCACTCTATTTCAACTTAACTGATTTTCGATGCAAAAATAAATTCCTACGTTCATGAATAAATTGGTTATGGTTGTTGAGAAGCTCTAACAACCTGCCTTTCTTTACTGTGTCGGTAACCAAGGTAAGACTGTTAATTACTTTCCTAATCAAACGATAACCCGAGGTAATACCTTAGGATTCAATCATTCAACAACTTTAAAACTAGAAAAGTCACCAATTCTAATTAGCAAATACCTAAGAGGCTTTATTCAAATTAGATTATCTATTCCCGTGACATAATCCAAAAGTTTCTATTACAATTAAATTAACCACTCGTCACTAATACTAAAACTATCAAACAATTACGAATTTGACATTTTAGATGGCTATAGATTATCCAATAATTAAATAGTGATCAGTTATTTAACTGTGCAAAATAATCACACAAGAATGAACACAATCACCTTGGAATTAAACAAAGAATAGATAAATACCTAAAAACGTAGAAAATAATAAAAACAATTAGATCTTACAGTGTTGGATGAATCAGAGCTTCAATTATCCTTCAACTAGAAAGACAAGTCTAGTCACGTATTATGGAGTCAAATCTCCCAAAGCAATTAACAAGAATTTTGTTCTAGAGAGAAAGAGAGAAAAATTAAGAACAAAAAAGTTCTTCAATTCCTAAGACTAAAAGCTACATTCCCCCAAAAGAAAAAAAAAATTGCAAATGCCCTTTTCTCTCTTTTCTTCTTCACTTTTCTTTCCTTCTTTTTTGTTTCCTTTTCAAAATCAATTTCCTTTCTTTCTTTTCTTCCTTTTCCAAATCAACTTCTTCCCCTTTTGTTTTTCTTTCCAATTCTTGCCAATAAAGAATTCTTTCCAATGAAATTCATCACAATTAGGGAAGTGGGGCACTCCAATTGTAACCTTCTACCAAATTCACATTCATAATTTCTACACCTCAACATGGGTATCGTGGTCATGCTCTGTCAGACAAAGCCTTCTGGAATTTTTGCAACATTAAAGCCTTTTCTCTTCAATTTCCTACATTAAGGCCAAATATCAAAAAGTGAATAAATGGAAATATTAACACAATCTTTGACCAAAATAAGGAAAAATTAACTATAATTCATATGACCCTAACAGTTTCTCAAAAAACTATGTTAGTAGAATATAGTTTAAGGGCTTCATAAACATTACGTCTTATATAACTAAGCTTATTCATATAAGATGAAAAATTTCTAACAAATTTTTGGTGGCCTGTATTTTCTTACTTTTATTTTACACAGTGGATTCAATATATCATTAATTTCTTATACAGGCTTATTACTCTATGTGGTTTTGAGATGAGACAATTTCAAATGCATTATGAAATATCAATAAAAAATGAGAAGAAAAACCATTTCAAAAATACTTTGCATTAAGTAAAAAATAGTTTTAGGTATAATAAACATATCTAAAACTAAAGAAAAACAATCAAAGAACCTTTAATAAGATGACAACCGCTACCATAAATTGCTCAAAAACTATAAATTTCTAAAAAAAATAATATCTTCCTAATCAATCCATTGAAAGGAAGGATTTACTAATTAATGCCATCCTATCATAGATTTTTAATACTGATTACTTCCATAATGATTCCTCAAACGTAGCATTCCATGTCTCTTTTTCGAGTAATTAAGTGCGACTAAGTTTGAGTTAAGATTAATGCATCCGGGTTTCCATCTTTTTTTTTATCACAAAACACAACGTGTGCTCAAGAGCTCATTCCATTTTTCTGAAGAAACAATAAATCAAGAACCAAAAGTTCCCTAAGGGAAAAAAAAAAGGGAAAAAAAGCCCAACTATTTCCCAACCCCACCCTTTCTTTCCTAGGTCTAATAATGTAATATTAACTAATTCATGTTTCAACAAATTCATATTAAAATATATACAAAATTTATAATTAAACTGAAAAAAAGGCCTACATATCTATATGAAAACATGGAAAAAAATTTTACCAACGTGCTAAACAATAGTTTCAAGTGGAGCATTTTTCAACCTACTTGAGACGTCAATGACTATTGATGATAGCAAAGCCACAGTCTATTGATGATAGAAAAACCACGTTCATCCATCCGTTCAATAGTACAAACTAATGTCTAATGTCCAATTTTATCTGTGATACCCCACATCGGCGAGAATAGAAGAAAATTGATGATATATAATATCCTGCGTTTGGATTACTAAATAACTTAGCTTAAGCATTTTGAGCACGTGGTTTAAAGTTCAAAAGTTATTGGGCCAGCCCAGATGCGAGATGTTACATTATCCGTTCAATAGTACAAAATTTAAAATACACGTTATTTAAATTTGCAATAACATGTATTTAAATTTATTTATCAAATGCGACTAATTAAAATAATTTTCTATACATGTAATACAATTGATTTCTTTACATTACATGTTATCCGTTTAATAGACCATATCCTATGGATATGATAACATTTGAATAACATTGTTAACCAAAATTCAAATTAAATGATGTATATACAATCTCGCTTATTCCTCTATCAATATCTAAATAAACCTCAATGTATAAAAATACTTATTTTTAAATAATGACTTAATGCCTAAAGAAAGATCAAAGAGAGCAAGAAAACACAAACATCGCCTATAAAAAATATTCTTACCTATCTGTGTCCAAGAGAAGAAATAGATTACCAGTCCTTGGAAAATTCTAAAGGTCGAACATCATACTATCCCTTTAGGAAATTGGTAATCTTTTTTTTTTTTTTTTAATTAGTAAGACCACCCACGACCATTGGAGTCATTAGAGTTAGACCACTCATTTTTTCATCATTAATATTTTGTCTTTTTAGTTAGGTGAATCCTTGAGTTAAATTGTTTTCCTTCTCATCAACCTAATACTGACACTAATTAACAAAACAGAAGGATTAAAATGTATTTTTATGCATTTTTTTAAATCTTGTCTAACCATAAACTTAACCAATTGGTGAAAAATCAAACGCATTTTATGGGCTCATAACGTTATACTATAAGGCATAAGAGCTTTGGTTGCATATTGCTAATGGCATTGAAACATAGATTAGTTAATGTTACTTCATAGTAATTTATTCATTACATAAGGAAAAAAAAAAAGGAAAAATGGACCAACGAACTCCAACCTTTCTTTCCTAGGTCAAACAAAACAACGTTAACCAATTTATGTTTCAACATATTCATATTAAAATATATAAAAAATTTGTAATTAAACAAAAAAAGGCCAATGTATCAATATGAAAACATGGAAAAAAAGTAGTTTCAAAGTGAAAAATCTTTCAACCTATTTGAGAAAAGCCATGATCTATTGATAATTGGTGCGACTATTGCATCTATTCCAGTTGTTGGTCCTAGATTACGGATTGTGAGCCTTTTGCGTTGCTCCGTTGACAAATACAATTCAGTAACTCCTAGAATGACCGTCAAATTATCTTTGATTCTATCAAGTTTAATGATTTCAAGAACTTCGTTCACAGATTCCTAGCATTTAAGTGAAATTGTAAGTTGAAATCTTTTTATTATTCTTTAGTTTCTAAAAAATTTTCAAATAGTTTCCAAAAGCTTAAAATTGATTCCAATTTACAAATTTATTCCTTAAAAAATTAAGGAAATAGGCTCCAATAAAACCTACTTTATATATTTTTATATACTCAATATTCCTAAAATAAATAAACAATATTAGTAAACATGCTTTAATAAAATCTACATTCCTAAGATAAATACTCATATTAGTATTACAAAAATAGCCCTAACAGTTATAAGAAAAGGCATTTAATTTTGGTGACATAATATTGCCATTAATTTATTTTGTAAGGGGCACTGTAGGAAAGAAACTTGCAAACTCCCACTTTTAATATATATATATATATATATATATATATATATATATATAAGATAAGATATAAGATATGTGTACATATAGCAAGCATGGCCAGTTTGAAAATCCTGTGTAGAATTCAGGCTTTGCTTTGATGTGACTATTTTGATTCTACTTTATCAGCCAAATCTCAACATTTTGTTAACAGGTTACAGCACTTCTAAAAGATCATAATTGAGGTATTTAATTAAAGACTGATTTAATCATTCAAATAATGCCCAGGTCAAGTGGCAGGTTGTGACATAACTAATTTATCTCTAGAATATCAGCATTATTCTGGTATAAAGTAAATTAATTTTTGCTTTAAAATAAAGAAAGATCACTTTGCACCTTTCTGCATCATGTGCTCCACTGGTTTAGTGTGCAGCATGTACAATGCAAACTATTTAATTTTCAAGGCAGATGATGAAATAATTTAAGAGCATATATTTGTATAACAAGTCTAATTTAAACTGGTTTCACAACTTGATGGATAATCTGGTTTTAAATTATACAATGCAGATTTTCTTCAGTAGAAAAGTGAATTATTAAAAAAAAAAAAAGCATAGGTCTATTAGTTACAGAAACAAAGAACCTCAAAGAAAGCAACTCAAAAGTGTACTTGTGCACATATTTTAAACTGTATGGACACCAAGGAAAGTTTATAGATAGAAGAAAGTCAAGTATAGTCATGGGAGCTAGCTGTAAGGCAGCTCGCTTCGAATTCATAGCTTGAGGCAACAAAAACTTTGTACAGTGGTGGCTTACCCAACACAATCTTCTGCAAGCACAGAGAGAGAGAGAGAGAGAAAGAGAGGGAGAGAGATGGCTAGTAACAATACAACTTTATTGCCCAAATCCTTTTCCATGAATGGTGGAAATGGAACTTATAGCTACTCAAACAACTCCATTGTTCAGGTACACAAATCATAGCATTTTTGTGCCGTATTATATCATAATGTGCTATTACCTTTAGAGTTATACATTTGGAGTCAACATTCTTTACGGAAAGCAAGCATGTCATTGAACATTTGAACATGAACAATTCCAGAACGTCGAAACCAGAGGAATGGATAAATGTTTTACTAGAAAATTAGGTAAATTACTGCACATTTGATTCTTATCCTTTCCTTGAAATTCACAAGCATTAGTTCAATTTAAACATCGTGTTGCATGGATTCCACACATAAGAATTTGTTCTCGTAAAAGGGACAAAAACCGACAAACAGATGATAAATCAGTAAGCATGGTTATCCAAAGTTCATAACGCAGGGTCAGCTCATGACAAAAACTTCGGGTTTCAGTTAACAATTGATTCCTTTAGCTGTAAGAAACAGATAATGTCTACTTGCATGATGAGCTCTTCATGATTGCAGAGACTAGCATCAGTGACTGCGGAAGCAATGATCGAAGAGATTATTCAAGATACGCTTGATATTGAGTGCGGAAGCAATGATCGAAGAGATTATTCAAGATAAGCTTGATATTGAGAAGTTCTTTACTTCTTCTAACACATTTCGCGTTGTAGATTTAGGATGCGCAATTGGTCCAAACACCTACATTGCCATGCAGCATAGTATAGGAGCAATAGAGAAGATGTGCAATTCAAAAGGCCTCAGTACTTCTCAATGACCTGAATTTCAAGTGTTCTATCATAATCAAAGCACAAATGATTTCAACACTTTGTTTTCTTCTTTCCCCGTAGAAAAAAAGTACTTTGTTGCAGGTGCTCCAGGTTCTTTCCATGGCAAGTTATTCCCCAATTCCTCTATTAACACTTTTTTATTGTTCTTTTGCATTTCACTGGCTTTCTGAGGTGCCAAAAGAGGTGCTGATAAAAGACCCTCCAGCATGAAACAAGGGAAAATTTTTTACGCTAGTGCCTCTGATGAGGTAGCTGAAGCTTATGCAGCAAAATTTCGCAAGGATATTGATTCCATCTTGAATGCTAGTGCAAAAGAGATAGTTCGAGGGGAAATAGTGTTTTCTCTCTTGATGGCTGTACCGGATGGGCATAATCGCAAAGAAAATATACTTGGTTTGTTTTATGATGCTCTTGGTTCCAGTCTAAAGGATATGGCACAAGAGGTAAGTTCATAAAGAGTCAAAATCAGTAGACATACATCGAGAATTCGCTTGAAAAAGTGTAATATGTTTGTCCCATGGAAAACAAAAGGGTGAAGATCATTTGTTGGAAACATAATCAACATGACTGATCAATCTAAGCATTGCTTGTCCACAAAATATATGCCAATTTAGATACGACATAACCAGAAAATGGTATTCTAAGTAATCAAGATAAGTTAAAAAGTATCAACACTCAATATATATATATATGAACTGTATAAATTATCTAGTGTATACAATATTCAAAAATGGATTGAAACCATAGACTAATGCTTAATCTATTTTTGCAGGGTCTGATCAATATAACTCAAGTCGATTCATTTAACCTTCCTATGTACGTTACTACTCAAAAGGAGATGGCAAGGCTAATAGAAAACAATGACTGCTTTAACATTGTGGGGATGAAGTTATTAGAATGCATATCTGACTTGGACGGACCTATTAAAAAAAATGTTACAAACATGGTTTAAAGACTTGGCTGAGTCAGACCGAGTTATCTCCACTCGGTTGAGTCATCACGAGAATGGAGGCCTCCAATCCAAGATCGCTCTAATTCTATTCGAAGAGTGTAAACTCGTCAAGAACTAGTCGGGACTGGATTGACTTGAACAGAGTTGTCTCCAAGTCGTGAATGGGCCGATTCATGGTCGAGTTGTCCGAGTCAACCCGAGCTAAAATAAGAAAACAACACCGATACTTCCATCTCCACTCTCAGCCACCAGCACACCACCACCCTTAGTGACCACCAAAAACCCACCGCTGCAACCAATCAAATCACATCCACTAGTGCACCAAATCACAGCCACGACTGCACAAACCACCAAATCACAGCCACAGGATGCCGGGGGGATTGTTTTGTAGAGGAAGTAGGCGGGTATAGAGATAGTGGATGGTGGACTAAATCGGCATGGTGGTGGCCCGCAGATCATAGAGAGAGGAAGAGGAGGGCTGCGGAATAGAGAGAGGAAAGAGAGGGAGGGGTGGTTGGCGAATGAAGGGAGAGACAGAGAGAATAGGGAGGTGGTGGGTGCTAGGTAGGGAGTACGGAAACAAAGAACGGTGGGGAAATACCATAAGAGGAAGAGAGACAGAGATGGGAGAACAAGAAGTGACAGAGAGAAGAGGGAGCAGTACAAGAAAAATAGCGTGAGTGAAAGAGAGAGGGGGGTACAGGAATTAAAGAAAAGAATAGAAGAAAGGCAAAAATAGGGTTTTAATTAAGAAAAGAAATAGGAAATTAGATTAGATTAGGAAATAAGAAATAAAAAATAAAAATAAATATTTTTTAACAACCAATTTAGAGAAGATTTTTAGTCATATAATATAGGCATGCTTAATCACAAAAATGTCTTCCGACATTTTTATTTTCAATTTTCCTAAAAAACAATTATAACGCATGGACATGCCCTGAAAAGATTAAGACATTTTTATTTTCAATTTTCCTAAAAAACAGTTATAACGCATGGACATGCCCTGAAAAGATTAAGTCTTCTAACTATTCTTCTATTTACTTCTACAATTATTACTTTTAAAATTATGTTTTATGTTATTTTGATTTGATTTGATTTGTGATAGCATTGCGTTGAATGGTTAAAAGATATATACCATTCTTTTCATATATTGAATGATTATTTATAATTTTTTAAATAAAAATTATTTTAAAATATGGGTCTCACCAAAACTGCAACCAATATATTGAGTTTAATGTGAAACGGTACAAGCCGCGACCACGACCGCAATTGCGACTTTGAAGCATGGTTACCAACATAAGAGCAGCCATGGAAGGCATACTAACAGGACATTTTGGAGCCGAGATAATTGGTGAACTCTTTGATAGGTTTGATCAGAAGGCTGTAGTATTCAGAGACCTTGATGTAAGTTACAAGAAGGGATTCTTGTTGTTCATTGCTTTGAAGCGCAAGTAAAATCATGAAGACTATCTCTTTAATTATGCATTAGCATATGCTGGTGTCTTTTGTTAGATCCTTAATCTAATGTTGGACTTATATATTAATAATTATGTGTTGCAGACTCTCTAATAAGGTTAAACCCAATTTAAAGTGATTAATTGTAGTTTGGGCTTTAATGTATCTAATAGAATATTGACATTTAATGTGTAGAGACTTAAAAATAATTTCTATTTTAATGATGGACAAAAATAAATGTACTAAAAAGATAAAAATAAGTTATTTATAAGTAGGGTTATGGTTTTCAAATCTCACGTATCGTTATTTTGTTGTTCCCTCTCTTGATATCCCATTGTTAAGAAAGATACTAGAGAGAAAAACTAAAGGGTTTTCTCAAAAGAAAAACTAAAGGGTTCTCTCAAATGATCAGACAATACGTGTAGAAATGGAAAATCACCCCAAAGTCACAAAGGATTCAAGCAGTATATTAGTCAAATATGAATCCAGGTATACCTTTATGTTACATTGTATTCAATCATATGATATTGAATCTTGAAAAAATCTAATAGGTGGTATCAGAGCCTCAATATCAGACTTTGAATCATTAAAACAAGAATTACATACGTGATTTAATAATGTTATTTGGTTGATTTCATCTCAACCGAAAAAAAGTCTTACGCATATGTAATTAAAGGCTATGTTTGTTGTAAATTGAATAAAGTAATTCGGTGGGCTCTCGGGATAAGAAAGTTTCGTTTAATGATAAGTCCCACGAGCCATTGACGTTGCTAAATGTTTTTGGTCAAATTTTGAAATTGAATTTGATTGGATGACTTTGACTAGCAATTATGTTATTTAATATGAATCCGGTTGGCTTTGTCCGTTTCAAAAAGCACATGCACATATGTAAACCAGTGTTTTCAAATCCGGACCGGATCCGGCCGGTTCGACCGGTTTAACCGCGAACCGGCCAGGCCTCCGGTCCGGTCCACCATGAAAGCCGGAAGAGTTCAAAAAACCGCCTAGAACCGGTTGAACCATGCGAACCGCCTGAACCGTTGAACCGTTTGACCCGTCGGTTTTTGAATTTTGAATTTTGAATTTCAAAATTCTTATTTGGGAAGAATGAAGTGAGAGGTCCCGTGGAGCTTCGAACCAGGGACCTCTCACTTTCATTGCAAGCTCCCAACCACCAGGCCATCATCGCTTTTGTTGTTTTGTACTTATGAATCATTTTATTTATTCTTTCCTTTAATTCCTTTATTAATCATTTGTAACAAAATTAATTGGTTCATACATTTTTAGTTTCTTTATTTCTATTAATCATGTTTAATGAATTTGATTGTTTCTTACTTTTCTAGTTTCTTTGTTTTGTTTAATAAATTTAATTGATGCTTATTGTTTTTGTTTCTTTGTTTCATTTATTAGTCATGTTTAATAATATTAATTGATTCTTATATTTTTAGTTTGGCATCTAAATTCATTACATTAAAGAAATCTTGCATTTACTTTTATTAAAATCTCTCATACTAAGACTAGTCCTTTTATCAAAATTGTTTAATTATTAATTTATGACTAAAATATTTTCCGAATTAGAAGTTTAGCATTTGGCTCCAAGAAGTTAAAATGCAAATTCAAACTCAAAATTTCAATATGACTGCTACGTACCATGCACGTGACTAAGTTGTATTTTTTGTATTAACTACACATGAATACATTATATCTGTAATTGTTAAAATTTTGTCGGTTGTCTTACTTTGCCTAGTGTCAAAGATTTTAAGACACATATTTGTTTTAATAAAGGCATTAAGCGACCAATTTCATGCACAACTAAATAGTGGAACCAAAATTACAACTTTTTTTTTAAATATTATGAACATTTTAATTTTTTACGTGATGAAACATCTATCTTTTACTACTAATATTCTAGGCTTTTGACTGTATTTTTTTTATCACTTTTGCCAACGTTAACTAGTGCAAAACCTATTCGATATCTTCAATATTTTTACCCCTTTTATTTTTATTTTTTAGTAGTGAATTACCATCGAATAAAAAATCTCTACGTTGGGGAACGTATTGATTTGGAAGTATTTCAATGTAGCTATCTTTTGGATAGTGGTGAAAATAATGATTGGTAATTCTAATATTTTAACTATAAGTGATAATTAGTAGTAATTAAATTTTTATGTGTTTTGTTGCATTCTTTTCTTTTTTAAAGTTTTTTTTCGTGTTTATTTATTTTGTTAATTGATTTTTTTTAATTTGATGATCGGACTTATATCTTTGTATTGACTTTTTAAGGTTAAATTGAAAAAGTTGTCAAGGTAGTGATATTCACATGGGTATTGATGCTTTGTGGTGACAATGAAGGAATTTTGTAATTGAAATTATTTACCTTCGATATCAGTTATAAATTTACGATAAATATAATATAATTAGTTGTTAGATTCTGTGATATTTTTTTATGAACCTCTTTAATATGTGAAAGAAAAATAAGCATGTACTTTAATTAGTATTTGAATTATACTTATTAATATTATTTATATTTGTAATGAATTTATGAAAAAAACGTGTGATGATATTTCACTAAGTTTCAAGTATGAGTTTTAAGATTTTTTTTGTACAATTGTGAAAAAAACGGTTGAACCACAGGTCCGACCAGTCCGACCTTAAACTGGACCTCCTCCGGTTCATTGGCCGGTCCGGTTCTGAAAACATTGATGTAAACTAAGGGCCAATTAATATTCTCCGTTTGATGTTTGTGTATATGACTTGATCTGAGAATTTGGTGGGTCCCAAGTGTTAATTTATGCTTGCAGTACCATGAGACATTTGAATTACTTTAAGGTTTAAGGTGCGTTTGGTTCCCTAGAATTGGCATCGTGAAATTGAAATTGGGGCACCAATTCCAATTCCACTGTTTGAATTCTACCTATTCCTACTGAATTAGAATTGAATTTTAATTCCACAGCTCCCAATTCCATGATTCTAATTCTCCAGTTGAACTAAAAAATTTCAATTCTAATTCTACACAAAATACTCCCACCCCACCCAAAAACACGCGGCTAACCACATCTCCCCTTCCCGCCGTAGGAAAAAAAATCACTTCTCTTCTCTCCACTGTTCCTGATTCTCACTTCTCTCCTCTCTCTCTCTCTCTCTGTTCGATCCTCTTTTCCCGCCTTCTGTCTTCCACCTCCCGTCTTCTACCTCCACCTCTGCCTCCGCCTGCCATCATCGGAATAAAAATTCCTGGCGGCAATGTTTCTCGAGTATCAAGACCACGGTGAATCTTGGCTTTGGCATTTAAGATTCTAGCTCTAACCCTAGATTAAGGATTCTCTTTTTTCTACCGGTTCTGCAATCAAAGTAAGATTTCTTTCCACAGCTTTTGCATTTTTGTTTTCCTTGATTAGAGTAAAGAAATTTAATAATAAAGTCAGATTTTTTTGGAGATATTTATTCAAGATTCTTTTTGGAGATATTTATTTATTTATATTATTCCTAATGTGTGATTATAAGCATTATAAGAATAAATTTTCAGAAATTTATTTATGTCAGTATATATTGAAATTGGAATATAATGTTTTGAATTGGGAATTACTAGAATTATTTCTTGTTAATAATTAAAGTAATCCTGAAAATTATTTCTGATTTTGACGTTTTATGGAAAACATTTGGAGATTATGCCCTGTTGTTCTAATAATTTTGTTCATAATATACTGAACGCTGCAGTAATTAATTTTCACTTGATAAACGTTAATTCTGTCCAATTGACCACTCAAATTATGCAAATGGTATAAGAAATGACTGCAATTAGCTTTAGTTTGTGCTTAGGGTCTGCTGTGGGTAGTTTTGTGTAAGCACGTGGACATGAGTCCTAATGCAACTGGTATTATGTTTATGTTTCACCAATAAGCTTCAGTATTTCCCCACTCCCAGTATGGATTGCAAAGTAAATGTAGTGGGATGTGCTTTGATTAGTTCTGGCCGCGTCTGCTGTTGTTTGTTATCCTTTTTATATGTGTGTTCTTATCAATGGGGCATGAGAGAAAATGATACATGACCATCTATTGTCCTCTGTGTTGCCAAGTCATTTTGATCTATTGCTGCTATCCATTCGGCAGGGACGAACATTTTGTTTGTCATTAAAATAATAACCTCATTTTCTTTAGTTATTTTCTTTAATCAAAGTGACGGCTTTGTGGTTAATGATCTTGGCTTGTGAGTTTAGTAAATGGTATATAATTTGATCCCAAGATAGTCGAGGCTAAGCAAACTAGTAAATCATCTTCTGTTGCTATTTTTACTATTATTTAAAGGCATACCGCGACAATAGGAGTACACCAATCTGTATACAAACTTGTATATATTAATTGAATACTTGACTTTTGAAGATAATATACAAACTGGCACAAACAATTAGTTTGACTTTTGAAGACTAGTAGTCAACTATTTGTATTAATGTAGGCTTGAGAAGTAGAAGTCTACTTCTACTACTCATCCTGAATTGAAATTCTGTCAAATCCTCCAAAATCAAGGAATTTATGTTTGACTTTGGTCTGCGGTTTGGTTGAATGGTAATGACTTATAAGTCCATGAGATGCGCTAATCCTCACTTGTCAGAAATTAACAAATTTGTCCAATGGGAAATACACCTCTCTTGTTGCTTTTCTTGATGTCTTGTTTCCAGATTTTATCATGCATTAACCCTCTTGATGTTTCTGGCAAATGTCTCAGTGATTAGAGATTAAATTTGCTTCAGTACAGGGATGGCTTGCTATTCGATTCAATTCAGCCAAACAAGCTGGTGCATTGGAACCAGAGTGGAGACTGTTGCAGTTGGGATGGAGTAGCATGTGACAGTTTCGGCCGTGTTATCAGCCTGGAACTAGATAATGAGACGTTTTCAGTAAACAATGAGGATTGGAGAAGTATTTTCAGTCTCCAGCACCTTGAGAGATTGAATCTTGGTAATAATAACTTCAGTTCTGTCAAGGTTCCAGAGGAGCTTTCCAAACTCACGGAATTGAAGTATCTAAACCTTGTCAGATGCTCGCTTCATAGGGAAAATTCCAATTGGTTTGTCGAGAATGAAAAGCTTGGTTACTCTTGATTTAGCTGGTCAATATTATGATTTAAGTTCTCATTGAATAGTCTCAAGTTTCATAGGGCAAAATTGTTCAGTTGTGACATATCACTGAATGTAAGATTCAATTGTAATAGCTAGGATTCGGTTGTGAAAAATTAAATGCAATAGTTTTGTTTTTCTGGTCTTGGTAAATTTTTTTTGATATATAATTCTACCTGATAATAATGTTTAATAATTACTAATTAAAAATTTGTTTTTGAATTTTGTTTGAAATTTTGATAGGATAATTCGGTGACTAAACAGTCTTAGCAAATGCATCAGTTCATTTTCAACCTCAAACATTGAATGTAAAAGATATGTAAAAAGATAAAAGTTAAAAAGTTTGTGTAGATTTTATTCTTTTTTAAAAAAATCTATTGGTAATTAATAGGTTTATTGTTTTAAAGAAAATCCTTTTTAGCAATTCCCAACATAAACAATTCCAATTCTTGACAAATTCTTCCTCATCCAAACAGCAAATTTGGAACTCCAAATGAATTCCATTTCAATTCTACACATTTGCCAAATAAAGGAATTTCAATATTTTAGAATTACAATTCTGCAGAATTGTAATTCCAATTCAATTCCAATTCTAAGGAACCAAACGCAGCCTAAGAACATTGACATAATCAATGTCAGTTGTTTGTGTAGGTTGTTTGATTTGCAATCTATATTTTATAATTCCAGTGGCTTGCCATCTGTATGACTTTTATTTTGGAAATTAGACTTTGGCATTTTTCACGCTTGTTTTTGAATTCCAGTATTCATGGTCTCTGTTTGAAGTTAGAAAAGAAAGGAAATCAATCTTACTTTTTCTTACTTCAAGTCTAGTATGTGAGACGTGAACCAGTAGCATGTGGAAATAAAAAAGGGAATGCTTATTTGGTTAATAATATATCTTGGACTTGTTTCTTAATTTTAAGAGTCAACATGCATATAATTATGTTAAGGAAATTAGGGTTAACTAATTTAAGTGAAGCCTTAATAAAGTAATTTTACATTTAAGCCCAACAAAGTTCAAAAAGTTGACCCACTTAATATAGGTAATTACAAAACATTTATGGGCTTGAAGATGATTTTGGGCTTAAATAGTAAATTTTTGGGTCAAAACAATAGATATGAATCTTTGATCCAATAAGTCTTGGCCCAATTAATTGGTTGATCCAAATCTAACTAGTTTGACTAGGTCTGTCTAGTTTGACCGAATTTGACCTGATTTGACTGGATTTGATTGGTTTGACTCGTTTGACTAGGTTTGACCTGCTTTGATAAGTTTGACCAGAGTTGACCAAAGTTGACTTTGTTCTAAAATTTCATGTAATTTTAAATTCAAATAGTGGTGTGTTTATATATATTTTGAGATAGATTAATTAAAACAATATATCGCCAAAGTGACCTCTTTTGTGAAAATTAATTTGTTCTAATATATAACTAGTTTTGTACTTGTAATTTTGTAAATATTAGCCTACCCAAAGGAAGGTCAATGTTCAACAAAATTGCAAATGCACTTGTTGTGATAGACGCGTGATGATTATTTAGATTTTACATGTGAATTATAATTTGACCCAAAGGAAATTTATTTTTTTAACATATACTTATTGTCAGTGTTTATTACTATACCAAGATATCAATTAGAAGTTAATATTTATTGTCCAAAGACAAAATATTAATGGAATTTTAGTATCTTGAGATGGGGTTATCTTATTTGAATTTATTATTAATTTGGTTTATGCGAGCTTGTTTCTGATTGTTTGATATGTTCTGTTTAGTTATGAATGATCTTGCAAATATTATTATCAGCATTAGCTCAATTCCAATGCTGAATGGCACAAACTTCAAGTCTTGGAAAGAAAACCTCTTGATAGTTCTTGGAGTCAAGGATCTCGACCTTGAGTTAAGGGATGATTCTCCTCCACCTCTTACAGATAAGAGTAACTCTGATGAAAAGAAAGATGTGAAAAGGTGGGAGAGATCAAATCGCAAGTGTATGATAATCATAAAGAAGGCGATTCCATAAGCATTCAGAGGCACAATGTCTGAAAAGACAACTATAGCTAAGGTGTTCCTTCAGAACATTGAAAAGAGGTTTGTCAAAAGGGAAAAGGTTGAAATAAGTACGCTTGTGACAAGCCTAATTTCAATGAGATATAGTAATAAAGGCAATATGAGGGAGTACCCTTATGCCATTTGGGGTGCTACAGGAACTTCGATCTGCAGAACCCCATACCAGTGCAGAAGATGGAGAACGATCCATTCATGGAGATGTCTCATCTTGCTTCTAAACTGGATGCACTTAATTTAATAATTTCTGAGGAATTATTGATGCATCAAGTTTTGATATCTCTTTCCACACAGTATAGCCAATTTAAGGTGAGTTATAATTGTCAGAAAGAGACTTGGTCTCTGAATGAGCTCATCTCACACTGAGTGCAGGAAGAGGAAAGGTTAAAGCAACACAAGATAGAAAGTACTAACCTGGCCTCATCCATTAATAATAAAGGTAAGAGACATGAAAAGAAGAAGGATAAGGAAGTTGCAAGGACGGCATCTCAAAAGAAACAACAAAAGAAACCGGTTGAACTGGAAAATAATGGTTGTTTCTTATGTGGAGTCGAAGGGCATAAAAAGAAACATTGCACCAATTATCACACTTGGCATGCTAAGAAAGGTATGCTTCTTAATTTGGTTTATTCTAAGATTAATTTAACTTCGATACCTAAGCATACATGGTGAATGAATTCTGGTGCAACAACTTATATCAGTTTGTCTATGCAGGGTTGCCTGAGTTGCTGAAAGCCTAATAATAATGAACGATATATTTACGTGGCCAATAGCAAAACAGTTAAAGCTGAGGCAATAGGAATTTTTAGATTATTGTTAATGGCTGGATTTTATTTGGATCTTAATGAAACTTTATTGTACCGTCTTTTAGATGAAATTTAATTTCTATTTTTGTTTTGGACAAATATGGTTATTTTGTTCATTTGAAGATGGAAAATTCAAATTGTTTCATGATTCAAAATTAGTTGTTTTCAGTTCTTCATCATGTTATGATAATTTATATGTGGTTAATACCATTGTCCCATTTAATGAATCTCTATATTTGAGTACCAGAAGTGTAAAAAGAAAATTAACCGTGAGAATTCAGCTACATTATGTCACAAAAGATTGGGTCATATCTCCAAACAGAGAATAAAAAGACATGTGTCAAATGAAATTCTCGACTTCTTAAATTTTACCGATTTTGATAATTGTATCAACTGTATAAAGGGGAAACAAAACAATAAAAGGAGACTTGAAGCCAACAGGGTCTTGGACGTCTTAGAACTTATACATACGGATATTTGTGGGCTATTTCTTACATCTGCTTGGGATGGTCAACAATACTTTATAATGTTTATAGACAATTTCTCAAGATATGGCTACATATATCTCATTAATGAAAAGTTACAGTCACTGGACGTGTTCAAAAATTTTAAGGCTGAAGTTGAGAACCAACTCAACAAAAGAATCAAAAGTGTTAGATCTAATCATGGTGCTGAATACTACGGTAGATATGATAGCTCAGGTGAATAACGTCCAGGGCCATTTGCTAAATACCTAAAGGAATGTGGTATTGTCCCACAATACACCATACTTGGTTTACCAACCATGAATGGTGTTGCTGAAAGACAAAATAGGATGCTTAAAGATATGACGAGGAGTATGATGTCACTCTACCTTACCAGAATCACTCTGGGGAGAAGCACTTAAGACTACAACATATATCCTTAACAAATTTCCAGCTAAGGCAACTATCAAAACCCCATACGAGCATTGGATTGGAAAGAAACCCAGTTTGAACCATTTGTAGGGGATGTCCAGTTGTGGCAAGGTCTCATAGGCTAAATGAAAAGAAACTGCACTCAAGGATGGTTAGTTGTTATTTTAATGGATACTCTAAAAGATTTAGGGGTTATAAATTTTATGATCTTACTACTAAGTCAATTTTTGAGACGGGAAATGCCTGATTCTTTGAGGATGTAGAGTTTGGGAAAAGATATAGTTATAGACATTGTCTTTGAGGAGGAATATGTTAATATTCCCACAAATGCCATTGATATTACTCGGGATCCTATTCTTGATATTGTTCATGACACAACAAATCCAGACAATGTTGAAGAACCTCCCATTCAAGAAACCGCCCTAGAAGAACAAAATCTACTGCCTCAAGAACCAGTGCCATTAAGGAGATCCACTAGAGAAAAGGAAAAGTGGAGTTCCAGATGATTACATTGTATTTTTCCAAAAACATGAGGATGAATTTGGAGTGATGAAAGATGATCCAATCAACTTCTATCAAGCCATGGAAAGTTCTAACTCTCAAAAGTAGATCGATGCAATGATTGAAGAGATGAAGTCTATGAAAAACAATGACGTTTGGTATCTTGTCCCATTGCTTGAAGAAGCAAAATTCATTGGTTATAAATGGATATTTAAAACCAAGAGAGATTCAAAAGGCAATGTGGAGAGATACAAAGTTGTCTTGTCACAAAAGGCTTCACACAGAAAGAAAGCATCAATTATAAATAGACTTTCTCTTCGGTTTCTTCAAAAAACACTTTGAGGACTATAATGGCATTAGTGGCGCATTTTAATCTTGAGTTACACTAGATGGATGTAAAAGATAGTTTTTTCCAATGGTAACATTGACGAGACGATTTTTATGACGCAACCAGAAAACTTTGTATCAAAAGATTCAAAATATATGATTTGCAAACTTAAGAAATCCATCTATGGGCCCAAACAAGTGTCGTGATAGTGGTATTTCAAATTTCATCAAGTGATCATCTCATTAGATTTTGAAATGAATTTGGTTGATGAATGCATATAGACTTGTTGCATGAAACCAAGAAATTTCTAGTTAAGAATTTTGAGACGAAAGATCTTGGTGATGCATCTTTTGTGTTCGACATACAGATACACCGGGATCGCTCTCAAGGTATTCTTGGCCTATTACAAAAGATCTATATCGAAAAAGTTCTCAGAAGGTATGGCATGCAAAATTGTAAACTAAGTAGTACCCCTGTTGCTAAGGGAGACAAGTTTAGTCTCGATCAGTGTCCTAAAAATACTTTTGAGGAAAAAGAAATACAAAAGATTCCTTACACATCAGCAATAGGGAGTCTGATGTATGTTCAGGTTTGTACGCGTTCAGATATTGTATGCATTACAGAGATGCTAGGTAAATACTTAAGCAATCTAGGATCAGACCATTGGAAAGTAACCAAACGGGTCTTACGGTATCTACAGAGAACAAAGAACTACATGCTCATATATCAGATATCAGATCAGCTCGAGATCATTGGATATACTGATTCTGATTATGCTGGATCCATCAGGCTATATCTACTTGCTAGTTGGGGGTGCAATATCCTGGAAGAGTGCTTAACAGTCTTTTATAGCCTCTTCTACTATGGCTGCAGAGTATATAGCTTGTTACGAGTAATCTAATCATGGTATTTGGTTGCAAAATTTTGTAATAAGATTACGAGTTGTGGATGGTGCTGACAGACTACTCAATTCATTTTGTGACAACAAGTCAGCAATTCAATATTCTAATAACAGTAGGACGTCTACAAAATCCAAGTATATAGACATCAAGTTCCTGGCAATTAAAGAAATAGTTCAGAGTGGACAGTTGTCTATAGAACATATCAGAACAAACTCCGTGGTTGCAAATATCCTTACTAAATGATTGCCACAAGTGTTTCACGAGCACACTGCTCATATGGGTGTCATGTCATTATATGATATTCAGTTGTAATGGGATCGTTATTTTAAATGCTTTTATGACATTGATATTTTTCACTTATTTAAGTTTTAAAGATATTTTTTGCGCAAAATAAGATTTCAGTTTATTCATACTCTAATTTTGGTATAGTTGATCTCACATAATTTAAAGTGGACCAGTTAAAAATAGGCACGTTAGGATCACATTTAAAGTTCCATGCTACACATCGACATCATGATTCATGTCACTTGATTGTATCAGCATACGTGATTGTTGATGGGTCGAGCTATAAAAATATAACAAAGGCCGCTTTGATCCTATGTCGGTGTAATTGATGAACCGAATAGGTTGTAGATACACTTTGATAATAACAGTAAAGTTGAGCTCATAAGGTTATATTTCAAAACGTAATTATAAGGTTACACATATAGGCCAAGTGGGAGATTGATCCGTAATCCAACATTGGACTTATATGTAATAATTATGTGTTGCAAACTATCAAATAAGGTTAAGCCGAATTTAAAGTGATCAATTGTGATTTGGGCTTTAATGTATCTAATAGGATGTAGGCCTTTAATGTATAGAGATTTAAAGATAATTTCTATTTTAATTATGGGCTAAAATAGAAATAGTAAAAAGATAACAAATAAATTATCTATACGTAGGGTTATGATCTCCAAGTCTCACGTATCATTATTTTGTCATTCCCTTTCTTAGATATCCCATCGTTAAGAAAGATACCAGAGAGAAAACTAAAGGACTCTCAACGGATTAGAGAATATGTGGAGATCTGAAAGACCACCCCAAGTCATAAAGGATTCAAGCAAGTATATCAGTCTAACATGAATCTAGTATGCCTTTATGTTATAGTTGTATTTAAACATCTGATATCGAATTTTGAGAAATTCTATCATCTTTTCCATGTATCCCACCTATGTTAATTTGTATTCAATGAAGAAATGATGTTCATATAAACTTAAACTAAATATGCAATGTTCTTGCTTTTTATATTTAAATGGGAATGTTTAGATCAAGTAAATCAACTTTATAGCAAAAAAACCTTTTATTGTTATTTGACGCTTTTTTAATATATTGCCAGCTAATTCGTAAAGAATGTGTTCTGTACAATTGAAATATTAATTTGGAAAGAAGATAGTAGGCTAGTAATACGCCTTAAGTGTTGGAAAAACAAGGGTATGGGGATTCACAAGTTGGCTTCGGACTAGCTGAAACAAATTGGAGGCGGTGTAACTTGTCAGTGAACATATGTAACTGATCAGTGAAAATATATAACCAGTCAATTAAAATTTGTAACCATTTTCACTTCAAGACGACATCATTTTTTGACTTCAAATTTGGGCATGCTAATTGTATCTTTGTAATATTAAGACCCTTCATCGGCATAGTAGTAAATTAGACCTTTTGGGACCAATATGTACAATGTAATTGACAAGGGGCTTATGTGCAATTTTTCAAACTTTGGACTTTCCCAAATGAGGCTTAGGGCATGTCTTTCTTATTCACTTTTCTTCCCTAATTTTTCCTTCTTCTTCTCTCCTCTAAGCCTTCTCTCTTTCTTTGATTAAGGCATTGAAAAGCCTTCCTCCTCATATTTCAAAGGAAGCTAGTAGAGAGAATCTTAAAGCTTGCCCTCCAACTCATAACCAAGGTAATGTTTCTCCAAAACCATTCCTTCTTCCTTGGTTTTAGTGTGTATGGTTTGATAGTGTAAGTAGATGATTGATAAGTTGGGTTCTTATGCTTTATTGGCCTTGATATTAGTAGTGCTTTGGGGTGGGTAAGTGAGTTAATGGACAAGTCTTGATGATTGGGAGTATTTCTTTGCGATAGTAGAATGGAGTCATGAACCTTAATGGTTTATATGTAATCTTTGAGTATGATTCATAATATATGTCCTAGATTGTGTTAATGTAGAGTTTCTTCGATGTATTATGCCATTTTTGGAGTTACTTTGGTGTTGGATTGTGTTGGTTTGAGTTAAGAAGGTTCGATTTTGGGTTTTGAATGTTGCAGGGGTTGCAGAGTTCGTGCTTGGGCTCATTCACGGTGCCATCCGCGCCACAGATGAAGCCGTGGCTCGTCAGGGTTGCCTTTCTAGGGTCATCTGCTGTGCCAGCCGCGCCACGGATGACATTGCGAATGGGACCCCTTGTGGCTCTGACCCGAGCCGCGGCTAGTACCGCGGCTGGGTACTATAGCTAAGCCGCGGCATGAGCCACGCTGCGACTGACGTCGCGGGTCAAGACAGTTTTTGCCTCTTTTTCTCGTTTTGCGTGTTAAGTTAGGTTTAGGCCTTCATTATGATTTCTTGATAGAATTAGTACATGATACGAGTCTTTTTGTGCATTATAGGTGACGAAGGCGCCTATCCCTATTCAAATTATTTGAATTTGTCTTCGTTTAAGGAAAGTAGTATTTGATTCTCTTTGCTTTTAAAATGCACTTTGATAACAACAAAGCTTTGAATGATATTTTTATATAAATGGGCTTACGTTTGGTTATGTTGGTTTCGCTATGAAATGGATATATGTGGTCTAAATAATTATTTGAATGAGTATGTGATTGAGCTCTTGTATGTGAAATGGATTTATGACAGGACTGGTTCCTTACTTTAAGTGTTGTAGTAAATATTTGGATCGTACTAACCGGGTGATAGTTAGTCTTGAACTGGACCAACCGGGTGGTAGTTGGTTTTGGACTGCGTTAATCGGGTTATAGTTAACAACTGGAATTCCAGGGTCATGTGTCCATTAACTACTTGAACTCTCTTTCTTTGAATCGCATTATGTTATGTTTAAGATTGTATACCTTGTAAATTGACCACATGTTATGAATGATGACTACTTTGATTTTGATTTGGAAATTACCTATGTATGAATAACAAGCTAAAGCTCCAAAGAGAACTTTTGCTACTTACTAGGTGATTTTATCACTCCCCTATAGTTTAACCTTGCAGGTGAGGATTTTGTAGAAGGTGAATGGGATGACTTTTGGGCCCATAGAATGAGTTAGTATAGACATGATTGAGGTTATTTTTTATAGCATTGATGTATAGCCATACTTTTGATATAGATTAAGTTATGCATGTTTCCCAACTATTTTTGTTATTGGGGAAAAGAAAATATAATGGATAATGTATATCTTTTGATGATGAATGAAATGAATATCTTTGTGCATCTTTAGTATTCTTTGAGCTTTAATTGTATTAGATGATATTTTGTTTCGTTTTAGCCTTGTGTCCTAATTTAGCTTAGAGCATGACGGATGCCACATCTCGGGGCACGGGATGTGACAATCTCGTTCGTTCATTTTTTGCACTATTAATCCATGTCATGAACTGGTCCCAACAAGTTCCCTTTTTCGAAAAATAAATTTTAAAAATTAACTTTATTGAGAAAGTCCTTTTACAATTGAAGTCTTTTAAAATTTTGTTTACCAAAATATTCTTGGAAAAAGTTGTCCGGAACATTAAAGGGTAATTATCGAAGGTTTGGAAAGTTTGAGTCATTTTAGGAAGAGGTCTAGTCAATTGATTTTTTTTTTAAATTTTTTTCCCCATTTTGAAGTAGACTAAAAACAAAAGGTCAAATTTAAACCAGATTCAATGCTGCAGCTTTAACCAAATTAAACAATGAAAGAAAGATCCATTGGTTATCTCAGCATGGTTTGAAGACTCCAACTCAGTCGAGTCATCACCAGATCGAAGTCCTCCGATTTGAGACAATTTTGATTCTACTCATAAAAGGTAGATTCGTCGAGAATTCATCCAGACTCGGTCAGCTCAGACCGAGTTAACTTTGAATCGAAGAGAAGTAGCCGATTCTCCACCAACTCGTCCGAGTCAACCTGGTCCAAAAAACACCAAAGTTGTAACTAAGCCATGAACTGGAGAAGAAGAAAAAGAAGAGAACTGGAGAGACATCTGGAGAGCAAATCTAGAGGAACAAATCTAGAGAGTAAATCTGGAGGGGAAGAAGGGGACAGTGAGAGCAAGAGGGATTTCTTAGTAATTTCAAATTGATTTTCCAGTAAATGAATGGCATGCCTAGTGGAAGTGTTGGCAGTGGGTAGAGGTGTTATTCGAGCCGAGCCGAGCCGAGTATTTGGTGTTCGAACTTGAGCTCGTTTAATAAACGAACAGACTCGGCTCGACTCGTTTATTAAACGAGCCAAATTTTTTGTTCGAGCTCAGCTCGTTAAAAAAACAAGAAGCTCGAGCTCGAACTCGAGCTCGGCTCGATTGATACTAAAGAGTCGAGCTCGAACAAGCTCGAATGAGCTCGGTTCATTTAACATCAACAAACTGAGCTTGAACAAACTCGTATGAACTCGGTTCGTTTAACACCAACAAACCAAGCTCGAATGAGCTCGCATGAGCTCGGCTCGTTTAACACAAATAACTAAAAAGAGCGTTCACAAACATAAACAAGCTCGTTTAGTCAATTAAGGTATAAAGAATAGTAGTGAAAAGACATTATTGTCCCTTGTTCGCAAACACAAACGAGCGTTTGCGAACAAGGCTTGTGTTCGCTCGTTTAATAAACGAGCTCAATTTCTTGCTCGAGCTCGACTCATTTAGCTATACGAACGAGCCGAACTCGAGCTTTCACGAGCCAAACCGAGCTGTGTTCGCGAACAGCTCGGTTCGAATAACAGCTCTAGTAGTGGGTTAGGAAGTGGTTCAGGTGGAGGAATAGGAGTGGTGCAGGGGAAGTTGAGTTGGTTTGGGTGGAGCAATAGGAGCTGGTGTGGTTGGAGGTTTTGGAGGTAGGATAGGAGACAATTCTAGTGGAGGTTTTGATGGTGGGAATCAGTGGAGGTGGTGGACAGAGATTTGATGGTAGTGGAGGCAGGGGAGGGGGATGTGAATGTGGTGGAGCTAGTGGAGGATTTGGTGGTAGTGGAGCTGGTGCAAGGGGAGGATTTGGTGGTCTTTCCTCCTCTTTACTCTTTTTTTCGTCGTCAATTGCTTCTTTAGAATTTTATTTTGTTTTTACCCTTAATTTATATGTATTGTGTTGGGTTTCTTAAGTATTGGTCTCAGAATCGGCTAAGCTACCGTATTACTTTTGTCTTCCATTTTTTTTTTTTTTTTTGTATTTCTTGATTGCTGCGTGTGGCCCTCCTTCTCTGGCTGATTTCTTGATTAAAGTCTCATGCAAAAAAGGTAAATATAAGTGAAAGAAATCAAGCATGCTTAAGAAAATTTTAGAAAATTGTCCAAAAGTCACATTATTTGTCAATTGTGTCTAAATTCATTAGGTAAATCTAATATATCATAAATTATGTTAAAATTGTAATCATCAATATAAATAACAAAGAAATAAAATGATTTTATTTCACCAAAATAGACTAGGTGACAGAGAAGCAAATTCAGACACCTAGACAACGTATGGGCCCATAATTTTCAACATTCTTAATTGTATATTTTACCCATAAGTTTGTCTCTTTTTTTTTTTTAAACTTTTCCAATACCATAGATAAAATTAAAAAAAGTAACTAGTGAAAATTGAATTCACACATTCAACTTTAAAAGAGGTTGTTGTTAGTACTTGCTCAATCTTTCCACTGAATGCCTTCTAAGTTTAAAAATAGATAAATGGTTGACTAGTTTCGTAAAACATTCTAGTATTGATATTTTTTTTCACAATTCACGCTCCATTAATGGAGGAAAAGAAATAAGTGAAATATTCCAAAATATTCAACTACAATGATAAAAAAGGAGAATCTAGGAAACCACTTGTAATGCTAATCATGTTGGGATCTCACCAAGGAAAACATAAGATTTATAGGAAAATTAATGTTGCTACATAACTAAGTGAAAGAAATCCAAGTAAAATCTTTTGAGCCCTTGCTAAATTTTGTAAAATAATCAAGAATTCGTTAGAGATGCCCAAATAGATGAATTTAAGATCTTAGTCGTGTAGTAACATTTTAATTTCTTTATCAATTAGATGAATTTAAGATCTTAACAAAATTTTGATCTATTCTATTTTGATTTTGTTTGTGATAGCATTGCGTTGAATGCTTAAAGATATATGCCGTTTTTTATATCGGTAAAATTAGTACATTCTAGAAGTTTTCTTTACTAATTTTTTGGTTATTTTTGTTTAGCATAGTTTTTATATATATTTGGAATAATTATTTATAATTTTTAGAATAGAAATTATATTATAATATGCGTCTCACTGAAACCGTGACCGATATGTCCAGATCGATGTGAAACGGTACACGCCACGACCGTGACTGAGACTGCGACTTTGAACCATGTACCTCAGTTAAATCTGTTTATGCTAAAGTGGGCTGGTGGATGGAGTTGATGTTGGACAAGAATGATGCGGTAAGAAGAAAGAGAACGTGGAGCTGCAAATGGTAACATCCAAAATCCGGAAAAGGGAATAGCATTGTAGTTGCAGCATTGAGAATTGTACATTGATGTAATACCCAACATTAGTGAGGGGCAGAAAGGTCATTTGGCCATAGTATAAAAAAAAAAAAAACTATCGGTGGGATTTTTCCAAAAGAAGCCAGTAGAATCTTCTGCAAAACAAAAGAGAGAAGCAGCGAGAAAGAAAGAAAGAAAAGAAAAGAGAGAAGAAAGGAAAGAAAAGAGAGAAGAAAGAAAAGAAAAGAGAGAAGAAGAAGAAGGAAGGGGAAGAAGAAAGAAGGAAGGTCTGACCAGCAAGAGGGGAAGGAGAGAGAGAGAGAGAGAGAGAGAGAGAGAGAGAGAGAGAGAGAGAGAGAGAGAGAGAGAGAGAAGAAAAGGAAAATTTTGGATTAACCTAAATAAGGTAATTTTATGCTTGATTCTTGTTTATTAAATAAGTTATAATGAAGTATATGATATTTTTGGTGGAAGTGATAGCATGCATAGAATAGAAATTGAGTAGATAGAATTTTAGGATTTATGAAATTTTAGGAAATTTGGAAAAAAATGATTTCTTGGTATTATTTAGAGTTAATAGTTCTTGTTATGGTATTAATTACCAATTAGAAGAGGAAAGAGTTAATTTGGGGAATTAAAGTTGAGATTTGATTATAGTTTAGGCCATGCAAGATGGGTAAGTGATTGAGTTAAGCCTTGGGGTTAGAGTAAAGTTAGAGTATTATTTTTCTAATGTATTTTAGTTGTTAATTTTGATCGTTATGTTATATAATAAATTCAAGAGAGCATTTAGCGGAGGAAGCCGCCTAAGAGGGTGATCGAATTCGAGATTTTTGGTACATAGCCTATTAGAGGTAAGTATAATACATATTATGAATCACTAGTACTATATATTGCTTGCAAAGCATTTTGTGAGTATTTTAAAGTATGCAATATGTATAAATTAAAATTGACACATATATATGTTGTTAAATAGATGTACGTTGAGAAAATGCATTCGAAGTGGTTTATTTTATACACGAAAGTTTAAATGAGCCTGCAAAGCATTTAAAGGTGAATGATTTACGTTGAGTGTATAAGATAATACATTTGACGTTTTTCAAAGTATGTTTTTATATATTGTTAAAGTTTTAACATTAAAGAGTGCAAAAGTGAATGATTGTTTGTGACAACGATTTTTGTCAAATAAGGTTGAAAGAAGTTAGTTGTGAAAATGATTTGAAAATAACTCTATACAAAACTAAGTAAAACTAACAAGGTTATTGTTAGTCTGGGTGCACTTAGTATATGCCAGTTAGGGAATGTCCGCAGTGATTCCCTCCCTTTGCGGGATAGTATACCCTTCGGGGGATAGCCCTTCGGGGAACAGAGACAGATACCCTTCGGGGGATAGCCCTTCGGGGACAGAGTACCTTTCGCGGGATAGTTACCCTTCGGGGGATAGTAAGTTCTACATAGTTGTGACTTCGAGAAGTAATCAAAGTTGTTTATGAAACCAAAAATGTGATTTTATTAATTGTTTTATGTCATATGTGATGACTATACTGATTGTATACTAAAAGTTGTGATTTTAAGTAAATTGTTTAAGATGGTTTATAATATGTATTATGCTTACTGAGTATGAAAACTCACCCCTCAATATTTTTCAGTATTTTGAAGAAAGTGCAAGAGCTAGAACCAAGAGGAGAATATCAGAGCCATTTGAATTCAGAGATATTACCCGGTTATTTTTGTCGTTCCGGGTATAGGATAGTATAAGTATTATTCTGCACTCTTGACTAGGTGATATAATATTTGGTATTGTAAATATTATTTTTGGAATAGTTACTCCGTTGGTTGTAAGTTATGAATCTTGAGACATTTATACATAATATATGAAGTTCTTATGGGCATATTTTTTTATGGTTGAAATGGATAATTGATGACTTGTGAATGAGATGATATGATGTATTGTGAATGTATTAGAAATGCTTGGGTTGGCTGAAATTTTGTTCAGGTATTTTTAAATTTTTGGAAAAGGTCCAAATATAGAGGAGATACTGCCGAAATTTCGGTAGAATTTAGAGGAAGGTTAAGCCTTACGTGATTTGGGGCGGTTTATTCCACCTCGAGTTACGTGCCGGTCATGACCTATAAGTTCGGGACGTAACAATTGATATATTGCTCAAGAATGATGACCGTATCCAGCTGGACCGAACCCTGTATCAAAGTTCCGAAACTTCAGACGACAGTTTGGGTTTTGACTCTCTGATAGAATACAAAAGCAGTAGAGTAACTTCAAAATTTCCACAACGCCAAAATACCAATAGCAAACTGACGTCATACAGAAAAGAAGCAGCAGCAACTTGAAGTAATAGTATCAGCTTAATTCCATCAGTAGAAGCAGAAGATGAAAATAAGACAAGATTCACAGGTCAAGACTTGAATGTACTCATTACACCGCCACCATATATTATTTTCAATCAAATGGCACTACAGATATGCACGCTTAATTTGCAGCAATAGACATGAAACAGTATTGTGGTAATACAAATAATAATTTACATCTAAGGATAGTCTGAAGTAGAGCTGCCAAGTCCAATCATTACCAAAAGCATTAAAGCTAATTTACACTTTCTGGATGCGAAAATATTTAATCAAGGCGATCTTAATCCGTGTCCAAACTGCAGCTCCAATGAGGACATTTTCTAAGCCCTTTTAGACTTTTTGATCTGGACCAGCTTATCATATACACACCAGGGGAAACTAATGCAGTGATCCCGTTTCAATCCCTTATTGTAACAACCCCAGTATGTATGATGATAAGTAACATAATACCATGCCGATGCTTTCGCATATTCATTATCTGATTCACCACCTTTCTTGTTGAACCAGGATCTGGCTTCTTTCCTTAAGGACTTCACGGCCATTCCAACAGCTTCCGCATCTTTTTTCCGGTCAAAAAAATTTGACATGTTCGTGATACCACCACTCAATATTTCTGCTTCAGTTTTTATGCCATAGTAATCCATCAAAACACCCAACTTATAGTCATACTCAGTTTTGTAATTAAAAGCTTCATTAACATAATCTTCAAATCCATCTACTTCCATGTCAGGGTCATATGATTTTCTTGCTACTTCCTCTGTAAACGATTCAATAGAGCTTGTGAGCGGTGCTTTATCCTTTATCTCTCTAAAAAGTTTTCCAATCACACGCTCCGAATCATATGTAGGCTTGTCAGGCTTTTCCATGAAATCAGGATATTCTTTGGGATGCAGATGAGATGGTATCACAGCGGGAACACCAGTCTTTGGAAAGTCAACTGCAATTGAGAATAGCTTCGCAAGCTCTAGACACGGTTTACTTCTGGCCTTCAGTGGTTCCCTATCGGCAAAGACAGTATGGGCATTTGAGATGATTCCTAAACTGTCATTCACTATATAATTAGTGAAATACTCCTCAATTTCCTGCCGCAGAGAAGTGAAAATCATTATCTATTGAAAATAAATGTTGCACAAGAATGTACGCTGCAATGACCCTAATTATACATAAGAATGCAATGAAGCATCTTATTTTGCTAAGATAGAGTGCTTTACCCATGATAAACGATGTTTTATGGTTAGGACAATTAAGGAGAAAACATAAGAGAGTTCCTATGATTGTACAGAAGTTGATAGAGATGAAAAAAACTACAACGTTTTTGCATCCTTCAATGCTGATTATGTGCTTTTCCACTTGCCCAAATCTTTAGTTGCTAGAAGAAATATGCAGGGGATAAAAGGATAAAAAACAACAAGGAACACAGTTTTTATTCTAAGATATTTGAGGTTTTTAATTTATTTGGTAGTTCTGTGGTTGCTAAGGAAGGATGTTTAGAGGTTCCAATCTTTTACCTTCAATGACATAAACAGAATCACTTACTTTTGGTCATAAATTCAGAAAAAGAATCTCTGTAATTATTTATATTGACCAAGCTGATATCCGTCAGAAGGACACAATTACATCAGTGCTCTAGGTTTAATGCAGTGATACTCTTATGCCACATGAACATAGACAAACATTCTATTCTGTATCTGCACTGTCAAATATTTTATTTGAAGAAAGATCAGAATTCAATTTCACAAGCGTCTTGGGTATTAACAATACAACACGATCAATACCAAAAAACGAAGTGTTATATATCCTAACTAGACGTAAATTATGCTGATGCATTATACAAACAACACCAATAAGCATCTGCTAAAATCGCATGATTACACCGAAAACGGAAGTGTCATAAATTCTAACTAGATGTAAATCATATTGGTACCTTATAAAACAGCACCTCTAAGTATAAGCTAGAATGGCAAGACTACACCAATATTTGTGATAACTTTTCATTAGCAAGAGATCAAAAGTACGAGAAAGGAGAAGGCATTTCCTCCCCGGCTCATTAGGCTCTGGATTTTATATTCCTACAAAGCCCCCTCCCATTCCCTAAAATACAAATATGGAAGTTTCAATTCTGCTACAATATTTTGTGTAAAAGGATTAGTACCTCCATTGTAACTTCACGATCCAACTGGACAGTAGGCGCTGGAGTGTAATCCATAGGTGGGTCTTGCAGAGGTGGAATCAGCTCAGGGTCCCAACACACAAAATAAATGTCTCCATCCAAATCGCTTCCAGAACATTCATTTGGATGAGGCCTGTAATTACCATTATTAATTCATCTTATTGTTAACTCTTGAATCAGAAAGAAACTTTCATAAATCCAGTTATTGGGCACGTTATATGTAACTAGTATATAAATTCCAATTAGTTGGATTAAGGAAATTTATAGTCTTTAGAATCTTCAAACAATTAGAGGTCCCACATCAAGAAAAAAGTCTCTTTGCTCTAAATTGAGCTTTACAGCACATCCGATGTCTAGTCAACTATTAAACTCAACCATTTGTTTTTCAACTACTCAGCTCATGAACAGAAACTGTTCTAGCAACTGTTTCCAGCCATGAACCTAACTGAAGTATTTCTTCCTTGCCTTCTTAAGAATTCATTTTGTTATCCATTCTGGACCCCTTTTTCTATACTGGAGCACAGTATTTTCCTAAATTGCAATAAAGAGCCCTATATCAAATTCATCATGCTTCCATTATTTTCTTTGCCGAGAATCATCATGAATCAGCTTCACAAGTACAAACATGAGCAGACAAAAAGTAATAATACTGCTACCTTTATTTGCTCAATGGTAAAATTTGGATGGAGAATTTCATCAGTAAACCAGATTTTTCTGCCCTGAAACTGGGATCTTAATGCCATTTGTGAAGTAAGAAATATTTATTTAACCATAATTAAATGAATAAAAGAGGACTCTGCCTAAAACCTTAAAAGGAAGAAAACTGGGATGCATAGTGCTGCATTTCGCCGTCAGACGGTCCTTTAGACTTGGACATATGATTTGAGATCTACATAAGCTGCTTAAGATCCAAATCCAAGCCTAACACGTGTTACATCTTGAGGCCCTAACCCAACGAGGACTTATTCAACTTCACTTGCAACATGCCAGGTGATGAAGCACAAAATGTCTTGGTATGCAGATAGACTAGCTTGGTTTCCCTCAGGTGTATTTGATTGTTGGGAATGGTAATTGAGGAATAGACTTCTTATGTGAGGAAATGACATGTGCAACAATTAAAGGAATCAAGTATTCCATAACCCCTTTTGGATATGTCCAATTAGCCGAGAAAAGATATAGTTGCCCATTCCTCTGTTTGTTTAATTTTGAGATGACTGAACCCTCCTCTCCTAAATTGATTACCAAACAAGGTAACGATTGAAATGCAACACAAATAACCATTCGTTCATTAAGATTCTTATCGTACAGATGCTCCCTGAGGGGTTACAGTAAGCAGAGGGCTTGCTAAAAAGCATATAGAAGCTGCATCAAATTGTAAGGAAGGGAGATTCCCAGAATCAGCTCAAGAAACCTATGAGTATCATACTTGAGGCTAGATTGCATGACTAATCTCAAGAAGGGTTCAGAGCTCTATAGGAAATTTGATCAAGTGAAATCTATTGCTTTGACAGAAATGCTCTATTTATGGGCTTTCAGACATTCCCCTATTCAAATTAAGATGTAAGACTCCTATAATAAAAATAAGATTAGATTCAAATATCAGTCAAGACTGCCCAATGATTTCTAATGTATGTCAGGCACAAAATACTTGATTCAAGAAATCAAATTAAGTTACTGGATCTGTAAAATCCCAAAAATACTACCAATTAATAGCAAAAGCAATGAACTATGAAAACTGCATGTTGCTAGTTTCAAGTTATCAATTTAGCTCTAACAAAACCTTTGTTTCGAAAAATAAAAATGCACCTTTATTTGTTGTGTAAACAGCAACATCTCAATAAGGAAGCGCTAGCTGACCGTCAAACAATGTACAAATTCTAAAATAGATAGGAGCGTAATTTAAAGGATATAATGTCAGACGTGAAAGATGGGTGAGGACCACACACGAGTTCAGAGATTTAACAAAAATCGCATTGTTTGCTCTCTACAAAGTTTCTGAAGTAATATGGCCATGCAACTGAATCACAACCTAAGAACAGCTAGCTACTATTTGTTTTTCATAGCTGGAGCTCAGCAAAGTACGAGTAGATTCTCTTTCTTTTGTCGCAGTGTAAAATCTTTGAAAATCATAAATGCCAAACGTTTTCCTTAAATGGTATCTAAGAATTGCAGAACAATTCCAATCAAAATATTTCATAAAAACCAAAGAAACTTAAATTTGATTTATTCAGACATATGCATGCATATTAGTAGATCTTAAGCCTAATTATATATCTCCAAAATTATCATTTTTGAGTAGATATTTCAATTTCAGAAATTGGTGACATTCTCTGTGTGAGTAACACATAAAACTTTATAAAAGAAGTACAAATGGTATTTACCTTCTTCCTTTCTGGGGGAAGACAACGCAGTCCACCATATGATGTAATTCTGGCAAATCAATAGCTTTTAAGACACGAATGTCACCAGGGTGCAAGCATGGATTTTTTGCAACAACCACCTTCCCCTTAAGAATGAAATTGTGCTTGGAGCGCTTAAGGGAATCACCATGAAACTGCCTATGTTTAGCTGCAGAGCACTGAGCAAATACCTGGCCATATTCCAAGGTTCTGGTTTCATCGAGACATCCCATCATTGATCTTCCACGTGGTACAAATATCCTTGTTTTAGTACGCAAGTCTAGCAACTTTGATGCCCGGAAAGTCTGCAGCATCATTGAAAGAAACGGTTCAGAATTTGGCTTATACCCACATTTTAGCATCTCCTTGAGAATAATCGTATTCTCTCCGCCAGCCAAAAATACTAAAGCCTCACGTGCCCTCAATGGATCAGTAAGAATACCATCCAACTGGTCAACTTCTTTTTTTTGCTTCTTTTCAAAGACAACATCATTGACGCCCAAGGTGGACAAAAGAGTGATTAGTTGACGATTCAGGAAACAAGGTTGATATTTACTCCATGCTAGAACATCTAATTTGGTGTTATCGGAGTCATATTTCTTCATGCTGTCTCTCAGCGATAACTTCTTTGATGAGTTGGGATCAACTGCCACAACACCTTTGAAGCCGCCATACCGAATTTGAAATGCAGATGGAGTAGAACTACGGCCACATCTTTTGGCAACTCGCTGTGCAAATTCAGCAGAGATTTTCCCAATGCCATCAGAAAAGACATAATTGTAAAAACCTCCTACCTCTATGTCGGGAATTTTTTCCATTTCATGCCCACCAACACTTAATGTTTCCCTGGAGGAACTGAAAGATTGACCCAGCCTGGCAGCATATTTTGCCACATTTCTTATCGTACTAAAATCACCCATCCATGCTCTTATATCAGCAGCAGTAAGCCCGGGCCTTGAAGCAAACATCCATGCTGAATTCTCTCTCAATTGACTTGACGAAAATGCAAGAAATTCAAACTTCTTTTCCCCAATAACTATGCCGTTTTTCAATGTTGACAGTATTCTGTCGTAAATTTCAGTTCTTCCACTCTCCTTTCCAGCATTACGAGGCGATAAGTCAGTTGAAAACATTTTGTTCCACTCTTCATCAACAAAGGAAACACGAAGAAAATTGTCAATATCCTCCATGTAGTTGCGCAATACACGATTAGATACATTGACCTCTGGACCACAGAAATATATTTTGCATGGTGTAATTTGCACCCTCCGGACATATGCCAACCCATCATCTAAAGTAAGAGTAGGTGATTTAGGAAGTTGCTGACGTTTGGCATATTTGTCGTACTGCTGTTTGAGCCACTGCGCAGGCTCATAGCAGCACTCTTTCAAAGTGTACAAATCCTCTAACGCATGTTCTATGTATCTGACATCTATTTTTTGTGGATCAACCAACCTAAAGAAACTAGCATCTAGTGACGGTCCTGGAAGACATCCAGTCTGCACTAAAGAACAAACCTTGAACAAGAATCTGTATGGCACATATAGTCCTTGGGGAGGATGCACAATAGGAGCTAAAACCAAGTTGGATGAATAGGGGGAACCAGTTTCCAGCATAAATTGCCTGTTGCTTTCTTTGTACCAAGCAAAATAGTCACTGAAATTTGGAAGTTGAATACCACGAGGAAGCTCCAAACATATACCAGACGATTGCCCAATGCAAGATGAAGTGAAATCTATCGTCCTGACCCACTGATCATCTGGAATTTCCTTAAAGTAGCTAAAGCTAGATTCTTGAATTCTTTTGAAAACCCGAGGAGCACCAAATAACTAAGCCATGAAGAAAAGAATAGCATGTCAAAAATCAACCTCATCAACAATACATCACATTAGAAAGGTAACATAAATTCATTCGCACTATGAAACCAAGGAAAAAGAGGAAACAAGCACGCTACTAATACCGGTAGCATATTAAAACCTCCAAAATAAGAGATGATCCAAGAAGGCATTAAAGCAACTACTGAAAACATAAGACTAAGTTCTGTGACACGGAGGAAAGGAAATGTTGGTCATTTAGAACTGTATTTTATACATACATACACACATGCATGCATGCACATGCCTGTGTGGTTGTTATATATATATATATATATATATATATATATAGAGAGAGAGAGAGAGAGAGAGAGAGAGAGAGCACGCATGCTAGTTGTTCACCGTTTGACTTTCGCATTCTGGTTGGGTTTCAAGGTTCAAATCATGGTTAATACTGGTAGCATATTACACCCCCGAAAATAAGGGATGATCCAAAAAGGCATTAAACGAAGTATTGAAAATGTAAAACTATGTCCAGTGACACGGTAAGGGAGGAAAAGATATAGTGGTGGAGCTCTTTCAGACAACAAATGCATTACGTTCCCCATACTCACTATCCATCTAATTTTCAGATCCTGCAAATGAACAATATTTAGAACTGTTGCTGGTGGGAGAGAGAGGACAAATTACAATATCGGTAATAATAACAGCACAAGCATGGATTGCTGTGAGAAGTAGATTCATATGCACATACTCACTATCCATCTAATTTTTAGATGCCTGAATTTCCTTAAAAATGAATGCACATACTCACTATCCATCTAATTTTTTTCAGATGCCTAAATTTCATTAAAAATATTGATTAGAAGAAACAAATCACACGGGCGCTGCCTCCCCTATAAGATAAGTTTGTACACAATTAATTACACAGTTCCAATATAAATAAGGAAACCAGAAATGAATGATATGGTGCACCTATATGCAAAACATGTTGGTAATAGAGTTTAACAACCTAACAGAAGCAAAATCAAAGACTTTGGAAATTACAACGCTGGATGCATGTACACACAATGGCTGTTTTAAGAGTAATGATCATGCATTTGATTTTTGCTTATTACTTTAGAATAGCAGCCACATTATTGACTTATATTTTCCATGAAAAATCATAGTTTATATGAATTACAACTAGGAGGCTAAATCCAACAATATTCTATGCTTGAATGAAGGGGAATACAAGCCTGCTTTTCGCCCATACGATGTAAAAAGAGAAGCCGAGTTATTGATGCATACAATGACAAAGCAAGTCAACAAGATCTCAAAAATTGCTTACTACTCATTTAGTTAACGAGTGATCAAAGGCCAGAACTATTGAACCATTATGAAAAAAACCAACTTTCTAACGGAAGACCAATGATCACCTGGGGTTCAGACATCTGGAATGTTTAAAAATATAAATTGAAAACATATGTAAATTAGTAATTTAGCAATAAGCTCGGTTCAATAACTTCTGACATGCTTCGTGTCCAGAAAAAATAGAAGAACCTACAACCTACCACAAATTCAATACCTATGGCAAAGGCTACGACCATCCCTAAGGGTAAAATCTACCTCTAAGAGTTGAGTGAATTGGGAAAGTAATCTTTTTCCAAAATTTAAAATACTGTTGTTTGATTAGATTTTTAGTATTTTGAAAAGAAAATGAATCCTTAAAACAAGGAAAGTAGTGGTATAAAAGGGGTTATGATCCTCAGCCCCATTTATTGAGGGTGATATTATGTATATCAAATGTTTATCCACTCACTAAATTATTTTTATTTGTGACGATTATGGATAAACATTTGATACACGTAGTAGTACTAGATGCATGGGATCCAATAAAGGCTTAATAAATGGGGTTAAGAATCAGAACCAAAATTTCTAAATCATGAACTTTTGTTGATATTTCAATTCCTTTGCTCAGAAATTTAACCAAAAAATATGCTAAAATACCTAAAACTCCAATACTAACGTCTCAAATAAACCCACTCCACCTCTAACACTATTCTAGTTAGGCCTCTCTTTCATCACTTTCTTCTCCATAATTTCTCTAAAACAATCTCTTGCAAGGTTGCGATACGGTGTTTATATACGTAAAAGAAATTGTTATCTTTTTTATCTTCTACATCTCCTTTCTGTAACATTTATTCCTATAATTGCAATTCTGACATTTATATACAGAAAATAAAGAAATGGGCTTCTTTCTCTTTGGAACACAAGGACTGGTATTGATATTTATATTTTGTCTCCATGCATGCCAAAATCATTAAAATTCATATAAACATGTTAGGTTTTAGTGCTAGATTATTTTGATAGTTTACTCAATATTATTTTCTTGCAGATATTCCTAAACTATTCTAAACAAATAAAGGATTTTTTTGTATTCATGTTCTGTGCAATTTATTTGTTGGAAATCAAAATCCTATTAATTTTACTCTCCCGGCAGCCAAAGGAGACCTAAGTAGATTCCTTCCATGTGCACTGTATAGCTGAGTGTTTCTGACTGCCAAGTGCCATATTAATTTCATCCTCCAGCTCAATTATTTCCCACACCTAACATGACGAATTATTGTGGATCCTTTTGCCATGAGATCATCCGGGGATAAACAAGTGTTCCTTAAACAAGACTGATGAATTGTTGGATAAAATTGGAAAACAACACAAATATATTTCAGACAATAAAAGGACACTGTAAGAGATTACGGCTTGGAGTTAACAAATCAAACATAAGCACAACTACCAATGTTGTCACACATGTGACACGAGAAGCAAAACAATGCAATAATAAAATGTGTTAAAGTTAGGCAGTGAAACCGATGCCAAAAATTAAGGAATCAAATAAACAAGTGATCAAAGATACATAGACCACAAGAACCATCAAACCGTTTAAGTGAACAACCAAACCTGTATGTGGAGAAACTTTGCTGCTTTTCCACGTGGTCGATGCAGTACGGTCCGCCATATGTTTTCATAGGACAGTTCAAGCTTGTAGTCAACAGAGCAAAACCGCAAAATGAAGTGAATTTTCTTCATTCCAATTTCAAATCTAACAGAAACATTTGCCCCCTTCCATAGCACTGAAAACTTATTTACTGACACTTGACATCCAAAATTTAAAACTATTTGCTCCATGCAATACTCATAGGCTTTAGGTCTTAAAACCAAATCAACATTCATTTCCGAGGCCTTCAAATATGACGAACCATAATCAAGGCGTTGCTTTGCTAAGGAGATAATTTGTTCTGCATTTCTATCATCTGTGAATTGGACTTTAGCATATGCTCTGGATCCTCCTCTGGACTGCTTAACCTCTAGAGCATCTACAGTTCCCTGACCTGTAATTCGTTCTAAAAATTCGGTGACTATTTCTGCAGCCACAACATGAGGGAATCCAAAAACCTGAATTGTCTTTCCCATGTGCCTGAATTTCGCCAACAAATCTGCTAACAGAATTCTGTATTGGAATCCAACTGCTATATTCTCTTGCAAATATCAGAACTTAAATAAATCAGATAGCTGTTGATTAGCTATTAGTAAGGCAGGTACTTTCCACCTTCACAAATACATAAACAGAGACATGTACTATTGAAAGAGATGCAAAAGATCAAAGAAAGATACGGTCACAGAGAGACTGTAAAAGCATGAGCAGGATAAGATATGTGGTTATCCAAAATGCACCTTGACACCATATCCATTTTTGTCAATTGGCAAAGCTAAGACAGTTCATGTTTGCAACATGGAGGTGTGTGTTTCAATTTTTTTTTTCTTTTTCTTTTTCCACCCACCATCCCACTTTCTTTAAATCAAGTTTGGATCCCCAAGTATCCAACACAACTAAGAGACCAAAACAGCATGCCAGACCTAGTAGAACCTTAAAGTTTTAAAAGACTGCTTCCTGCTTCTTCCCTTCCAAATCAAAGAAATCACGAAATAAACACTACAATAGAAACATAAACCAAGAAAAAAGGACAGCTTTTTTACTCACCAATCACGAAATAAACACTACAATAGAAACATAAACCAAGAAAAAAGGACAGCTTTTTTACTCACCACCATGCACGTACATTATGTTGCAATTCCATATAAGGATAACAAAATAACAAGCAACAGATCATGTCATCATTCTAAATACAAAATATTCCTCATGTCAAGACTCAAGGCAGAGACATGAGAGAGATAAAAACTGGACAAGTACGATAAGTAAAAAATCTTAATTTTCTTAAGATTACAAACACAAATGACAGAGGAAGGGTGAAGGGTGAAAAAAATGACTACGTAGCTGTTATCTCGTTTCTTTTTTCTTTTTCCCAGATTCTAATTACAAACATCACGTAAAATTTCCAAAATTGCGAAGAGATCAAACAACAGAAAACTATGGGAGGTAACCGCAATCAACGGCTCTTAAATGACCAAAAAGCCCAAAGAATAACAATAGAGGACAATACAGTTAGCATTTAGCAGAAAAAGACATAAGATGCTGAATAACATAAATTCTTCAACCGAAATAGGTAGAAATTAAAGTCAAATTCTTTGCTTACCTCAGGACTTCTCCGGTAATTTGATAGCAAATAGATGCAAAGTCTTCTATTTTAAGCAATCATCTAATTTCAAAACGAAAAAAGAAAAAGAAAGATCAAAATAAAATGCATCTGATACGAAAACTCCTGCTTGAGTGTGTTCTGATGTCGCTTCCCGTCTCTTGTTCTGTAGCAAAACAATCCCTCTACAACTAACAAACAAGATTAAAAAGCAAGAAAGCACAAAAAGCAGAAATTGTTTCCCAGAATTCAACTGAAACTACTAATCCCCCTAACAAAACAAGTAAAAAGATTCCATCTTTTCACATGTCACCACTTGAATAACAACATATCCTTTCAACTGCCAAAAGGGATTTTTAGGAAACAGAAAAAAAAAAATTACACAAAAAACAATAATACAACATTTCCAATAATGCATTAAGCACTAAACAGAAACAATCCCACAAGCACACCAATTCAGAGAATACAGGGTCGATCAAAGTAAATCCATAATCGTCATTTTCTATCTGTATGTAAAAGAGAAAGAGAAAGGAAACTTACAAATACAATAGGAATTACCACACACTTAACACACTGCTTGAAGTAAATGATCATTGGCATTTTGATTGTTTATTTATAGACTATAAATATGCCTAGTGTGTGAGAGAGAAAGACTGATGGAGTCAATCCCAAGTCAATCTTTTTCCCTCAAAGAGAACCAAGGAATTTTGGGTTTCTTGTTCGTCCATGATCCTTCCTAACATCATGGAATGCAATCTCGCATTAGTACTGCTGCTGTTGTTTGTTTGCCCGCTGCAACTGAAGTTGAGTTGAGCAAGCAAAGTACAATTGTTTAGAAAACCAAGAATCCATATTAAATGACTTAATATTTTTAACACAATGTACAGGACTCACAAAACAATATATAATGGTTCATACCATGTATAAAAATGACTTATTATAATGGTAAGCATTAATGTTCTATTTGTTGAAAGTTTTGTATATTGTTTGACAATTTTTTCTTGCCAAAATTCAATTAATTGGAGCAAGTCAATAATCTTGTTTGATGATATACGAATTTATTTGACGAGATGATTATTCGAACTCCTAACGTACAAGTAGGAGAGTTTTAATTTTTCTTCCTTGAACCAATCGAGTTAAAATAGTTGGTTAAACAAAACTCAAGTTGAAAAAAGGACTTGTAATGACACTAGGTATAGTAGCTCATTAATGTACTAATCAGTTAAAATAGGTTAGAGGAATTGAAAAATATTGTACCTTGTGAATCAAAATTCATCTTGAAAAATATTGTACCTTGTGAATCAAAATTTATCTTATTCTTTACATAATCAGATTTATACTTCAAAAAGAAATAAATGGTACAACAGAAAAAAAATGAAATAAAAATTAGGATAACTCAAATAACATTCTATACACCCACAGGAGTTTTTTAATTATTAATTAAGATATTTGTATAAATTATTCTGAAGGAGAATTAAATAAGATAATAGTCCCTAAGAATGTTTTTATTTTTATTTTTATTTTCATTTTTTTAAGTACGATATAACAATTGCATGAGGGTAGATAGATGCTTGGAAAAAATTGGAGAATTTGAATGATCTCACACTACAAATATTATAAAAAGAGAAGATGGAGAATCTAAGTTACATATATCAGTCCCATAATAAAAAGAGAAGAAAAGGATCTATGTTACATTTGGGCCCATGCTATTAGTTAAAACAAACTATGGATTCGTTTGTTTAGATGTATTTTTTGGAAATATGTTTTCTAAAAACAAAATATGTGTTTTTTTAACTAATTTTTTATCTCAAAAACACATTTATTGAGAAGAATCTTTAAAACTGCAATAGTGAAGTTTCCTAAAAATACTTCAAAAACATCCATCCAGATGGAACCAGTCTTAAGAAAGCAAAAGTATTTTTTTTTATTTATTTTCTGGTACAAGTATATTAAATTGCTTTACTTCTCAAGAAATTATTAAAAGAAAAAGGTATAGTTTTGATGCGGCATGAAGCTTCCGTCGGACTAGGACACATCATCCAGTGGACAACGCGCATTGTAGTCAGAGAGTAACTTTTTGATAGTGCTTTCTAATTGGAATAAGAAATTAAAAGGGTTTTTTTTTCCCCCTTTTAGACCTGTAAGGGAAGTAAATTTTCTCCGGGATTGCAATATTTGCTATTGCAACAACTAATGAACAATTAGCGGCCCAAATCGGTTGCACCTGAAGTAGTCACATTTAAATTTAAATTATTAATTTGAATTTTATATTTCTTTATTGAACGTACAATTGTAGAAGTTCTAGATTCAATTTTTTTTATTTTGTTTAAAATTTATATTTAGTTCAACTTGTTTTGTTCTCGTCCAACGCACACTAAAAATTAGTTTTTAAAAGTTGCTTATGGCAAAGAAATGAATGAGAACCCGTGAAACTAATTTGTTGTACAAAACAAAATTAGATATAATGTATGTTTATATATATATATATATATATATATATAATGTTCATGCTCCTGTCCACCCCCAGCTCGACCTTTTTTTTTTTTAGTTTTTCTTTAATGCATGTACAATGCTGTTGTTTCTTTCAAACCAAATAATAAATACCATTAGAAAATTAAAATCACATATTAATGTTATTATGAACACTAAAGTCAAATTAAATTTAGAAATTTTAATATAATCGTTAATCATTTCAAAGGATTACAATGAGGATGAAAGAAAAAAAAATTGTTTGAAATATAGTAAGCTAAATAACCTCCGCACTCCAAACCATTTTTCAAAATTTATTAATGTATTCTGCTGTCTCATTTATTATGCAAAATAAATGATAACGAAGACATAGTTTTTTAAAAATATTGAATTTTAAAAAGACATAAGGATACAATTTGGAAACAATTTATTTTAGAACTTCACTATATATCAAAAGTTGAAATACTAGCCACAGTATGTCGGCAATTATATTAATTGTTAAGATGTATGAAATTACTTAAAAAGAAATTGATTTGGAAATATATAATCACCAGAAAAGAAGAAAATATAGTTTTCTAGTTAGACCATAAATATCCTAATTTTTGGGAATGATCAAAGGAGAAGAAGGAAGATAAATAATGTAATTGGTGGAATTTTTAATAATTTTGAAATTTTTATATTAAAGGATACAATACAAAGAAACAAATAAAATATATAATATATTGAAGACAATCAATCATAAAAAGAATGAACTAGGGAAGATGTCAAAGGAGTCACCTATGAGAACACTGCATTTGTCTTTATTTCTACATATAAACTAGATTTTAACCTACATAATACACCGATATATTATTGTACTTCACAGAGACTGAAAAATAAATATGGTTATCATTAAAAATGATGTAGAATCAAGCAAAGGTATTGAAAATCTAAAATTAATATCTATCTATCGATACATATATATAGCAACACATGTTGGAAGAATAAAAAAATGAGAAATTATTTAATGTAAATTAAAAAAGAAATAAAAACTAAATAATGGTTTTATGTGAATAAGATTTATCTTAGGAATTAGTATTTGTCTTATTTAATAATTAGTAAAGATTCTATGAATCAATAATTAGAAGCAGAACAGTTACACATAAAAGAAGATTCTATTAGTTGTTTATGGAAGGGTTCAATTTAAAACGGCAAAATTTTAAGAAATTAATTTACAATATACTTTTAAAAGCGATAATAAGAACGTGTGGGAGAGTATAAAGATATAAATAAGTTTAACAAAAATAGAAATTTTGTTCCTCAAAAGTTAACAAAATAATATATCTAATAAATTAAAAATTAAAAAATGCAAGTATGTGTTTTTTCTTTTTTTCTTTTTTTTGTTGGGGGGGGGGGGGAGAGGGGGAGGGGTTGCAGTGTATTTGATTTCTCAACGAAATTAATGCTGCTTGTTCCCAAATGAAATAGGATTATGAGGTCCTTTAATTTGTGGCTACGGGCTATCAGATGTAGTATCAAACATCAAATTCACCATGTAAAAATGTTGTTTCAAGGGGTTTAGTATTTGTTTGTACAATTTTCTATTATTTTAATTCATTTATTCTTATATTTATTAAGTTCTATATATCAAGTTTTACAAATCCACATTCAAAAACCCCACCCCTCCACCCCCCCAAAAGGCATGGCAACGGTTCTAGAACCGGTGGTTATGGTTCTAAAACCGACAGTTCTAGTTCTTTAAAAAGGTAGAAACTAGAATCACACCATATAAGATGTTTCTTGGGACGATTCTGGAATTGACTGTTCTGGTTCCTTGAAAAGATGGAACCAAAACTGCACCTTATAAGATGGTTCCTCATTACGTTCTAGAACCATCGGCTCTAAAACTAGATTGCACATTGAAATAAATATCATATTTTTATTTTATTATTATTTTATGAAAAAGGAATAAGCGATATAAATTTTATGAAAAGTACACCATATTATCAAATGATGAAAAATACATTACATTATCAATGATAAAAATTTTAAGTAAAAAAAGATACATGATATTTCTCTGAAATTAAGATGGAATATATAAATAAGTGTTAAATATTTAATCATCTGCATTACTTGTGGCGGTTGTGAAGGCACGTAGTTAACTTATGAAATACTAATAGTTTGATCATTTAATTATGATTTGTGTAACTATTAGAATTAAGATATGTAGTTGTGTTAGTGATTGAATTGGACAATTCTAATTATTAAATTTGTCACACTTGAAAATCCTAGAACTAAATGGTGGCAATACGAGTATTTACCAAAGTCATAGTTGTTCATGTTGACACCAAACTTTAATCATCTAATCATTTAATTATTTGTGTAATAGTATTGGGGTTAAGGTTAATTTGGATATGTGATGTTAGTAATCAAATTAACAAACCTAATTCACTAGGCTATAGAACTTAAAACTTTAAGGCCAAGAAAGATAAGTGTAAATTGTGTTCGTATACAATTACATATGTAATGTATAAAATAATTTTGATTATTAAAATGAAATATTTATCACATCTTATATAAAGCTTAAAAAAAAAAGAATTGAAAAGGGCCGATAGGTGAGTGGAATTTAGCTAGTAGGAGGTGTCATAAAACTAAAGAAAATAGAGGGGAATCAATTGCTCAATGACCACCCAACAATTGACTAGTCTTAAGACGATCTAAAATACTAAGAAATTAGCTAAGGAAAGACACGATAATAGAGGGAAATCGTTTGGTAAAGCATCAAGAAGGGAATAGAAGAAACTTCACAAGCTATGCCAAGAATAAGATAGAAATTGAAGTTGGAAGCTGAGTTTCCAAGTTAAGTTTCCTTTAGCTTTTCTATGCCTAACTAGACTTCTAAACTTTGCATTTCTTAGATTAAATGCGTGGGTAGAGTTAGAATTGAAAACAACTTAGGTTAAGAATAAGAATACTTCAAGGGTTACAAACTTTGCATTTCTTAGATTAAATGCGTGGGTGGAGTTGGAATTGAACACAAGTTAGGTTAAGAAAAAGACTACTTCAAGGGTTACATGAAACAGATTCACTGGACTAGTTTCAATAAAATTTTCATAATTTGGTCTTGAAGAGTTGAAATGGGGTGATTCTTATTGATTTAGAAACTAGGTTCATAAGGCTTTCAAATAGTATAAGGTTGAGGCCCTTGTGGATTGATACTAGAATTCATACAAAGTAGACTGAAAAGCCAACCTTCACAAACAGGGTTGGTGATGGGCTAAATTGTGGACTGATTTCAAACATGTTTTGTTGGAATTTGAGTTGACATTCTTCACAAAAGTTGTAGCCCCTAAAATTAAGTTTTCAACCATATAAACTTCAAGTCCTGGTTCTTGGTAAGTTGAACCCAGAATTCACCAAAAATAGGCTAAAAATCCAAGCCTACGTAACCAGTGTTGGTGATGTGCCAAGTTATGACTCAATTTTTAAACCCTGTTCTTGTGGGAATTTAAATTTACTTTCTTCACAAAAGTCATAGTTCATAAAATTTAGCTTCTAGACAAGTAAAGTTCTAAGCAATTTGGGTTGTATACTAAAAGTTATACGGTTGTATACTAAAAGTTATACTTAATTGAAAATTGGTACTTGGTAGTGACTGAAAATAGAATATTGATAGTAGATAGACTAATTTGTGATTGAAATTTGATTGGGTTATACTTACAATTAGAACTTGTTGTCTACATAAAAAAATGCTTCAAATTGAGTGTAGTTTACAAAGGTATGGAGTTTGCTGGATTTAATCGAGTGAAATGGAGTTAGGCCTATTTTAACAAGCACTAGGTAAGAAGCTGTAGAGGCAGTTGTGGCACAAACACTCGCGGTTGATCCCACGGCTACTCTCTATTAGTATTTCCTCTTAGGAAAGAGCACAAGGGCTTTACCGATCTTAATTTTAACATCTCCTGAGAGGGAAAGCAAAGCTAGGGGATAACATTTCGATTTAGTAGCTATAGTCATGAGCCGTGATTTGAGTTACGGCATGATTACCCATGATTGTTCTCATATTAACTCTCTAACCTTGCCAGACGTGACTTGAGCATGGACTTGAAGTCATGGCTTTGCTTGCGGCTCCTCCCTGAAAAATCCTAATTTCTAGTAATTCATCCATTCACTTTGATTTAACAATTGATCAATTTACTTCTAATTTATAGGTGCTTTGAGCAACCAAAGGATGGACATTTGAAAAGTTTGTAAACCTTAAGGATTACCTGTGAGTATCCTAAAACTCACTTTTATTTACCAACCTTGGTCTTATGAAAATTATATGATTTTCCTAGAGCTCAACAAACTTTTTTTTATACTAATATTTGAACATTTCAACAAACTTTTCTATGTGATATATCATCACCAAAACAATCACCCCAACTTGGATTGACATATCCAGATTTTAGGGGATTGTTTTGTTGATTTTTCTTCATTCATCAAATCACACAGTGCACACACAACCCTTCCCTCTCTTTTTTCCCTCATCATCACCAGACACTTCGCTTCACCCACACTACACCTCTTACTCTCTTGGCTCTCTCTACACAGAATTAACTCATTTTCTCACTGCCAGCAACCACCAATCATCATAGCCCCCTTCTCTGCCTTTCTCTTCCTCACAACCACCACTTCACCACCAAGCTTTAACCGAGTTTGATGCCCACCAGCTTCATTCATACACCATCACCAACATTCCTTCACATGCACACACTTCAAGTTCACACCAACATACACTAGATTCACATAGCAGCCACATACTTCACTCAGTCTTTTCTTGGCTACCACATCTGCACAATCACCACACCTGCACACAATCAACACTCACCATCACTCTCAGCCTACATTCACAAACACACACACCTTGCACTCAACTCTCTCTCACAATCACACATAAAACCAGTCAAAAATCACAGACACAACCACACAATTCAATGAACTCACACACCATGCACACTAACACACACACACCTGTGCAACCAACATTAACAGACAAGCAGTCACACGCACAATCAGCACACAATTCACGCACAATTGCATAGTAAACACACATAACACACGCTGAACACACATAATTAGCAAAGCCATCAACTACCATCAAGCTCTTCCCACTGCAACCCTCAAAAACCAAAACCTCAGCCCCTCAAAAGCCATAAAAAATCATCAAAATCACCCCTGCAGAAATAGACCACAATTGACCCAAAGGCACCACCCACCGCCGCGACCTCACCGACGAGCCACCGTCGCTCTCCACAACCACCATTGGGACATCCTCATTCTCGGCCCAAAAGAGGTAGAAATCCATGATCCCTCTTTTAATTGCTTAGAATATTGCATAATTCATGAAGATAATTAGGTAGATTTTGTGGATTTATGGTGACGTTTGAACAAGAATGAAATGGAGTTATGCTCGTTTGGTTTTGAACTGAGTTGGGAGAGATGGATAAGAGAGCGAGAGAGAGAGAGAGAGAGAGAGAGAGAGAGAGAGAGAGAACAGACAAGAAAGGAGGAAAGAAAACAGAGAGGGAGAAAGAGAAAAAGAGGAAAAAGAGAGAGCAAAAGAAATCTGGAGAAGAAAAGAGAGAGGTCCAACGGAGAGAGAGAGAGATCGATCTGAAGAAGAGATAGAGAGAAGAGAAGAGAAATCTAGAGAAGATGAGAAGAAGAAGAAGAAAGAAGAAAAGGGGGAAAGAAGAAAAGAGAGAAAGAAAGAAGAAAGAAAGAAAGAAAAAGAGAGAGAGAGAGAGAGAGAGAGAGAGAGAGAGAGAGAGAAAAATGAAGAAAAGAAAATCGGTGAAAAATAAAAATAAAAATTTGGTTTTTTTTATATATTTAATTATGTTTTTTATTATTATTAGAATTAATATTTGTGCTACACCCTAGGATTTGATTGTATTATTAATTGTGCCTTAAACATTTTTAATTACTGTTGTCATGTCCTTAGTATTTATAGAATGGCCTTTAGATTTTAACTTCTTTTCAATTATGTCCAGAATAATTGCAATTTTGTTTTAAAGTTGTTGAAAATTATATTTTTGCCCCCTTAGCTTGCCTAAAATTACGATATAGTCCGTCATCTGCCCAAGTTTGCTGGAATTGCATTTTTCACCCCCAAATATTGCTCGAAATTGCATTTTTTACTCCCCAAGTTTGCTGGAATTGCATTTTCACCCTCAAATATTGCTAGAAATTGCATTTTTACTCTCCAAGTTTGCTGGAATTGCATTTTCACCCTCAAATATTGCGGGAAATTGCATTTTTTCTCCCTAGGCTTGCTGAAATTTATGTCTTTAGCCCCCTCAACTTGCTGAAATTGCATTTTTGCCTTTAAATGTTTCTAGAACTTATGCATTATTCCATTGGCTTACTGTAATTTACATGCCACCGTTAGTGGGAAAAAGTGATAAAGAAATTGGAGCAGCCCACGGAGAATTTTTAGTCACTGGGAGGGCAATTGGATTTGCACTTAGAGAGGATGGTGATCAAATGCAACATGAAAACATATTCCATACTCGATACAATGTGAATGATAAGATATGTAGTATGATAATTGACAATGGAAGTTGCACTAACGTGGCTAGTGTTTTTTTTTGTTGAAAAGCTAGGATTGCACACAAGGAAACATCCTAAACCATACCATTTGCAATGGTTAGCTGATAATTCTGATTTGAAAGTGACTAAGTGGAAGTCGAGTTTTCCATTGGTACTTACCATGACAAAGTATTGTGTGACGTTGTTCTATGCATACTTGTCATGTACTTTTAGGATGTCCATGGCAATTTGATAAAAACGCCATGTGCAATGGGTTGAAAAATAGGTACACTTTTGATTGGCAAGGTCAAAAGATATCACTTAAGCCATTATCACCCTTGGAAACATATGAAGATGAAATACGCATATCTAGGGATTGTGAAGAGAGGAGAAATTCTTTGAAAGCACAATCAAGAGTACAGAATGGTGGAAAAGTTGAGAGAGTACTTGAAAAGAATGAACGTGGCGAGTTGAATGAGGGGAAACAAACTGAAGTTGTAAAAGAAAAAGGAGTGAAAGATAGCAAAAGTGAAGATAAGAGTGTCTTACTTGTGAGACCAAAACTTCTTGTACCCTTGTACAATGAATTAGATTAATTTGCTAACACTCTTAATATTTGTTTTCCTAGTGTTTTCATTTCTCTTATGCAGCCACTTATTGGTCTCTCATAGTTGCTGGAACTTCATTTTTAGTCCTTGATTATTGCTGGAAATTACAAATTTGATGTTTAATGTTGCTATAATTTACAAATTGAATCTTGAATGTTGCTGGAAATTGCAATTTGACTTTTTAAAACTTGCTGGAAATTATATTTTTATATTTTAGCTTGCTGTAAATTGCATTTTTAGTCCTAGAACATTGTTGGAAAATACATTTTTTACTCGAGACTTGCTGAAATTCATGTTTTGTCCCCCCAATTTGCTAGACTTTTCACTTTTTGTCATAGAACATTGTCAGAACTTATATTTTAACTTTAGACTTGTTAAAATTAACATTTTTAATCCCTAAACTTTTTCTTAAATTATATTTTTGCCCCTAATTTTGGGATATTTGGTTTTTAACCCAAAACTTTAGAAAAATCTTATTTTTTATTCGAAACTTTTCTATTTATCTAATTAAGGTCTTAATACTTTCAATGACGCCCTTTGTGTTTCTAAATTTTAATCAATGACACAATTTAAATTCTTATTTATTTAATTGATGGTCATATTAGTTTCTTTGTTCCTTTTTTAATTATTTTTGGTGTTTTTTTATTTATGTGTTAAAAGTTTAATTATATGTTATTGTATTTTCTTTATTTTAAATTAAATATATTTTTCCCTAAATGTTAGTTGGTGCTTTTAACTTTTTGTTTGTTATTGTTATTACAATTCCCTTGTATTTTATCCCTTGATTATAGTGATTAATATTTTAATATTCACTTTATGATTTGTTTATCCAAAATAGTAGTGCCTTGATGTGTTTGTTTATTTTGTTAACATTTGTACCGAGTTTACGAATGGAAGGTACCTCTATTACTCTTTCAATGTCTCTTTACGTGCTCCTATGTGTTTCCTATATATTTTTTTTGTATCTTTTTTGTATTTATTATTTTCATTTATGTGTGAGCATTTATTTATATCATATCAGTTATTTGAATTTAATTTTAATTATTTAGAGAAATGTAATTGATAGGTGATATTTTATTTAATTAAAATTTGTATTTAGATAGGTAATGTAATAGACATGTTATATTTTTATTTATTTAACAAAATCTTGTATTTTAGATAGAAAAATGTAATAGATAGGTCATTCGCTTATCTTTTCCTCTTCCAGATTGTAATTAGGTCTTATCGGTGTAATAATTAGGACTTTTGTGTGTTATATGCTTATGTGCTTATATGTTTTACTTGCTTTACTTAGGACATTGCATTTAGAATATTATGCTTATATACTATGTGCTCCTATATGCTTCTATGTGATTATTGCTTTAATCTATGTTTTTATTTATTTACTTGCTTTATTATGATATATGTGCATCGTTGCTACACTAGCCCAATACTAGCTATGGTTAATTCCGGTTTCTTTGCTAATCTAACGTTAGCAGAAAATTTTTAGAAAATGGGTTAATCCAACGCTAGACCCTTAGGTCATTATAGTGATAGATCACTCCTTGTGTGCATTTCATATCATTTCACGCACTTTTTCTCTTTTTAAAGCTTTTTACATTTTTGCATGTTTTTTATGTATTATTATTATTCTTATTATCTCTTTTTCACATATGTTCAATGCATGACATTTAGGCTACATTTCACATAGAATCTTAGTACATTTGTATGATTCGACTAGAAATAGTAATCTATTTACTTGGGAAACGGTGGTTTAACGTGTCGTTTCCCTCTCTGTGAGTAGGAACAGTTAGTCATGAGTTTATTAGCTCCAAGTACCGTTATGTTGCATTCTTTTTTCTTGGTCACTTATATTTGTATCTATATTTTATTTTCCATCATTTCTGCACATCATTTTTTGCATAACTCGTGACCCCTTCGAGATTTCATTTTGGAGTTTCGCAATTAATGCGATGATTCCCATTTAACTTCGAAGGGACATTTTGTCACCATTGGTATCTCTTTTAGGTCTAGGTTTGCATCCATATAGTTACATCCAAATGTAATAAAATCTTAAGATTATTTTTTAAAAAAATTTGACTAGATCTCGTAACTAGTTTCAGCTAGGTTGTAAGGGTGCTTTAGGCGTAAGCCTTTGCCTTCCCTTTCTTCAACTTTGACTCCCGAACTCATTTTTCTCTTGTTTTCAAAGACCTGGAGTTGTCTAAAAGGGTTTTTTCTCCTTTTTTACTTTTTTCTCAAAAACATTTTCCAAAGAAATCGTTCTTGATTTTCTTACTTTTATAATAAAACGTTTTCAGTTGACTTGGTACACCAAAACTCAATAACAAGTGGTGACTCTCTTTGTACACAAAACCCTTTTAAGACTTTATTTTTGGACCCAAACCGTTGCATTTTCAAAAGTTTCATTTTAGGCCCTTTTTCTTTTGTTTTGTTTAAAATTAAAAATCATTTTTCAAAGACCATTTTTACAAGACCTATTCTCTATTTCACACTTATCTCTTTTGTTTTTCGAAAAATGGGACACAACAGATCACTAATTCATAATTTTGAATCTACAAATTGAGTATTTTATGGTATGTTAATTTGGAAGACCATGATTTTAACCTAACATATTCTCCATGTAGCACATAACTAACATTTATATGAACATCTATTGTTGCTAAGCAAGGTAAAGAAAAACGGCTTCTTAGTGGTTGGGGAAGTCAATGTCGGCAACCACTTAAAGATGCTCTTTCAGTTGATCAAAAGCCTCTTAACATTGATTATTCAAACTTATCAACCTTTTTTAGGGTCTCGAGAAGGGTCACCTCACTAAGCGGACTTAGAAAGAAACCAATTAAGCGTAGCCAACCAACCAGTAAGTTTCTGGACGTCTTTGTCCGATTTAAGAGGTACCATGGCTTGGATAGTCTGGACCTTGTCGGGTTGGCTTCAATTCTCCAGCGGGAGACTATATATCCAAGAAATTTGCCTAATCTTGCCCCAAAATACATTTTTTTTGGATTAATCATCATTCGGCTATCTCGAAGGACTTCAAAGACTTCCCTTATATTCAAAATAAAAGTGATAGCTGTCCAGCTTTTCACCAGCAAGTCGTCAACATTGGCTTCCATGTTTTGCCGATCCGTTGACAAAAGTGCTTGTAAACGAGGCGTTGATGTGTAGGCGCGTCATTCTTCAAACCAAATGACATTATGATACAATAGAAGACATCTTGGTCATTGATGAAGGTTGTCTTCTTCTGGTCCTCTTCACTTGTGTCTATCTGGTGGTAACCTTTAAACACGTTTAGAAAGCGAAGTATTCTGCTACTAGTTGTCGAATCTAGCAAGGTATTGATCCTTGGCAAACGGTAACAGTTCTTTGGGTAGGCTTTATTTAATCAATATAGTTTACACACGAGCTATCCTCCTCCGAACCTTTTAACCATGATTGGGGTTGCCAACTAGATCGGACATTGAATTTCTCGAACCTTATTCGCGGCCAACAACTTATTAGTCACCTACAACACAGAGAATGTTAGAAGTACGTAGGAAATAGTGTTTCAAAGTGTCTCCGATTCTTAAACTAATAAAAGTTGGGATTAAAAATAGAATTTGGAGTTTTTTTGGAGATGTGTCCGCGTACCTTTGAGGAGTGGAATGAAGTCTTTTATATACTTGAGAAGAAGGAATGGGCAGCGACGAGAAAAGAGGTGGAGATTTTTAGCCTAATTGCCGAGATCTGAAAGCGTAGGTACAAATCTATGTCAGACGGAATCATACCACTCTGGTTAACTTTTAGAACTAGACTTTCAATCATATCAGTCATGTCCGATTGCTTTGGAACTTGGGTCCAGAGGTCACTATAAGAACCTACTTTTCCTGAGCTAGTGCCCCTCGGACGTACTGTGTCGAGCTAAGTTCGGATGGGATAATAAGATTGTAAGAGATTTTTTTTATTATTTGGATATAAAAGGTTATGGTAATCAATTGTGTTAAAGGAAAAAAAAAAAAAACAGAGATAGAAATTTTTTAAACCCTCCTTTACGAGCACTTAATAGTCTTGAGACATATAAGATGAAATTTGGAAAATCAAAAAACAATTCTTTTTGGTGTACGAAAACTTCAGAACCAACATTGCAGTTCATTCATTAACCAAAATGCTAAAAGAGATATGTTAGTGAAAGATATATATTTAAAATACCCCTTTTTCCTTCTCCAAGTCCCAAACAATATTAAAAAAATCAATTCTATTCTTTTCCCTCCTTTTCTGTTTTCAACTTTTTCTTAAATTTGCAAAAATTAAGGTCACATTTTATTTTCCTAAGATTTGCAGTAACATGTCAAGTTAAATTTTCTTGCTGAAACTTACAAGATATTTTTCAAATTAAATTTCAAGCCAAAAGTATAAGACTTTTGAATAACTATCATGCTTCAAAACAAGTTTATAAGAATAAATCATTATATATGCTTGTTAGGAAAAAATAAGGTTACGAAACCAATCTCTAAGGGCACTGTGACAGAAGGAGTTAATCTTCTGAAAAAAATAAAATTAAATAAAAAAGTGAGTAAATGCAAAATAGGTAATAACTGCGAGTGTATGTCCTGTAGATTAAGAAATATGTATATTAACTAGTGCCTATAGAATTTTTTTTATTAAAAAAATACTTTATAAAATTCACTTGAGAATTATCTTAAAAAATTTTCTAAATACAAATACTCGCCCATAAATGGGCAATAATTAAATTATCTAGGGATTTCTTTCCTTCTTCATCATTTTCTTGTTTTTATTTTAGCTCTGAAGCTAGGTAATAATAGCAATGAATTTGTTTGTTCATTGATTCTTTTAAAAACATATATTTTCTTGAAATTTTAAACACATTTTTCAACTATCTTTTTATCTTACATACACATTTATTAAGAAAAATCTTTAAAATTGTTAGAGTAATTATTTTTAAAAAAAATTCCAAAAAATAACCATCATATGCATCCAAGTTTTCTACGAATGTATGTGTTAGCGACCAAATGGGCCCAAAAGGAAGGAAAGATACATTGGCATACATGAACCGACGTTAACAAATACAACAAAACAAAATTTATCTTTGCAATAACAATAATAATAATAATAATAATAACAATTGCAGGAAAGCCATACCAATAGGAAATGTAATTCCAATTAAGGGTTAATTATGAAATATCTCCTATGATATTGCTTTCGATTACACAATTTCCTATCGTTTTAATTTGACTACATAATCCCTTGTAGTTTTAAGAAATGTGAAAAATGGATGGTGCCAAGGCTCCGTGACGTTGAGTAGGTTATACACGCACCAATGTTCCTCCTATTTTTCACATTTTATAAAAGGATAGAGGGTTATGTGATCATATTAAAACAATAGGAGAGATTTTATGGTCGAAAGCTTTGCCACAGAGGGTATTTCGTAATTTATATGCTCTATTTTTGGTATATAGAGAGTGACAAAATTGACAATTTAGGTTCAGATGCGATGGAGCTTTAATTTCATTCATTTTTAACATTTTATAAAACCACATAGGGTTATATAATTATATTGAAACGATAAAGGATTATGTGTCGAAAGCAATACCACTAGAAATATTTCATAATTTTTCTTAAAATTAATGGACGAAATAATAAATTTTTGCAAAAACATAATAAATTTTATATAAAAAAGTATGCTGTGGTTCGAAAACTCCACCTCTATTAGGTCAAAACTCACGCGCAAAGCAATTAAATGAGATTAGATTGTACAATAACTAGTTATAGCAATCGTTCCAATAATTCAAGTTCCCTCCTCAATAATCGCTATCAATTCCCTAGCTGTAAAAGCTTTAAATGGCCATCATTACAAGAAGATAAATATCAAATTAAAGTTGTTCCCACATGAAGCCATTTTCTTCTCAATAGTTGCTATCAATTACCGCTTTTCGTAGTCATTCGTGATGGTCAAACACTTTGGACACTGGAAGTCTTGGTCTAGGTAGTACAGCCAACAATTCATTTGAGCACACAAAGACGGTGAGGAAAAAAGAGAGAAATAATTATTTTCTATATAATGTTTCTACATGCTTGGAACTTTTTATTGAAATTTTAATTGTCAAGCTTGTTATACTTTAAACATAAATCAAAGTGTATACTTACAATGCGAGAATGTACAATATCCGAAATGATTGTCTATCTTAAACCCTTGTTTATAAGGGTAAAATAGGTGAATTTGCTTATCCAATGAAATTCTTGAAAATTCATAATCACAAAATAAAAACTAGATGTGAGTCAATTATGATAGTTTATCAAATCTTTTCCAGGTTAATATTTTGGAACTATCAAAATGATGTAATAATCGAAGCATAGGAGTGGGTCCTTTTTGGCTCCTGTTCTAGGATTATATAGGTAGGTTATAGTATGATCATTCCTAGTTTTATATCTAACTAGGAATAGTGCACGTGCTTTGCACGTTTAGTAGTTCATTTAACAGATTATACAACAATAAAACAAAGGAGAAAAAAATAGTTAATAATTTTGGTTTTTCTATTTTTTGAAAACTAAAATATTATCCTAAGAAGCAAATATATAATAAGTACTATTATCAAAACCTACATTTCATTATTACAATTGTCATTTAGAACTATTTAAGGATCAAGATACTAATATTTTACTTTAATAATTTCACAGATTTTATGATAATTTCTAATATTATTTTCTTTTTTAAAAAAAAATGAATGATTCAAAAGAATATCTCCAATTGGTATGACGATGGTTTGTCTAAAATATATTAGCAAAAGAAATTATAAAATCTTTTAAAATTTTTAACTTGTTATTGTATCAAAGGAAAATTACTTTTGTTGAAAAAGATGTAATTATGCTTGAAATCTCTAAATTTTTAATAAGTTGACCACTAATTTTATGTGTCGCTTTTCTATTTATAAAGTATCAAATGAGACTTTAATATACCACAATTAGTATTTCCAATGAATCTGTAGACACCAAATTTTGACACACCTTTGGTAAAAATATGTGTGTTACTTTATTTTAGGAGACATTTTTTATTTTTTGGGGGTCGAGTATAATTTTCGCGTATTATATCTAATTCGTCGTACTAGGAGGCAAAAATGGTAATTTCACCAGGTAGATATTAGTTTATTTTATTTTATTTTTCTAAATACATAATTTTGCTATTTTTATCATTATTTATGATTTTAATGATTTTTGGGAGTCATTTATTATTTATTTAAAATTTTAGTATTTTTAATTTAATGGCACGTTTCCCAATGCATTTTTTTATGAGAAATTTTCAAGTAAAAAAAAAAAAGAGAGAGCAGGCTGCGTTTGCAGCCTGCTGCTACTGTAGCAGCATGGGAGCTGCCATCAGGGCAGCCCCATGCCATCATCACAACTCTCCCCAACTCCCCTGCAATTCAGCAGATTTGAGGGGATTTTGGGAAGATTGATTTTTTCTTCACCCACTTTCATCATCACATTCAACAACACAAAAACACTTCCAACTCTCTCTTCTCCAGAGACAACACACACACTCAACCATCAGTTCCGTTTTTTTTCTCTCAAAAAAACACAGACACATTTTCTTCTTTTCTCCTTTTTCAGCTCATAGACAACCTATCTGCACCATATCACAGACATCATCAGTTCTTTTTTTCTCTCAAGAAAAACACAGACACTTTTTTCTTCTTTTCTCCCTCTCGGCTCTCACTGCATACACACGATTACACCACCATCAGCTGCCAAAATCAATCCACCAGCGTTGCCAGGTTCCACCAATTTCTCAGCAAAACCAAGTAAAGTTCTCGGCCCTTTTACATTGATTTTTGCATACCATAAATTTCATGATGTTCCTGCTTAGAATTTTTGAATTATTGCCTCTTAATCCATAATTTCGATAGCTTTGCTGTTTGGGTTTAGACAATCGTATTTTATGAAGAAATTAAAGATTGATACAAAAAAAAAAAAAAAAACTTGGGTGAGAAATAGGAAAATTAACTAGGAAGAACGGAGAGAGAGAAGAAGAGAAGAAAAGAGTGAGAGTGAGCAGAGAAGAAGAGAAGAAGGGAGGAAGAGACGAAAAGAAGAAAAGAGTGAGTGAGTGAGCCGAAGAGAAGAAGAGAAGAAGAGAAGAAGAAGAAGAGTGTGTGACTGGCCGAAGAGAAATGGCCGAAGAGAAATGACTGAAGAGGAATGGCCGAAGAGAAAAATCCGAGAATAGAGAGTGAAGAGAGGAATGGCCGAGGAGAATGGCCGAAGAGAAATGACTGAAGAGAAAATGGCCAAAGTGAGTGGCCGAAGAGAAATGGCCGAGGAGAAAAATCCGAGAATAGAGAGTGAAGAGAGGAATGGCCGAAGAGAAATGACTGAAGAGAGAATGGCCGAAGTGAGTGGCCGAAGAGAAATGGCCGAGGAGAATGGCTGAAGAGAAAAATCTGAGAATAGAGAGTGAAGAGAGAAAAATCCGAGGAGAATGACTGAAGAGAAAAACCTGAAGAGAAAAATCCGAGGAGAGAATGACCGAAGAGAAAAATCCGAGGAGAATGGCCGAAGAGAAAAATTCGAGGACAGAGAGTGAAGAGAGAAAAATCCGAGGAGAATGACTGAAGAGAAAAACCGAAGAGAAATGGCCGAAGAGAAAAATCCGAAGAGAGGGGAAACCGAGGATAAAAAAGGGAAAATTGTAGCCGAAACTTAATTTTTTTCCTTTAGTTATTTATTTTCATTATCTTCATCTGATTATATTACATTTTGCTCCCCTTAAATGCTTAATTGTTTAATTATGCCGTTCAATACTTTAGTTTACTTTATTTAAGTCCTCATTTTATTTTGGTTGGCCCTTAGAATTTTGTAGTTTCTTTCAATTATATCTAAGTTAATTACAATATGTTCTAATATGTCTAGAAATTATAATTCTATATCTTTCAATTATATCTAAGTTAATTACAATATGTTCTAATATGTCTAGAAATTATAATTATATACCCCTCATGTTGCTGAAAATTGCATTTTTGTCCCCAATCTTGCTGAAATTTTATTTTTGTTATTATGCATTGCTGGAATTGTATTTTTGACCCCTAAATTTTGCTGGAATTTTATTTTGTACCCCAACATTGCTGGAAATTATATTTTGTCTTAGAATATTGCTGGAATTTTGCATTTTTCCCCCCAAACCTTGCTGGAATTTTATTTTGTACCCCTACATTGCTGGAAATTCTATTTTGTCTTAGAATATTGCTGGAATTTTGCATTTTTGTCCCCAATACTTGCTGGAATTTCATTTTTATCCCTCCCAACATTGCTGGAATTTTATTTTGCCTTAGAATACTTGCTGAAATTTTATTTTTTGTCCCCTAAACTTGCTGAAATTTTTATTTAAGTCATTATACTTGCTGGAATTTTAGTTTAAGTCTCATACTTGTTGAAATCTTAGTTTTAAGCCCTAGATACTTGTTGGAATTTTATTCTAAGTCCCTAATTTGTTCGAAATCGACATTTTATGCTCAATTTTTAAGTATTTCATATTTTATACTTTAAATAGTGGTACCTTGACATGTTTGTTGATTTTCTTAGCAATTTATACCGGGTTTACGAATGGGAGGTATCTCGATTACCCTTTTTATTTCTCTTTATATGCTCCTACGTGCTCCTATGTGTTTTCTATATGTTTTTTTTTATATCTCTTTGTGCTTATAATTTTATCCATGTGTGAGTGTTTATTTATTTATGTCGTATTATTTACTCGAATTTAATTTTTGATTATTCAAAGAAATGTAATAGATAGGTAATATATTCTATTTAGCAAAATTTTTGTATTTAGATAGTTAATGTAATAGATTGTTCACGTGTTATCTACTTAACAAAAATCTTATGTATTTTAGATAGAAATGTAATAGATAGGCTAGATAGGTTACCTTTTATTTTTATTTTTATTTTTATTTTAGATTGTAATTAGGCTTCTCCGGTGTAATAGTTAGGGTTTTTGTGTGCTATGTGTACTATGTGCTTATGCGTTTTATTTGCTTTCTTTAGGACTTTGCATCTAGAATATCATGCCTATGTGTTATGTGCTCCTATGTGCTATTATTTGCTTTTATGTGATTATTGCTTTAATACATGCTTTATTTATTTACTTGCTTTAATTATATATGTGTATCGTCGTCACACTAGTCCAACGCTAGTTGTGATTAATTCCGATTTCTTCGCTAGTCCAACGCTAGCGGAGAACTTATAGAAAATGGGCTAGTCCAATGCTAAGCCTTTAGGTCATTTTAGCCTTAGGATCATTTTCGTGTGCATTTCATGACATTTCACACACATTTTATCTTTTTAGGCTTTTTTTCCATTTTCTATGAATTTTTATATATACTTTATAACTTATTACTTATTTTAACATCTATTTGGTACATAACATTTAGATTCCACTACACATAGAATTTTAGGTCATTTGCGTGATTTCAACTAAGAAATAGTCATCTACTCACGTGGGAAGCGATGGCGTACATGTCGTTCCCCCCTCCGTGAGTAGAAACAGATAGTCACGAGGTTATTAGTCCCCCGCACCCGTTATGTTGCATCCCCATTTTCTTTGTTCACTTACTATCTATACTATTATTTCTCTTTTCTTTTGCACTCCATTCAGCATCTATACTCGTGACTCCATCGAGGTCTATATCCGGGTTTCGCAATTAATGCGATAATTCCGATCAAACCTCAGTGGAACATTTCGTCCCTTATCGATATTCATTTTTAGGATTAGATTTGCATTCATATAGTTGCATCCAAATGCAATAAAATCTTAGGGTTATATTAGGAAAATTTAGACTAAACCTCGCAACTAGTTTCGGCTAGGTTGAAAGGGTGCCTTAGGCGCGAGCCTTTGCCTTCCCTTTCTTCAACTGTGACTCCCGAACCTCTTTCTCTTGTTTTCAAAGACCTGGAGTCGTCTAAAAGGGTTTTTCTTGTTTTTCCTATATTTTTCCAAAATCATTTCTTTAAATAAATCATTTTTATTTTCTTACCTTTTATAAAATATTTTCGGGTGACTTGGTACACCAAAACTCAATACCAAGTGGCGACTCCTTTTTCACTAAAAAAACCCTTTTTAGACTCTATTTTCGGGCCAAAAAATCGTCGCATTTTCAAAGTCCCATTTTAGGCCTTTTTTCTTTTATTTTAAAAAATAAAGTATTTGTTTGTCACATTTTATCGAATTATCTTTTACAAAGCATTTTTCTAAAAATTATTTTTACAAAAATTTACACGCTTTTCTTTTTCCAATAAAACACAACCACATTTAACACTTCCTTTTCTTTTTCCAAACATCTAACGCTCATTTATTATCCCTTCGAAAAATGGGGCGCGACAGAATTTTTTGTAAATTTTTAGTACTCCTACTTAGTTTAAATTGATTTACTATCATTTCTCTATTTATTGAATCTATAATGTGTGTATAAAAATGATAATAACTTTTTAGTGTAAACATACCAAATAGAAATGCACTTTACAATATAGTGGTTATAACTTTTGATTACTGATCATTTCAAAAGTAACACTTACTTATGGCATACAAACATATTGCTACCATTGTGCAAAATTGTTAAGTTAGTTAAGTTATATTATTCATTTGTATTGATTATGCAATAAAAGTATATAATTATTATTTTTTTACATATCATTTGCAATTTTGAAATGATTTATCTTATTTAGTTATGTGATGTCATTTTTTAACTATTTTAATTCTATATTTATCATAGCTATTACCTTCGTTCCACATAGCTCATGATATTTTTCCCCTTTCTCGACCTTCGACCCATAAAAAATAATTTATAAATCTAAACATTCAGAAGTATATGTTATTCTTACCTTGAATAATCCTGTAAAATAAAAAGATAATTTTATAATAAAATTACAATATATACCATGTGTTTGAAAGTTAATATCTTTTTGTGTTGCATTTTTATAGTCCAGTTTTTTCTTCAGTATTTCTTTTAAATAATAGAGCTCAGATAAATACACACACACACACATATATATGTGTGTGTGTATATATGTATATATATATATATTGTCACAAAAATACGGTTTTTGTTGCATGATATCTCATGATGATACATTTTTATTATGTTTATAATGAAGTATTCTTTAATATATGATTTCCTTAAAATTGACTCATTTTGATGATCTTAAGCAATTTATAAATAGATTTTATGAAATTCTTATTTTCTAAGTTAGTATTATTGAATATTGGGCTTTTTCTTGGATACTAACTTAATTGACATTAGAGTTATTTGTCAAACTTACAAATCTATGCAATAAGTATAAGACTTTTCATTCTCAATTAAAATATTATATATTATGAGAATGATGGGTTTTGAAATTTCTTGTGACTATAACCTCATGGGACTTGCAAAATTCTTATATTTTTGTTTTTATTGTAACAATTAATACATTTGTATATGTTGAGCATCTCACCTCCACCTTCGTTTACTTTTCTCTTTTTCTCTGTCTATCATAAGAATTTACAAAATAAAATATGTCTCAATTTTGTGTTATATGAAATTTTAAACTATATACTTTTTTTTGTTTATCATGTATGCATTTGAACTGAATTATTAATCCCAATAATAAATACTTTTTCTGTATTTAACTTGTTTTAAATGAAAGAAGCAATCTAGGCCCTAAATCTTTTCATGGATTCCATATGTTGCCTGCATGTGGTTGAATTAAATATAGGAACAAATCCTATATGGCTCAGGTTATATGTAATTAACTCTCTACACTTCATAGGTTGAGGGTTGACATCTATAAAGGTTCGGTCCACTGTTGTAGTAATTAGTTTATTTGGAAAAACCTTTAAAATTGATTAATTAGTCCATTGGTACCCTAAAGCACTCATTAGCTAAATCCATATAGTTTTATTCAGTCAAACTTTTTGTGATTAGTTAATTACTTTGTATATTATCAAAATATAGTATTAATAACAATAATAGTTCGAACACTTATTAGCTTTCATATTAAAAAAATCATAAATAATTGTTCAACTATATCTTGGTTGAGTTGTTAAAATATTGATTTGAATTCAAAATGCCTCATTCAAAATCTCGGTCTCTATTAAAAGAAAATATAAATTTCTTGACATAAAGAAATTTTAAGGATTAAAGTTGTGATGCTACCTTGTTGTGCATAATGATCATCATGATAGAATGAGTTTAAGATTATTAAAAATTCAATTCTTGATGACTCTTTATATTATGAATAACTTTTTAGAAATTTGATTCTAAGTCTTTTAAAACCTTACCTCAGTTAATTTTTTGTGACATTTTTATATTTTAAATTATTTACCTAGGATAAGTTTTAATAATATTTACATTTGATTCTTTGTGTTAAGTTTTTAAGATTATTTTTATGTTAATTCCCTAATATGATATCAAAATACAAAAATAAGAATATTTCTCAAATAATAAATTTTTTAATCAAATACTTCATCTAAATTCCAAATGCAATCATTCTGATAACATTTTCTATCTTCAATTTTGTCTTTTTCAATCAAGATTAATTGATAAAACTTTATTGCATCTCAGTCCACACTACGTGCTACTTCATTATTTTTTAAGGTAGTGTAACAGTAGTTTGTTTTCATATAGGATTTGATATGTTAAAATTGTTATTTTTAAATTCAATAAATGAAACCGTAGTAAAAAAGAACCTAAGTAATACTACTAAATAAATTTAGGTACAATACTGTAGAATTTTTTATTTACATTAAGATTTAGAAATAGCATTAAATCTATATTTCTCCAAAAAGACATGAATTTTTGCTTTTAATAATTCCATCTTGCAGACAAATTTTTTTTAAAGTGGCTTTTTATTGTAAGACTTGAAAGATGTTTAAACAAAAGTTGGGTTTTATTAGGATTTAATTAATTAACTATGTTTAAACAAAAGCTGAGTTTTATTAGGATTTAATTAATTAACCTCTTTATATTTTCTAATTGAACATAAAAAATAAGGCCATTTTCAAAAAGAAAAATATTAAATGTTAAAATATTAAAATGCAAAATTTGTGCAACGGAATCAGTCTAAACGATTGTTCTTAATTAATTTTGCCAAAAACACTTATTTATAATTTGTTGTTTGTAATTAATTTTTCTAATAGAGGCTTTTGTAGTAATAGGGGTGTAATATATTTAATTGAAAAGCAATATTATAAATTTAATATTAGAGATGAGTTCTTTTTTGAGAAATGCATAACAGAGTGATTTTCTTTATATTTTTGAGACTTTAAGTTTACTCTATTAACTAACTATTATATCTTTTAAATTTAAGTCTTAATGAGATTTGAAAGGTTAGAACTTTGATTAATTAATTTTTATATTGATTTCCAAGTTAGCATAGGTAAGTTGAATATAATATTTTTTTTAATCTTTCTTGGCACTATGCTACATGCTTTTGTGGCATTTTAATAAGAGGCAACAAACTGATTGATTTAAGTAAATAATTTAACTTTATCTCAAAATAATTTTTGAATAAAAATGCTTAAGATTAATATATTATTTTATTTTAGACTAAAAAATATCAAAAGAGTGGTCTTGCTTAATTAAGAAATTATACATTACAGTGAAAAAGAAAAGCTAGATAGAAAAAATTTAAAAATTTTCCATCTTTTTATTAATTTCAATTAAATTAAATTCATATTGTAATATTTGAAAGACTTTTAAATAAAGGTTAAGTTTCATTAGGATTTAATTATTCCTACTCTTTACCTTTTTGATAATGTCCTTCTTAATGCAATTGCAAAGTAAAAAATAAGGTTATTTGAAAAATTGTAATAGTAAATGTTAAAATAGCAAAACGTTTAATGTATGACCTTAAGTGATTTCACATTTAATGTATTTTCTAAGATATCCTTATAGTTTAACTTATAGTCATATTAAAAAAAGGATATTAATGGAACTACAAAAAGTGGATTAATTAAATCCTAATCAAATGCAACCTCTTTAAAAATCCTTCAAACCTTTTATAACTACAAATTTAAATTATATCTTACAAAAATATATTCTTATTGGTTAATATAACAATTTATATTTTCCTCTTCTCAAAATACTTTTAATTAATTTGCGTATATAATTTAAATTTTAGAATCTATGGCAAAACTAAAACAAAAAAATCATTTAGCAAAAAAAGAAAAAATAAATAACCAAAACAGGTAATGAGAAATCATTACTTAAATATTTTGAAATACAAACTAATTTTATATTTTTAATCTTAATTTTAATTGCAAATATTTATTTATTTCTAAGAGTTAGGTATTTTAGTATTTGATGTATTCTTTAATCACATGAAGAATGGATATTTACGAAAACATAAAGTCTTAGATTAATAAGGTTCTAATGAAATTCAACATTCTTTAACAGATTTTCAAGCCTTTTACAATAAATTTAGTTTGGTTTTAAAATAATAAAAGACAAAGTGCACAAAATATATAGAAAAGGAATAAAACTCCTCTTCATGAATAAAATTGGAAAAGAATTTAATGCAAAAATGGAAAATCACCTATTTTGCATCAGCTTAAATATGATGACTGTTATAATAAAACTTTATATTATCTAAAAGAATATTATATTTAGTAATAATTATATCATGGCTGATTCAAATTTTTTAAAAATTATAGGAATATGAGCTAGCTAGGTATGCAGTAGGTTAGAACATCGAAACTTTTCTTCTTTATTTTTTTGGTGAAATTATTTTTATGTTCATCTCAAATATTTTTTATATGTAAGTGACTAAACTTGATGCATTTTTGGCTTTAAATTCACACGTAGCCATCTAGCTTTTTGTGCACAAATAAAAAAGAATACAAATTACACACCGAGAGTATAAAATTAGATTTAGAAAACCACACCCTTATTAAGTCAAAATTAATAAAAAAGCACAAGGAGGGAACAGATAAAAATTTCCTATCTAGATTTTTTTTTCAATTTAATGGATCACTTCTTGATTAAGGAGTGCCATTCGTTTAATTTATCTTTCATATTAAAATAAAAATAATATCGTAATTTTAAATTTTTATTGAAAAATTATTCTTAAACATTACATAATAAATTCAATTAAATTATTAGCTGAAAAGAATTAGCTCACATATTATTAAGAATAGATATTGTGTAAAATCACTAGAGAGTGAATAATTCTTTGTTGATTTCATATTTATGCTTTTTATAAGCTTAAGTTTTTTTCCAATGGGTTTCGTCTTGGTTTCGGATTCTTGATTAGAATTAGAATTACTAATGGTTTGGGGTGATGATTTTAAGCCAGCTATAATTGTAATGTAGTTCTGTAGAAATACAACTTTACCATCCTTCTCCTAGCGCCAATAGGATTCTATCTATCCTGCCTAGTACTTGCAAAATTTTTAGAGACATTTGGTAATGCAATGTCATTGTGTGGTTTGATTATTTTATCTACTTTCTGAGCATAATTATTTTAGTATTAAAAGGATCTAGCTACACGTGAAGTTGCTAACTAAATATATCACATGTTTTATGCTAACATATGTATTCATTATTCACAATGGGCGTGATCCCCAACTTCCAAATTCCAAGCTGTAGAGCAGGCTTATGGAATCCCTTCAGAAAATATAAATAAAGTTAACTGCACCCCAAAAGTCAATACAAGTCTATGAAAAAGGCACTCAAAAGTGGACGGAAAACAATCAACCTTTGTATTAAATAAAAGATTTTCACGCACCTAAATACTAATCCTGTACGACTTTAAGAAATGTTTAGAGTTTAGTAAAAGATTGAATTTGATTAGGACTGCATTAATTTAATAATTGTTGTTTCCATCTAAGTCCTTACTAATTGACTAAAGAGTTTGGGATTAAGGCTATTTTTTGAATAACATTAAATGTTAAATACCAAATCACTTAAGGTGATTCGTGCTTTTATATATATATATATATATATATATAGATTTCAACATACATATGAAAGATGAATAAACAGTCAGATATTTTTTCACTAGATTTGCATGTATAATTAGAGAATCCTCCAATTTAATAACTATATCCCTCTTTATAAATGGATATTACATAAACTTTTGCACCGAGCTTTATTTGGCTTGCTCTTTTAAAAAGAATTCAAAAGAATTCTTACAACATGTTTCCGAAATACCCTTTTATTATTACCTTTCATCTATTTTCAAGAAATGGTATAGTACTATTTTCTAGGGGGAAAAAAACTTCTTTCAGAAAACACAATCCAAACTCTATTTTATGTTCATCTAGTGGATTTGGAATGGGAAAATAACTTGTTTTTTTACATATAATTAAATACTTTCCTTCTGTGTGTTCATCACAAAATACTAAAAGACAATGATATCATGTTAATGAAAGACACATACTAATTTTTGCAACCTTAAAATGCTAATTATATTCCTAAACTGCAGAAATAAGTTAAAATGTTACCTTAACTAAACATTGTTAAAATTGAAGCCAAATATATATACTTTTAAAGACCTGTCATGCTTGGAAACAAGGTCTTTTTACGTTTTTAATTGGGTTAATTGCACTTTGCACCCATGAACTATTCCCAAATCGCACTTTACACCTTCAACATTCAATTATGGTAATGAACTCTCTTCAACTTTTAAATATTTGCACAATTTTCAATCATTGCAGGGTTGGTGGAAAAATAAAATCTTTGACCATTTTACCCTCATTTTTCTTCTTAACTCCCAAGATTACCTTGCTGGTGGAAAGCCCTAATGACTTTCCCCTTTCCCATCATTTTGACCCTCCACTTTTTGCAATGTTAATTTCACCTCTCTCAAAGAAGAATTAGAGCTACAAAAATAGAAGGAAGTAAATTGATTTTTTATTTGGGTACCAAGTGAAAAAAGGGTATAATTTGTTGAGTGTGGGCACGCTCTATAACCAAACATCTTTTGACATCTCAATCTTACGATTCCTCGAGAACCAACTAACAGGCGTGTGCATGCCTTATAGAATAGAGTCCTCTGACTTGTAATCATAATTTTCCTTAAAATCTAGTTACAAAGCACGGGCGTGCCTTATAGAATTGAGTCTTCTGACTTTGCAATCTTCCAACTCTCCAAATACTAGTTGTAAGACGTGACCACACTCTATAAAACAAAGTCTTTTGACTTTTCAAGATTCAAGCCTGACAAGCGCCAAGTCAAGCCTTCCATCCACCATCATTCTATCCTACACCAAGGCTATTGTTGGTGTTATTTTCCAAATGCTAAGAAAGTCCTACACATGCTTATCTTGACAACTGTTTTACTAGAACGTCATAGTTCAATCACTAAAGTATTCTAACTCAGCCATGATAGCAGCTTCGTGGACCATCTATTCATAGCCTATCCACTCTCATTATAACTATTGTTTGCTCCTAGCTATCCGTATAATTACAGCAAATGATTGCAATGACTAAATACTTGCAGCAATGATTTGTCTCATTACATATAATTGTTTCATTACATATATAAGAATTCATACAACATGCATTTTTCACACCTAACAAACAACAAAAGTACATACCTATCTACATTTTGTAGACTTACTAAAGCAAGAAAAGTTGCCTTTTCCCATTTACATTTCTATCTATCTAGGTACAAAATAATAGTAGTTACTACTACCACTACAACAATGAAGTACATCAATTTCTTCAATTCTTCACTTTCTTCATTCAGTTTTTCCTTCAAATTACGTTTGCTATTATTGCTTCTACTAACAGTTTCATCAATTTTTCATTATTCCTCTTAAGTTCTTCAATCCGAAAATTCAAAATATCATTCAATTGTAGAATTTTGTTGTTGCTTGTTGTCAAGTGTACATCCATCGATTTGTTATCAACAATCTTCTCAATGGCTACTTTTGCAAAATCTTTCCCTCTTTTCACAAGGGATTTCATCATTAATCCATCGAAAAAACCACTCTTTTGAACCTACAATTATGATTTTTACATTACAATTCCATTCAGAACCTACAACATGTTAGAATTTAGTTTTACCTTGTAGTTGCTACAACCAGCAAATCTTCTTCGCAAGTTATCAACGATAAGTGACATCTTGATTGGAGCAATAAGCCCACAGTGGCATCGCAAGGAGTTTTATTATGAATTCTAACTACCACTTGAAGCCATTACTGGTTTTTGTGAAGCAGGAGGAAACTGTGTTATAGCGGAAGCAACGTTGATATAGAGAGGTAGAGTGTTGAGAGGAAGACTTCTTTTAGAAGAGAGATTTTGTTGAATTGAGAGAGAGAGAAAGAGGGAGAAACATGGATTAGGGTTTTGACAGATTTGATGTTCTTGAGTTAAGGGCACATTGGAGAGAAAAATTAAATTGGGGTTAAATGGGTCATTTTACTATTTTCTGGCCAACCCATTTTCCTGGAAATGAGTATGTTGTCGTGAATTGCTACAATGCAACAGTTGAAGGGAGTTCATTACTGAAATTGAATGTTTAGGGTGTAAAGTGCAATTTAAGAATAGTTCATAGGTGCAAAATGCAATTAACCCTTTTTAATTTAAAAAACAAAACAAAAAGTGAGACGATACACGATTGATGCTGATAATGCGCCTAGATTTTCCAGCAAAGAGCCAAACGGATTTTCTTTCATCAGTCAATCGTAGCATATTCGACCAAAAAAAAAAAGAAGTAAACGAATCTTGACATCAAGAGAAAGAAATGCAGGAAACCACCATGAATGTGATGTTTCTTTACCAATCTTTTGGTCTCAAAACTTCCACTCCAAGCATCTCAAAGAGATTGGACGGTACAACAATAAATCATTATTCACTTGCAAATAGTCAAGTCATTATCAATTCCATGGCTATAATAGCATTGACGGGCATATGCACAAGAAGATAAAAGTACAAAACAAAAATGTTAGACACATGAAGCCATTTTTTCCAACTGCGAAGGCCCCTAAACCTTTCAAAAGCCACTCATGATGCTCGGAAACGTTGGAGTCAATAAGTTTTGGTCATAGTTAGTACGATAATTTCTTTGTTTTAGCATATAAATATGGTGAAGAAAGGGAGACAGATTAATTATCTCTACCTATTATATAAAAAGGAGTTGGGCAAACTTCCTACCTCCACGTGGCAGCTAATGGTTTTTTCCGACTTTGTGGGTCAAATTGGCCCTTTCTAGGTTCAGCTCAAACTTCCTACATCCACGTGGTCGCTAATGGTTTTTTTTAAACTTGGTGGTCAAATTGGCCCTCTCTAGGTTCGGCATTTTGGTTGCTATGATGATGCTGATTTTTATGGACCGGGCTTTTGGGTTGGGAAATCAAACGCTCATAATAGACGAAGAAAGTCCATTGGTTTGTGCTGAAGCCAATCAGATTTATCATGCAAAGTTTGATACCGTAAGCAAAGTTATAAGCTTACTAGGTCAATATAATAAATAGAGAAGTACCAAAACTTATAGTGAAAGGGAGAAATTTCCCATGTTATTATATGAATTGCATTATTTCAACTAAAACACTCCCCAAGTAGGGGTGTTAATCGGGCCTTATGAGTCAAGCTTTAACAAGCTCAAGCTCAACTCATATATTTAATCAGGTTATAAGTTTCGGGTTATGAGCTTCAGGCTTATAAATATGAAGCTCATACTCGACTCACAAAATATTCGGGTTGTGAGGCTAAACTCACAAGCCTATGAGCCTAAAACTATTGAAGTATTCCTAAAATTCAATAATCTCACAAAAATGATGAATGGAAACAAACTAATTAGCAAATTAATATTGCTATATATAAGCACAATCCTTTAGTGTAAAATTATTTTTGAAAAGTATAGCAAAATTTTTTGAAGTGATTAAGTGAAAAATGACTATCTCAAAATGTGTACTAATAGGTATTTAGGTAAAAAATTTACAAAATACATCTGCAAGATATTACCACTAAGCATAAATAGATCATTTACATATTGATGTACGTATTTGACTAAAAAGCAAACGAAAATTTTATGGCACAAAAAAGTATTATCTTCTACATTACTCTATCAAATAGGTTAAGTGCATTACATCTACGATACAAAAGTTTCATTCACACTAATTCATTAGGCTTATAAGCACCAAAATAATATTATGATATACAATATCTATAATACAGTATAATATATAATATAGTGTGTGTGTGTATATATGTATATATATAATATTATATGTATACATATACATATGTACATATATGTATGTATGTATGTATGTATGTATGTATAGTGTGTGTGTGTGTGTACATAGACATGTGTACATATATGTGTGTGTACATATATATGTATATATGTGTATGTATATATGTATATATGTATGTGTGTGTGTTTATGACTATATATATATATATATATATTATGAGCCGGGTTTATAACGGGCCTGAGCCTTGTGAGGCCCAATCTTGGCTTAGAAATATTTCGAGCCTAATATTTCGGCTCAAACTCGGCTCGGCTCAATATATAGTTAAGTTTATGAGCTTTTTTCGGGTCGAACGGGCCGAGCTCGGGCTGGCTCGGCCTTATTGACAGTCTTAATTTTCTATTTTTTCGCATATTATATAAGACATACAGGCACCAAGTACTCATGCTTCACATATTATCATTGTTTGTGATTTGTCTTAAATTGTTCGTTAAAAAATTGTAACAATATATTTATATCATTCTTTACTATTAAATTTGACCAAATAAATATACCAATAGTCATGTTGTATATTATTTTTTTCTGGATGGATTGCCATATCATAGCATATCCTATTACCAAATTTTAAATTAATTCTTTGTCTTAACGTGTATTTGCTTTTCAATCAGTACTTTTTTCCTAATGTGTAGCAAAATTAACTTTAAAAAATTCTTATCAACTGTGCATTTTATGATTAGTATAATTTTATTACCCATATTTAATTATGTTTACAATAGAAAAAAGGCTTACATAATTTATATTGATTAATGCTCAAATTATGGGGCTTACAAGTGGGCCTTGGCAGCACCTTGTGCGGCCAGGCACCAATAGTATCTGTCTATAAAGTTAGACCTATTTGAACTTGGAGACTAGTTTCGTATATTTATGAGCATTAAACAGTTATGTTTAGAGAATGAATTGGGCCGTAATCCAGACCGGAAAATTCTTAGGCTTTGAAAAAGGTCATTTAAGCGTAAGACCTCATTCTCTCTCTCTCTCTCTCTCTCTCTCTCTCTCTCTCTCTCTCTCTCTCTCTCTCTCTCTCTCTCTCTCTCTCTCTCACACGCGCACACACACACACACACACACACACACACACACACACACACCCACACACCAAACTCAAAAATAATTAGAAGTTTCCTATTTAATTTTAGAAGTTATGTTTTAGTTGTGTTTTTAGTAGTTTATTTATTTAAGTTGTTGTGTATTATTTTTTAGTTGACCATTAGGATTACATTCCCCATTTTATTTAGGTTTTTAATTATTTAAAATTTGCGGGTTATGTTTTGTACAATTTGTCATTGTATTGAGTTAAGAAAAACTGAAAGAGTTGGGAAACTAGAGAAATTCTAGTTGTGGTTAAAGCTATGATGTCGTAAATTTATGTTGATTTCAATATGTGAGTTGGAAATTTTATTTGTAACTCCTCTTCTTCCACATTTTTATATGTGGTAAATAAAATACCGTTGTGTGTTTTTTTCTTCTAACAATGTGTGTGTGTGGGGGCAAAGAAAATACTTGGGCACGACTATCTACTAGATGTCTGCAAACGAAACGGTAAAATTTGACCGCATTACTCATCATTAGGGCTGTAAACAAATCGAACTAAATTGAACTTTAAAACTTTTGAGTTTGATTTGAAAATTTAAACTCGAATTCAAATTCGAGTTCGAGTTCGGTACAAACTTAAAATTTAGACTTGAGTTTGATTCGATTTTATACTTGATAGGTTCGAGTTCGATTCAAAAGCTCAAAATATTTTTAATTTTTAATTGTTTATAGTAATTAATTAAGAAAATATGTATTTTGTTTATAAAATATATTATTTTATATAAAAATTTAGTATATATTGAATAAAAAATTATCAAAAATTATTTGAGCCTTGTCGAGCAGAATTCAAACCAAATATATAAGTTTGAATTCAATTCAATTATATAATCGAATCTTACTTTTTGTTCAAGTTCTTCAAAGTTTAAATTCGAATCTCCAATTTTTAAAATCCTACTAACCATGTGGTTCCAAATCCAAATAAGAAATAATATATCATGTTAAATGATGAGGCTAAATCTTCAAACTTTCACCATAGCAAATACTCGCTGTATGGCATTCGAAATTACAGATAGTTGCATCTATTATGCGATTGTCCTACTCAAATATGCCAGAAACCGAGATAGGCCAAGAAACTTGCGCGTATTGAGTGTTGTCTAAGTTAGTGTTTAATCTAACTTGAATAGGTGAGTTATTTGACAATTTGTCAAAAAAAAAAAAAAAGAAAAAGAAACTTGCGCGTCTCTTTGTCGTCAGTTTTCTTTTCAGTTTCATTGTAGACGCAGCTTCATGTGCAGTTTGTATCCAATTATCTTCCTTTATTTGTTGTGGAAATTACAAATAAGGTCAATGTGATTTTATGCCTATTACCCACAATTTTTATAGTCTTAAAAAGTATTTATTTTCCCAATAGAGGTGCTTCGACCTTCGAAACGTTACTAGCCCATATTTATTGGACAGCCCAAGAGTTTTTGACGCATTTGGGAACCAGGCGCAGAACCTAGTTGTTTACTCAATTTTGGTACTTCAGCTTTGGTTTGTTGGCTTTAATCGTCAGATAATGCAGTCAACAAAGAGTTCAAGGCAAAGCATAATTAAAGGTTTACAGAATTGTTAATTGTCTTCGAGTTATATGTTCAAGACTGCAGTCTAATAGGGTGTTGGAATATGTCAAAAATAACAGTCTCTATTCAAGTGTCAATGCAGCAGAAATTCAATTATCTGAGTTTTGTTGCTTTCTAGATTTTCAGGTCTCAAGGGAGAGATTTTCAGTAATTATGTTGTTAGGTCTCAACTAATTTGTTGATTTACTTGGGAAAATGATTGGAGACATGGTTGGTTTAGAAAGTTCTGAAAGTAATTTGGTTATCTGCTAGAAATAGGAAACATAGATTTAATCACAACAGCACAGGGTTCTATCTTTAATAAGTTAATGGCTTATAAATACCTTGTTGCTAAGATATTCAACATGGTAATTTCATCAATGAAATCAAGTTATTCAGTTACAAGCAAGTTTTAAGCGGCCAAATGTGAAGTAACCTAAGAGATTACTTGACAGTGAAGTAAAGTCAATTATTATTGGTCATTTATGGTGCTTTTTTTTTTTTTTTTTTTGTTTTTTTTGGAGGAATAACATACCTAGATAAAATTGCATGCCAGACTTCGAAGGAATGAATTCCTTGCTACCAAAAGGTCGGCTTCCTAAGTTCCCTTTATTTTCTTATTCATGTGCATTTGTAATTAGCCATTCAGATTTAACTCTTACATCCTAAATTATCAAATTCAAGAAGCAATATAAATCATTCCCCCTTCTGTTCCAGACTAGATTGGAGTCAACTGCAGAAGAAAAAACGTAGCTGATTTCATCATGTCAGGCAACCCTACCATTCGGGTACAGTTACCATATGCGGGTTCTGTGTGTGAGTGTCAAATTCGTTAATTTTCTAAAATGTCTAGGCGTTGAATTCTTTAATTTTTTAAAAATTTTGTTACGGCAACATCGCCAAAGATTCAAACATGGGTACAGGGTGTGTCTTGTATCCCCATATGTAAATAACATTTTAAATGCCATATAGTTAATTTTAATTATTCTATAACTCACGATAAAAAGACAATGTGTCTATGTATCTGAATACTATTTGTTAGTTTTGTTTGCAAAAGCATACAAGTCAAGGAAAGAAAAGAATCATCGCGATTAGAATCAACATGATATCAACTTTCCATCATCCTTTCCTCCTCTGTTTTTCTTTTTGTGATATTAACTTTGAGGTTTTGGAAAAAGTATCAGATTTAATTAATAGTATTGTAATGAGAATCTAATTTATAGAAGCAGCTCTATATCAGAATGGTTGTTATGCCTTGTATGAACGTCCATGATTGATGTGTTAGCCATGATAATCACCTTAGGTAGCAATTGTTTCTGTTCCTTACAAAAAACAGTGGGTTCAGTTCAAGCTCCATTAAACAAATTTGTTCCATAAGCTGTGCTTGTCTGCAAGAGCAATGCGAGAAAATTTTATTCACTTGGTAATTTAACCTCTCTTGCTTGCAAATAGATGCACCGACATGTGTTTGTAAACATTCAAGAGTTATCATTCATGATAAGGATGATAAGCTAAAATTGATCATCTATGGCAAGACGTCACAAACAATCAAGATTGTCAGTTGCAATAATAACAGAAAGGATAATGATACATAGACACAGTGATCAGGAATGATATCCGGTTGGATAGGTTCTGAAACTTCATTCGATATTTTGTGTTTGACTCTTTGATAGAAATACAAAGCCAGGAAAGCAACTTCAAAATTTCCGCAACACCAAAATACCAATAGCAAGCTGACATCATAGAGAAAAGTAGCTGCAGCAGCAACATGAAGTAAAATCCTCAGCTTAAATAGAGATGATAAAACAGGCACTGGGCTCCGCTGAGCACAAGCAACTTTTCTGAAAGTCGTCTAGCTTAAAATCTTTCACCAGAGAAGCAGAAGATCATAAGACATGAAATTTCACAGTTCAAGGCTCAAACAAACTCATTACACTGCCAATACATGTTATTTTCAGTCAAACGGCACTAAAGATATACATGCTTAATTTGCAGCAGTAAATATTAAACAGTATTGCGGTAATTAAAATGATAAGTCACACTTTAAGGATAGTCTGAAGTAGGCTGCTAAGTCCGGTCACTACCAAGAGCGTTAAAGATAATTCATACTTCCTTGATGCAAAAATATTTAATCAAACAATCTCAACATTTGACGAAACTGCTGCTCCAATGAAGACATTTTCTGAGCCCTTCTAGTACTTAACTTTTTTATCTGGATCAGCTTATCATATACACACCATGGGAAACTAATGTAGTGATCCTGTTCAAATTCTTCATTGTAGTAACCCCAGTATGTATGATGATAAGTGACATGATACCATGCCGATGCTTTTGCATATTCATTATCTGATTCGCCACCTTTCTTGTTGAACCACGTTCTAGCTTCTTTTCTCAAGGACCTCACGGCTATACCAACAGCTTCTGCATCTTTTCTCCGGTCAAAAGATTTTGACATCTTCATGATACCACCACTCAATATTTCTGCTTCGGTTTTTATGCCGTAGTAATCCATCAAGACACCCAATTTATAGTCGTACTCGGCTTTGTAGTCAGAAGCTTCATCAACATAATCCTCAAATCCATCTACTTCCATGTCAGGGTCATATGATTTTCTCGCTACTTCCTTCGTAAATGATTTAATAGAGCTTGTGAGTGGTGCCCTATCTTTTACCTCTCTAAAAAGCTTTCCAATCACATGCTGCGAGTCATACGTAGGCTTGTCGGACTTTTCCATGAAATCAGGATATTCTTTGGGACGTAGATGAGATGGTATCTCAGCGGGAACACCAGTTTTTGAAAAATCAACTGCAATTGAAAACAGCTTCGCAAGCTCTAGACACGGTTTACTTCTGGCCTTCAGTGGTTCCCTATCGGCAAAAACAGTATGGGCATTTGAAATGATTCCTAAACTGTCATTCACCATATAGTTGGTAAAATACTCCTCAATTTCCTGCCACAGAGAAGCAAAAATCATTATTTACTGAAAACAAAGGTTGCACAAGAATGTTCACTGCAATGACACTAGATATGCATGAGAATGCAATGAAGCATCGTATTTTACTAAGATAGACTGCTTTACCCCTGGTAAACAATCTTTCATGGTTAAGAAAATTGAGGAGCAAACAGAAAAGAGTTCCTATCACTGTAAAACAGTAGACAGGAAAAAATTAAGGTTTTTGGATCCTTCAATGATATTTGGTGCTTTTCCACTCGACTAAACTTTGCTTGCTAGAAGAAATATGCAGGGGATAGAAGGATAAAAACAAACAAGGAACACAGTCTGCCTGCTAAAATAATCGAGGTTCTTAATTTATCTTTCAATTCTATGGGTGCTAAGAAGCGATATTTATAGCCTCCAACCATTTACCTTCAGTGACATAAACAGTATCACTTACTTTTGGTCATGAATACAGATAAAGAATTTCTTTAAGTATTTAAATTGACCAAGCTGAGGAGACTACATGGAAACAAATCTGTAAGAAGGACACAATTACATTAGTGCTCTAGGTCAAAGGTAGTAATACTCTTATGCTACATGAACATAGTCAAACATTCTATTCTATATCCTGCACTATCAAATGTATCAGTTTGAAAAAAGATCAGAATACATCTTCGCAAATGACTTGAGGAATGAGCAATGTAACGTGATGAAAGCTAACATAATTGAGAAAAAGTACTACCATGCTCCATACAAAAACCTAAGTGCCATAAATCATGCTGATGCATTATAAAACAGCAACACTAAGTATCTGCTAGAATCGCAAGACAACACCAAAAACGGAAGTGTCATAAATCCCAAGTAGATGTAAATCATATTAATACCTTATAAAACAAACCTCTAAGTATCTGCTAGATGGCAAGACTACACCAACAGTTGTGACAATTCAACATTAGCAAGAGATTAAATTAAGAGAAAGGAGAAGGCAGACTCCTCTCCTACTCATTAGGCTCTAGGTTCCATATTTCCTACCAACCCCTCTCCCATCCCTGGAAAGATAAATATTTATATTTCAGTTCTGCTACAATATTTTTTGTGTCAAATGATTAGTACCTCAATTGTAACTTCATGATCCAACTGCACGGTAGGCGCTGCAGTGTAATCCATAGGAGGGTCTTGCCGAGATGGAATCAGGTCACGGTCCCAACACACAAAATAAAGGTCTCCATCCAAATCGCTTCCAGAACATTCATTTGGATGAGGCCTGTAATTAGCATTAATACATCTTATTGATAACTTTAGAATCAGAAAGTAACTTTCATAAATCATGTTAAACTTTCATATCATGTTATCGGGCACATCATATGTAACTAGTATACAAATCCAATTAGTTGGATGAAGGAAATTTAGAGTCTTCAGAAGCTTGAAAAAATTATAGGTCCCACAGCAAGAAACACGTCCCTCTGTTCTAAGTTGAGCGTTACAGCACATCAAATGTCTAGTCATCTTTTAGACTCGATCAATTGTTTTTCACAAAAATATCCTAATCCATGTTGCAAAAGTGGTGTTTGGTCAATATATAAGCCTTAATCATTCCCGTCTTTCAGCTCTCAGATTTCCTGCAGTTTTGAGCTTACCAAATGTATATTAGGTGTCTTCTAGTTTTGCTATGTACAGCTTTCAAAAAGAAAATAGTTACTATCCTGCCATATTTCTCCTTATACTCAAAAACATAAACTCATGAACAGAAACTGTTCTAGCAAATCCTCCCAACCCTAAACCAACTGAACTATTTCTTCCTGGCCTTCTCAAGGATTTATTTTCTTTTCCATTCTAGACCTTTTTAGCACATTGGAACCCAATATTTCCTACATAGTAATAAATAGCCCCATATGAAATTCATCTTGCTTACATTCTTTTCTTTCCTAAGAATCATCAGGAATCAGCTTCCCAAGTGCAACCCTAAGGAAGACCTCAGAAATGCACGAATCTAGCAGATGAAAAAGTAATAACACTGCTACATTTATTTGTTCAATAGCAAAATTTGGATAGAGAATTTAATCATTGAAGCCAGATTTTTTCCTCCCTGAAACAGAAACCTTAATGCGCTGATTTGTGAAGTAGGAAATTCTTATTTAATCGTAACTAAATGAATAAAAGAGGACTGCGCTTCAAACCTAAAAGAAAACAAAATGTGATGCATAGTACTGCATTTTGCCCTCAGATGGTCCACTCGACTAGGATATGTGATCTTAAAGACCTACATAAGCTGCTTAAAATCCAAGTCCAAGCCCAAACAAATAAGTGTTGCATCTTGAGGCCTTAATCCAACTAGCACTTGTTCAATTTCACTTGCAACGTGCCAGGTTGTAGTATGAAGTCTCTTGGTGTGCAGATAGTCTAGCTGGGTTTCCCTTAGGTGTATTTAATTGTTGGGCATGGTAATGAAGGAATAGACATCTTTTGTCAGGAAACCAGATATGCAACAATTACAGGAATCAAATATTCCCTAGCCCCTTTTGGATGAGTCCACCAATTAGCCGATAAAAGATATAGTTCCCCATTCCTCTGTTTGCCTGGTTTTGAGATGACTGAACCCTTTTCCCCTAAATTGATTACCAAACACGGTAATGATGGGAATGCAACACAAATAAACAATTACTCTATTAAGATTCTTATTTTACAGATGCACCCACAGGGTTACAGTAAGTGAAGGGCATGCTAAGAGTATATAGAGGCATTGTGAGGAAAAGAAGAGAAGGGAGATTCTAAGAATCACTTAAAAAACCTGTGGGCATGAGTAATTTCAAGAAGGTTAATTTGATCAAGTGAAATACATTGCTTTGACGGAAATGCTCTATTTATGGGCTCTAAGACATTCCCCTATTCAAATTAAGATGTAAGACTCCTATAACAAAAATAAGATCAGATTCAAATCTCAATCAAAACCAACCAATGATTTTTAATGGAACTCAGACACAAAATACTTGATTCAAGAAATTAAATTAAGTTATTTGGATCTCTACAATTGCCGAAAAATACTACCCAACTAAAAGCAAAAGCAATCAACTATGAAAACTTCATGCTTTGCTAGTTTCAAGTAATCACTTCAGCCATAAAAACCTTTGTTTCAAAATTATAAATGCACCTTTCTTTGTTGTGTAAACAACAACATCTCAACAAGACACTAGTTGACCATCAAACAATGTACAAACTATAAAAAAGATATAAGCGTAATTTAAAGGATATAATGTCAGAAGTGAATGGGTGAGGATCTCACACGAGTTTAGAGATTTAGCAAAAATCACATTGTTTGCTCTCTACAAAGTTTCTGAAGTAATGGGACCATGCAACTGAATCAGGAACCAAGAACAGCTAGCTACTGTTTGTTTTTCATAGCAGGAAAAAGTAAATTTATCTTTTGTGCTTGTAACCAGGCAAAGTAAGAGAAGAATCTCTTTCTTCTTGTTGCGGGGTAAAATCTTATCATAAGAGCCAAACTGTTTGGGTATTAAATTGTCATATGAATTATATCTAATTATCCCTTATTTTGGTCAAGAATTGTATTTAATACTTCCAGTTTATTCACTTTTTGTTATTTGGGCTTAATGTAGGAAATTGTGGAGAAAAGACTTTAAATTCGCCAGAATTCCAGAAGACTATATCTGATATACCGTGACCACGGTCTACTAGTACTGCAGTGCATAATTCTGGAACGTGAATTTTCAAGAAGTCTGATTTTGAAGGGTTCCACTTTCTTTATAACGAGGAACTTCAGTATACAAAATTCTTTATTGAAAAGAATTAGAAACCAAGACAAGAGGAGAGAGTTTGACTTGGGGAAGGAATGAAGACAAAAAGGAAAGAAGATGAGTTTGAAAAGGAAACAAAAATAAGGAAGGAAGGAAAAAAGAAAAGGAACGTGGAGGCGACAAAAGAAAACGTCTGGGACACAATTATGCAGAAGAAAAAAAGACACACGCAGCTTTGCAGAGAGAAATTAGAGAGCCTTAGTTTTAGAGTTTTTCATTAGTTCTTTAGTATTTCTTTTTCTTTCTCTACAAAACAAAAATTGCTGTTAAATATTTTTGAAGATTTGAAGCCATGATTCGTGGCTAGACTCTTTTATCTAGTTGAAGGATAATCGAAACTCTTAGTTCAACTATTACTGTAAGATTTAATTGTTTTTATTATTTTTTGCATTTTTGGGTATTTATTTATTCTCTATTTAATTCCAAGGTAATTGTGTTCATTCTTGTGTGATTATTTTTGCTAATTAAATAACTGATCACTATTTAATTGTCAGATAATCTAGGGCCATCTAAAACGTCAAATCCAGTAATTGTTTGATAGTTTTAGTATTAGTGGCGAGTGATTAATTCAATCGTAATAGAAACTTTTGGATTATATCACGGGAATAAATAATCTAATTTGAACAAAGCCTCTTAGGTAGTTGCTGATTAGAATTGGTAGCTTTTCTAGATTCAAAGCTGTTGAATAATTGAATCCTAAGGTCTTACCTAGGGTTATTATTTGATTAGGGAAGTAATTAACGGTCGTACCTTGATTACCGATACAGTAAGGAAGAGCAGGTTGTTAGAGCTTCTCAACAACCATAACCAATTTATTCATGAACGTAGGAATTTATTATTGCATCGATGATCAGTTAAATTGAACCAGAGTTAAGATTATTCCTTTGACTAGAGCTTAGTTAATATTTGATTTCGTTTAAATTAATTTTGCGTTATTAGACTTCTTTATTTGAATTCTTTGATTTAATTATTAGATTTGTTAAAATGAATTCTCTTTAGATTAATTCTTGTTAAATCCCCCTCCTTTAATTTTTTATTTTAAAGAAAATAAATCTACTAGTCCCTGTAGATACGACCCTACTCATCACTACACTTCATTTTATTTTTAATTGAGTAGGTGAATTTATTTTGCTAGTTTGACACCCAACACATACCTTTGTATCTAAGTGTGGAAAACCATGTATAATGGATAGATTTAGGCAAAGTTTATTATTTTGTTAAGAATCCAATAATTAAGGATACGATTAGGATTTGGGATTGATGGGATAGGATTTAGAATTGATTAGAATATCTTTTCTTTATTACTATAGATAATATGTCTATATTCATTGTATATTATGTCTAGGTTCATTTAGTCTAGATTTATTATGTCTAGATTCACTGTGTGTACTAGTCATGTGCAAGCTTATAAATACACTTCTTGTACCATTGTAAGAGGGCAACAATTTTATCAATATATACCATTTTTCTTCCTAACTCTTTTTATTATTCCAACATGGTATCAAAGCTGTCATTCATTGGGATTGCCCTTGTTTTTGCTTAAGCTCTGTTTGCATTCTCTTACAGCCTTCATTGCTGGAAATTTTTCAAACTCCCTATCAGCATTTATTGCTATTATTTTTTATTTCATAAGGCCTTAATTGCCTACTAGTGATTCTGTCTTACTAAAAGATGTCAACAATCATAAAGGTAGAGAAGACATCTATTCTTGAAGGAGGAAACTCTAGCCATCCAAGTGGTCTCAACCAAAAGAAAATCAAAAGAGTGAGATGTCTCATAAACAACCTAGAAAAGCCATCAGGTACTTGTTCTTCAACATATTCATGTAAGTTACCTATTTCAATTGGATTAAATGTCTCGGATTTTACCTTTCATAACCCTTGAATCATGGAATCAGGAGCCACTGACTATATGACCTGCTCATTCAAACACTTTTCAACCTACAAACTATGCCCAAGCAATAGAAAAATAGCCACAATGGATGGATCTCTAGCAACTGTAACAAGTGTAGAAGATATTAAAGTGAGCCCATCAGTGGCCCTAAAAAACGTCCTTCATGGTCCCAAATTATCCACCAATCTTGTTTCAATTAAAAAACTCACTTGAGATTATATTGCACTATGATATTTCATAGTTTTGCTCAGAACAGGGATTCCAGAAGGACGATTGGATGTGCTAGAGAAAGGGATGACCTATATTATCTTTAAGCACCAAATGCGTCGCACATAACCGACAGTAAAGCTTTTCATTCCTTCATTTCATAATCTATTTCATCCAACAAAAAGAAAATCCTACTTTACAATTACCAATTAGGACATCCATCATTTAAAATTGTTAAGATGATTTTTCCCTCTTTGTTTACAACCGTAGATGTTAAAAATTTCAATTGTGAGGTATGTGAAGTTGCTAAACACAAGCATGTTCCTTTTCCAATGAGCAATAAAAGAACTTGTACTCCCTTCCATCTTATACACAGTGATTTTTGGGTCTAGGGCAAGTTAGTTTGTTTCTTTTATTAATGATTGTACCTATGTTATCTAGATTTTTTTTATTAAACGTAAATTTGATGTCAGTTCTGTACTCTCAAATTTTTATGCCATGATCAAAAATCAATATGGGACTAATATCAAAAGATTTAGGTCAGATAATACCAAGGACTATTTCCATCAAACACTTACCTCTTTTTTTCAGAAAAAAAAAATAGTTCATGAATCATCTCGTGTTTCTACCTCACAATAGAATGGGTTGGCAAAGAGAAAAAAATGGCCATCTCCTTGAAGAGACTAGAGCCCTATTGTTTTAGAAAAATATGTCTAAAACATTTTGAGGGAATCAGTTTTAACAGCTACCCATCTCATAAATAGGCTTCCTTCTAGAGTCTTGGATTTCAAGAGTCCTGTGGATACTTTGTTAGCATTCTACCTAAACCTCAAAATTACCAATAATTTGGTCCTAGAGTCTTTGGGTGGGTGTCATTTATTCATGTTTATAGTCAAAATATGAGAAAATTATATCCAAGGGCCTCAAAGTATGTGTTTGTGGATTATTCTTCAACTCAGAAAAGGTACAAATGTTACCATCCTCTCTTGAAGAAATTTTATGTCCCGAGGTACGTTATATTCAATGAAAACAAGTCTTATTTCACTAATCTTTATCTTCAAGGGGAAAGTTGTCACGACCCGAACCTAAAGGCCATGACCGGCACGTAACTCGAGGTGGAATAAACCGCCCCAAACCACGTAAGCCTTAACTTTCCTCTAAATTCTACCGAAATTTCGGCAGCATCTCCTCTGTATTTGGACCTTTCCCAAAAATTTAAAAATACCTGCACAAAAATTTCAGCCAACCCAAGGATTTCCAATATATTCACAATATATCATATCATCTCATTCACAACTTTTACACAATACTTCCATAGGTTTATAACCTACTAACACGAGAAATCAATGATCCATTCAACCATAAAATAAATGCTCATAAGAACTTCATATATTTCATATAAATAACCCAAGATTCATAACTTACAACCAACGGAGCAACTATGCCAAAAATAATATTTACAATATCAAAATTTGCATTACATGGCCATACGTGCAGAATAATACTTATACTATACTATCCTGTACCCGAAACGACAAAATAACCGGGTAATACCTCTGATTTCAAACGGCTCTAAGATTATCCTCTTGGTTCTAACTCCTGCACTTTCTACCAAATACTAAAAAAAATATTGAGGGGTGAGTTTTTACACTCAGTAAACATAATACATATTATAACTATTTTAAACAATTTACTTAAATCACCACTTTTGGTATAAAATCTATGTAGTCATCACATATGACATAAAACATTCAATAAAATCACATTTTTGGTTTTATAAACCATTTTGATTATTTTTGAAGTCACCACGAAGCAGAATCTACTATCCCCCGAAGGGTACTCTGTCCCCGAAGGGCTATCCCCCGAAGGGTATACTATCCCGCGAAGGGAGGGAATCACTGCGGACATTCCCTAGCCGGCATATACTAGGTGCACCCAGACTAACAATAACCCTGTTAGTTTTAGTTAGCTCTGCATAGAGTTACTTTCAAATCATTTTCACAACTAAATCCTTTCAACTTTATTTGACAAAAATCATTGTCACAAACAACCATTCACTTTCTCATTCTTTAATGTTAAAACTTTAACAATATATAAAATATACTTCGAAAAAAAACGTTAAATGTATTATCTTATACACTCAACGTAAATCATTCACCTTTAAATGCTTTGCAGGCTCATTTAAACTTTTATATTCCAAATAAACCACTTTATATACAAAATAAACCACTTTGTATGCAAAATAAATCACTTTGTATGCATTTCCTCAACGTGAATCCTTTTAGCAACATATATGTATGTCAATCTCAATTTATACATATAGCACACTTTAAAATATTCACAAAATGCTTTGCAAATAACATATAGTACTAGTGATTCATAATATGTATTACACTTATCCTCAAAATAGACTATGTACCAACAATCTCAACTCGATCACCCCCTTAGGCGGCTTCCTCCGCCAAATACTCTCTTGAATCTATTATATAACATAACGATCAAAATTAACAACTAAAATACTTTAGAAAAAATAATATTCTAACTTTAATCTAGCCCCAAGGCTTAACTCAATTACATACCCATCTTACATGGCCTAACTATAATCAAATCTCAACTTTAATTTTCCAAACCAACTCTTTCATCTTCTAATTGGTAATTAACACCCTAACAAAACTATTAACTCTAAATTATACCAAGAAATCATTTTCTCCAAATTTCCTAAAATTTCCTTAACTCTAAAATTCCATCTACTCAATTTCTACTCCATGCATGCTATCAATTCTACCAAAAATATTATATACTTTATCATAATCTATTTAATAAACAAGATTTAAGCATAAAAATTTACCTTATTTAGCTAAATCCAAAATTTTCCCCTTTTTCCCTTTTTTTTTTCTCTTCTTCCTCTCTCTCTCTCTCTCTCTCTCTCTCTCTCTCTCCTGCTGGCCGGACTTCTCTCTCTCTTTCTCCCCTTTCTTCTTCTTCTTCTTCTTCTTCTTCTTCTTCTCTCTTTCCTTTTCTTTCTTCTCTCTTTTCTTCTCTTTCCTTCTCTTTCCTTCTTCTCTCTTTTCTTTTCTTTCTTCCTTCTCGCAGCTTCTTCTCTTTTCTTTTGCAGAGAATTCTGCTAACTTTATGGGAAAAATCCCACCGACAAACTTTTGCTCTTTTTTTTTTTTTTTGCCAAATTACCTTTTTACCCCTTACTAATGTTGGGTATTACAAAAGTCCAACTAGAAAAGGTGAGGAAAGTTTTTTTCCAACTAGGAAAGATACGGAAAGTTTTTTACTTGATTTATCATCCCTTCATGTGTCTAATCCCACACCAGTTTGTTCACATCATGTACCCAACAATTCATCTAGTTCTAGTTTTGGATCAGATTTAGGCTCTCGAAACATGCCTTAAACATTACCTATGCCTGAAGCACTACCCGAACTTGTGCCTGAACTTGAAAATATGCCTAAAACACATGACTAAACCCATACATCAAACACCAAAGAACCATCCTGATTTTACTATTGATTATGTAAAATTCAACAAAGGTAAAATTTTTTCAAGGAAGAAGATGCTCATTCCCGATCCTATACAGGTTCAAGAGTCCAATCCAGATTCTTTAAATAAGGTAACAATTTCTAACCACTCATTACAAGATAAAATTGATGTTCAGGTAGATAGGGATAACTAGGACCTTCCAATTGCCTTTAGGAAAGGAATGAAAGAGTGTACAAAATGACCATTATACCCTCTTGCCCATTTCTTATCATTCCAAAATTTTCACCAATCCACAAAGCCTTCCATATAAGCCTAAACACCATCACCATTCCTACAATCTTATCTGAGGCTTTATCCAATGAAAAATGTAAACAAGCTTTGAATGTGGAGATAGAGGTATTGGAGAAAAATAAAACCCTGAGCGGGTGAAATTGCTAGTAGGAAAGAAACCAGCGAGATATAAGTGGGTATATGCTATGAAATATAAGGTAGATGGGTCGATAAAAAGATATAGGCACGGTTGGGTGCGGCAAAAGGGTATACTAAAGCATATGGAATTGACTAACTTGAGACATTTACGCCTGTTCAAAGATGAACATCGCCAGAGTTTTATTGTCATTGGTAGCCTACTACGGATGGGACTTGCAACAATTTGATGTTAAGAATGTATTTACTACTAGGAGATCTAGAGGAATAAGTCTTTATGAAAATTCCACCAGGTTACGAGAAGAATTTAGATGCTTCATACCTTGTGCAAATTGAAAAAGGCCCTATATAGTCTTAAGCAGTCACCACGAGCCTAGTTTTGAGAAATTTACGAGAGCTATGATGACTATGGATTACAATCAAAGCCAAGGGGACCAGACTTTATTTGTTAAGCACTCTCTTTCAGAGGGACTTACTACTTTCTTGGTGTATGTTGATGACAAGATAGTGACTGGGAATGATGTTAAAGAGAAACAGTTGTTGAACCAATGCTTAGCTAAGAAGTTTGAAATCAAAGCATTAGGACGGATAAAATATTTTCTTGGAATCGAAGTTACTCATTCGAAATAAGAGATTTTTATCTCCCAACAGGAGTATGTCATGGATCTCCTAAAAAAAATGAGTAAAATAGCATGCAAACCAGCTAGCACTCCTACAGATCCAAAACTCAAACTTGGAAGAGCACAAAAAGATATCATGGTGAACAGAGAAATGTATCAGCACCTAGTTCGGAAATTATTTATTTGTCACACAAATGACCAGATATAGCATATGCAGTAAGCGTGATGAGTCAATTCATTCACAGCCCAAAAGAAGTTCACTTGCAAGCAGCTTATTGGGTATTAGAATACCTCAACGGAACTAGAAAGAGGTATCTTGTATAGAAGGAGCAGAGGCTTAATTCTAGAAGCATACACCGATACAGATTACAGTGGATCAACTGTGGATAGAAGATCAACCACAGGGTATTGTACATTTCTTAGTGGAAATCTTATGACATAAACGAGTAAAAAACAGATTGTGGTAGCTAGATCTATTGCAGAAGCAGAGTGCAGTGCCACGGCTCGAAGTGTGCGTGAACTGCTTTGGTTAAAAATCATTCTCCAAGATTTGAAGATGACGTGGGATGGCCCAGTGAAACTCTATTTTGACAAGAAGTCTACAACAAGCATAACTCACAATCTTGTACAACCTGATCGAACAAAGCACATCAAGATTGATAGATATTTTATTAAGAAAAAGCTAGAGAGTGTATTGATTTTTATGCCTTATGTGTCTACACATGGTCAATTTGCCAATGTACTCACCAAAGGGTTGAGCAACATAGCATTTCAGAACAGTACATCCAAGTTGGGAATGGACAACACCTAATCACTAGCTTGAGAGAGAGTGTGGAAAACCATGTATAACGAATAGATTTAGGCTAAGGGAGCATTTGATAACTCTACTTAATACTGAATTTTAATGCATTAAGATCTTTTTGAATTTAGCATGTTTGATGACAAAATTCTTTTATCACGTAATACATTAAGTACTTATTTAATTTGTATACAAAATTTTAAGTGAAAATTTTTTACTTAATTTGCTGAATTTTAGCTACATGTAGTATTTTCTCTCTTTTCCACACACTCACCAATGCATACACATGTACAAACATATTCCTTCACACACACATTTATGCACATACACACACTTAACATACACAAACACACACACACACAATCACCTTTACAAGCATAAAAATATTTTTTTTCCTCGCACATACAATAACATAAGCTTTTTTTTTTTACATACGCATACTCCTTTCTTACATATACAATCTCTTTTACACACGCATACACGCTTCCACACAAATACACACATTCTCTCCCTCTCTCACACACACAAACACATGCAAGCACACATGTGCATGCACACACAATCTCCTCCATATGCAGTTTCTCTCACATAGATTCACATGTTTTCTCGCACATGTACTCTCACATATATACATACATACACAAGTATATTATTTTTTCTCACTTCCACACATATATTTTCTCTCTCACATACTTGCACACACTTTTGTACATATACATTTTTTTACACTTCTACATATATAGACATACTTTCTCTCACACACATTTTCACGCACAAATGCACTTGTCTTTTATCTCTCACAGACAAATAATATCTTTCTTTGTAGTGCATATTATCAATAAATTATTTTAACTTTTTAAGATAAACTAATTATTATATAAGGTGAAATATTTGAATTCAGTGTATAAATTTAGTTAATTATCAAACTTATATAACTTTATCAATTCAACAACTTAATATTTTTAAAACTTAAATTTCAAATTTCAGATTTCAGATTTCAGATTTCAGACTTCAAACTTTAGTTTTACTAAATGGCACCTAAGTTTACTATTTTGTTAACGATCTGCTGGATCTTAAGCCTAATTATATATTTCCAAAATTGTCATTTATGAGTAGATTTCAATTTCAGAAATTTATTACTTTCTTTGTATGAGTTGCACATAAAACATTATAAAAGATGTGAAAATGGTATTTACCTTCTTCCTTTTTGGGGGAAGACAATGCAGTCAACCATATGATGTAATGCTGGCACATCAACAGCTTTTAAGACACGAATGTCACCAGGGTGCAAGCATGGATTTTTTGCAACCACCACCTTATCCTTAAGAATGAAATTGTGCTCAGTGCCACTATGGCAGCATGGAAGGGAATCGCCATAAAACTGCCTACGCCCAGCACTAGAGCACTGAACAAATACCTGGCCATATTCCAAGGTTCTGGTTTCATCCAGACATCCCATCATTAATCTTCCACTTGGTACAAATATCCTTGTCTTGGTCCGCAAGTCTAGCAACTTTGAAGCCCGGAAATTTTGCAGCATCATTGAAAGAAATGGTTCAGAATTTGGCTTATACCCACATTTTAGCATCTCCTTGAGAATATTCGTATTCTCTCCGGGAGTCATTAATTCTAAAGCCTCGCGTGCCCTCAATGGATCAGTTAGAATACTGTCCAACTGGTCAACTGCTTCTTTTTGCATCTTTTCAAAGACAACATCCTTGACACCTAAGGTAGACAAAAGAGTGATTAATTGGCGATTCAGGAAACAAGGTTGATATCTACTCCATGCTAGAACATCTAGCTTGGTGTTATCGGATTCGTATTTCATCATGCTATGTCTCAATGACAACTTGTTCGATGAATTGGGATCAATAGCCACAACACCTTTAAAGCCACCATACCGAATTTGAAATGCAGATGGAGTAGACTTTGTAAGGCCACATCTTTTGGCAACTCGCCTTGCAAATGCAGCAGAGATTTTCCCAATGCCATCAGAAAATACATAATTGTGACAATCTCTTGCCTTTATGTCAGGAATTATTTCAAGATCATGCCTACCAACATTTAGTGTTTCCGTAGAGGAACCGAAAGATTGACCTAGCCTGGCAGCATATTTTGCCACGTTTCTTATCCTACTAAAATCACCCATCCATGCTCTTATATCAGCAGCAGTAAGCCCGGGACTTGAAGCAAACATCCACAACGAATTTTCCTTCAATTGACTTGACGAAAAAGCAAGAAATTCAAACTTCTTTTCCCCAATAACTATGCCTTTTTTCAATGTTGACAGTATTCTATCATAAATATCAGTTCTTCCATTCTCATTTCCAGCATTACGAGGCGACAAGTCTGTTGAAAACATTTTGTTCCACTCTTCATCAACAAAGGAAACACGAACAAAATTGTCAATATCCTCCAAGTAGTTGCGCAATACACGATTAGAGACATTGACCTCTGGACCACAGAAATATACTTTGCATGGTGTAATTTGCACCCTCCGGACATATACCAACCCATCATCTAAAGTAAGAAAAGGTGATTTAGGAAGTCGCCGATGCTTGGCATACTTGACGAACTGCTGTTTGAGCCACTGCACAGGCTCATAGCAGCATTCTTTCAAAATGTTCAAATTCTCTAAGGCATGTTCTATGTATCTGATCTGTACTCTTTGTGGATCAACCAACCTAAAGAAATTAGCATCTAGTGATGGCCCTGGAAGATATCCATTCTGCACTAAACAACAAACCTTGAACAAGATTCTGTACGGCAAATATAGTCCTTGGGGAGGACCCACAATAGGAGCTAAAACCAAGTTGTATGAATAGGGGGAACCAGTTTCCAGCACAAATTGCCTGTTGCTTTCTTTGTAACAAGGAAAATAGTCACTGAAATCTGGAAGTTGAATACCACGAGAAAGCTCCAAACATATACCAGACGATTGCCCGATGCAGGATGTAGTGAAATCTGTCGTCCTGATCCACTGATCATCTGGAGTTTCCTTAAAGTAGCTAAAGCTGGATTCTTCAAGTTTTTTGAAAACCCGAGGAGCACCAAGTAACTAAGTCATGAAGAAAAGAATATGCATGTCAAATATCAACCTCATTAACAATACATCACAATAGAGAGGTAACAGAAATTCATTTGCACTACAAAACCAAGAAAAGAGAGAAAAAAATGCATGCTAGTTATTCAGCATATGACTTTCACATTTTGATTGTGTTTCAAGGTTCAAATCATGGTTAATATTAGTAGCACATTACAACCTCCAAAATAAGGGATGATACAAGAAGGCATTAAATGAAGTACTGAAAATGTAAAACTATGTTCAGTGACACAATGAGGGGGAAAAGGAAATAGTAGTGAAGCTCTTTGCAAACTATAGATGCATTAAGTTCTGCATGATCGTACAAATGAACACTATGTAAAAATGTATGCTTGTTTTCTTTGGGTCCTCTTTTTTTTTTTTTTTTTTGGGTGCGGGGGTGGTTGGGGGGGGTGATAGAGTTACAGTATCAGTAATAATAACAGCAGGACCATGTTTATTTTCACCTACACAAGTATGACATCCTATGTATCACAGTTAACCAAGAATAGATTGCTGTGCCAGAAGTAAATTCACAAGCATATTCTCACTATCCATCTATTTTTCAGATGCCTAAAATTCCTTAAAAATATGAATCAGAATTGATGAATCACATGCCAGCTGACACCCCTATAAGACAAGTTTGTGACAACCAAATACACAGTACCAAAATAAATAAGGAAACGAGAAAAGAAACACTCACCTTAGGTGCGCTTAGGCGAGTGTTTTAGTGACCTTAGATGTAGTTTAATTAGTTTGTATGTATTGTCTGCTTGTAAAAAAAAAAAAAAAGGAAACGAGAAAAGAATGATAACAGGTTGGTAACACAATGTTGGATGCATGTTCACACAATGGCAGTTTTAGGAGTAATGATTATGCATTTGATTTTTGCATCTTTATTACTTTAAAATAGAAGCTGCATTATTGACATAAATTTTCCATGAAAAATCATAGTTTACATAAATTACAACTAGCCAGCTAAACGCGACAATATTCCATGCTTGAATGAAGGGGAGATATATGCCTGCCTTTCTGCCCATACGATGTAGAAAGAAAATCTGAGTTATTGATTACAATGACAAAGCATGTCAACAATAACCCAAGAATTGCTTCAATTGCTTGAAAGCATATTCATTTAGCCAATGAGCAATGAGGGAACGGAATTATCGCATCATTACTTAAAAAAAGGAAAAACTTTCTAACCGAAGACCAGTATTCATCTGTTGCTCCAGATAAACCGAATGTTTAAAAAAGATAAATTGTCAACCTAGGGAAACTAGTAATTTTAGCAATAAGCTTGGTTCCAGAAAAATAGAAGAATCCACATCCTACCTTAAATTCAATTTCCATGGCAAAGGCTACCACCTGCCAACTGCAATAGTTATTGACATGTGAAATATTAAGCACAGCATGCTTTCCAACTGCCAAGTGCCATAGTAATTTCATAATGCAGCTACTTTATTTCCCACACCTAACGTAATGAATTGTTATGGATTCTTTTGGCATAAGATCATCCAGGTATAGTGTTCTTTGCATAATACTGATGATTGTTGGATATAATTGAAAACAACACAAATGTAATTTAGACAAATAACGGGACACTGGAATAGATTACAGCTCCGCGTTCACAAATTAAATATAAGCGCAACTAGCAATGCCGTCACACGTTTTACCGGAAGCAAAACATGGCAGAAGTAAAATATGCTGAAGTTATGCAGTGAAACGGACGACAAAAATTAAGGATCAAATAAACAAGTGATGAAAGAAATATAGACCACAAGAACCATCAAATCACTTATTTTAACAACCATACCTGTATGAGGAGAAACCTTGCTGCTTTACCACGTGGTCGATGCAGTACGATCTGCCATATATTTTCATAGGACAATTCAAGCTTGTAGTCGACAGAGCGAAACCGCAAAATAAAGTGCATTTTATTCATTTCAATTCCAAATCCAACAAAAGCATTTGCCTTGTCCCATAGCACTGAGAACTTATTTTCTGACACTTGACAGCCAAAATTCAAAACTACTTGCTCCATGCAATGCTCATAGGTTCTAGGCCTTGGAACCAAATCAACGTCCATTTCCCGGGCCATCAAATATGATGAGCCATAATAAAGGCCTTGGTCTGCCAAGGAGATAATGAGTTTAGCACTTCTCTTTTTTGTGAATTGGACTCTAGCATATGCTCTGGGTCCTCCTTTAGACTGCTTAACCTCTAAAGCATATACAGTTCCCTGACCTGTTATTTGTTCTAAACACTTGGTGACTATTTCTGCAGGCAAGACACGAGGGAATCCAAAAACTTGAATTGTCTTTCCCATGCACCCGAATTTCACCACCAAATCTGCTAATAGAATTCTGTATCAGAATGCGACTGCTATTTACCCCTGTAAATATCAGAACTAAAATGAATCAGACAATTGTCGACAGGCTATTAGTAAGACTGATACTTCAGACCTTCACAAATGCATAAACAGAAATATTGTTTAATTGAAAGAGGTGCACAAGTGCAAAAAAAGACATGGTCATAGAGAGAATGTAAAAGCACGAGAAGGATAAGACAACACTCATCCAAAATGCATCTTGACTCCATATCAACTTTAGTCAATTGGCAAAGTTAAGACAGTTCATGTTTGCAGCATTCAGGTTTATGTTTCAAATTCTTTTTCTTTTTCCACCCACCATCCCACTTCCTTTACATCAAGCTTAGATCCCCAAGCATCCAGGACAACTAAGAGAAAATAACAGCATATTAGACCTAATAGAACCTTAAAGTTTCAAAAGAGTGATTCCTGCCACTTCCCTTCCAAATCAAAGAAACCACAAAAAAAGACTGCAACAGAACCATAAACAAAGGGCAAAAAAAAAAAAAAAAAGGCTTTTCCAATCACTTACCACCATACACGTGCATCATTTTGCAATTCCATTATAAGGAGAACAAAATAACAAGCAAAATATAACGTCATTATACTAAATGCACAAAAGATTTTTCCTTTCAAGACTCAAGGCAGAGACATGAAAGAGATAAAAGACTAGACCAGTATGATATGCGAAAATCTTAATTTTCTTAAGATTACAAACACTAAAATGACAGAGGAAGGGTGAAAGAGTGAAAAAAAATAACTACATAACTGTTACCTCGTTTCCTTATTCTTTTACCAGATTATAATTACATACATTCCATAAAATTTCCAAAAGTGGGAAGAGATCAGACAACAGAAAACTATAGGAGGTATAATCTCAATCAATGGCTTCCTAAATGACAAAAAACCCAAAGAATACCAACAAGGGACAAAACAAGTAGCATTTACTAGAAAAATACATAAAATGCTAAATAACATAAATACTTGAACAGAAATAGGTAGAAATTAAAGTCAAATTCTTTGCTTATCTCAGGACTTCTCTAGTAATTTGGTAGCAAATGCTTTGCTCAAAATAGATTTTGAGCAATTATCCGATTTCAAAGCGTATAAAAAAAAAAGGATCAAAATACAATGCATCTGATACCATAATGCCTACTTCAGAGCGTTCTGTTGCATCTTTCCTTCAGTTTTTCTGTAGCAAAACAATCATTCTACAGCTAACAAACAAGATTAAAAAGCAAGAAAATTAAAAAGCAGAAATTGTTCCCCAGAACTCAACTGAATTTACTAATCCCATTAACAAAATAACTAAAAATATTCCATCTTTTCACATATTACCACTTGAATAACAACATATCCCTCCAACTGCCAAAAGGGATTTTCAGGAAAGAAAAAAAAAATCCCAGAAAAACACTGATTACAACATTTCCAACAATGCATTAAGCATTAAACAGAAACAACCCTACAAGAACACCAATTCAGAGCATACATGCTTTATCAAAGTAATTCCGTAAGTGTCAGTTTCTAGCTGTATATAAAAGGGAAAGAGAAGGAGAAACTCACAAATACAACAAGAATTATCCCAGAAATTAACACACACTGCTTGAAGTAAGCAAGTGATCATTGGCATTTTGATTGTTTATTTATAGGCTATATGCCTAGTGTGCGTTGTGTGTGAGAGAGGAGAGAGTGTGAGAAAGAAAGAATGATGAGTCAATCCCGAGTCAATCTTTCATCCCTCAAACAGCACCAGGGAATTTGGCTTTCCTGTTTCTCATTGATCCATCCATCCTAGCATCATGGGACGCACTCTCACGCTATCCTACTATTGTTTTTACGTACAGTTGTTTTAGATTAGTCAAATTTGTATTTATTTTTAGGAATCAAGGACTATCCTGTCTAACTTCATTTTCAATAAAGAAGAACTGCAAAGAAGGGAAATGGGAGCAATAGTTCCAACAGTCAAGGGTGAGATTGACCTGACGTTAAATTTTGAAAGAAAAAAAAAATAGAATCGAGACAGTGATTTACATCATGTTTAATGCAATGTACCGAACTCACAAAGTAATATCATAAATTTACACCGTATATAAAATAATTTACAACAATAAACGTACAATGTACTATTTGTAAAACGTTACGTAAATTGTTCGAAAATTTTTTTTCTATCTCAGAATTTGACAAATTAGAACGAGTCAAACTCATCTCTAATTCCAAATAATGCAGTTTGATGATATATGAATTTATTCGAAAAGATGATTATCCAAACTCCTAACGCACTAATTGAAAAGTTTTAATTATTCTTCCCGAAGCCAATGGTGCTAAGTTAGTTGATTAAATAGAGCCCAAACTGAAATGTTAGAAGGGAAAAGGCTTATAGTACGACTACGTATAGTAGCTCGTTAATGTGCTAATCAGCTAAAATAGGTTAAACGGATTGAAAAATATTGTACCTTGTGCGAGAAATATCATCTTATTCTCTCCGTAATAATGTTTATATCTTAAAAAGGAAAAAAAGGGATAAAATTAAAATAAAAAAATTTTTGGGATTAAAAATTAGGATATTATGAGTAACATTATATACACTCACATGAGTTTTTTAATTATTAATTACGATATTTGTGTAAATGATAATGAAGTAGAATTAAGTAAGATAATAGTCCCTAAGAAGGTTTTTATTTTTATTTTTTTTAGTAATATATATATGTTGATTAAACCTATAGTATTACAATAAGGGAAGAGATTTGTTGTTGGTAAAATTTGAACCCCTTAACCTTTACAATGAAGTCATAGAGCTCTAACTGTCCAATCCTAATCCTTCTATTTTAGTACCATATAACAATTGCATGAGGGTAGATGCTGGGAAAAAATTGAAGAATTCCAATGATTTCATACTAAGTATAATAGAAAGAGAAGAAAGAGAATCTTGGTCATGTATATGGGTCCCATAATAAAAAGGGCAGAAAATGAATCTAAAGAAAAGGATCGATGTTACATATGGGCCCCATACTATTAGTTAAGATAAACACTAGCGTTAAGAAAGCAAAAGTTTTTTTTTTAATTTATTTTCAGGTAGAAATATATTAAAGTACTTCTTTACTTCTCAAGATAATTAAAAGCAAAAGGGTATAGTTTGATGAGGCATGGAGCGAAAAATTCTTACTTGAACCGGTTCACACCTTACTTGTCAATTTTGTAGTTTAAAAGGTTGCCATGTAGTATAATGTTATATGCTGATGTACGAGAGTGATTTAAAAATAATTATGTGCCTCTATTTTAAATTAAAAGATCCACAAGTAAAATCATGTAACTATAATGTTATATGCTGACGTATGAGAGTGATTTAAAAATATTTATGTATCTCTATTTTAAACTAAAAGGTTCACAAGTAAAGTCGTGAACTGAGTGCATATAAAATTTTCCCCCATGAAGCTTACGTCGGACAAGGATATATCTTTTGTCAACAGTTAACAGGGGAGGGAAAAGAGTAGGAAGAGGAGAGATGAGGTACATAAAGGAATCCAACTTTTTATGCAACTCATCAAACTTATATACCCAAATCCTACACTATCACTTATCGATGTGGGAAATTCTACTGGACAGGAGGGTAACTAACAAGCTTTTACTAGAGATTAACTAACATCTAATGGACAACGCGTATTATACTCATAGAGTAACTTTTTGATATGCTACGTTTCGGTTTCTTATTGGCCTAAGAAGCCATTGAATTTTTTTTTTTGGCATTTTTTTCCCCTTTAAAGTTTTTCAGGCATTATTATAAAAGTAGATAGATTAAACAGTCAACAAGTACATAACCTTGCTGTGGGTTTAACTATGATGTAATTATGGCTAATGATATATATATCTATTCTCTGTTGTTTCAAAAAAAAAAAAAAAAGTTTCTCAGGCATGGAAATATTTGCTGTTTTAACAACTAATGAACAATTAGCGGCCCAAATTGGTTGGACCTAAAGTAGTCACATGTGAATTTAAATTTTAATTCTTTTAATTGTTACATGCAGCCGTAGAAGTTTCAAATTCAATTTTTTTTTGTTTAGTTTAATCTCTATATTTAATTCAACTTGCTTTATTCTCGTCCAACGCATAAAATTTTTGCTAACTAAAAATTAGTTTTCGAAAGTTTCTTATGGCCAAGAAATGAATGAGAAATCATGAGAGTAATTTGTTGTACAAAATTAGATGTAATGTGTCTTTTAATTTAGATATGTATTTTTTAAAAATGTTCATGTTCCTCAACCAACAACCCTTATCCATTGCCATCTCGACCTAATTTTCAGTTTTTCTTCAATGCGTGTACAATGTTGTCATGCTTTTCAAACTGAATAATAAATATTATAAATGAAAGGAAAAATTAAAATAACATATTAATGTTAATATGAACACTAAAGTCAAATTAAATTTAGAAAATTTAATATATAATACTACTCAAAGTAATAATCATTAATCATTTCAAAGCATTACCATGAGGATGAACGAAAAAAATTTTGTTTGAAATATAATATGCAAAATTATGGTTTGCACGCTCAAAAAAATTAGGCTTATTGAAAAAAAAATAGTGCCGTTTAAAAAAAAAATTAGTGCTACACATCTTGTGTGCGGCACTATTAAAAAAATTAAAAAAATTATTAGTGCCGCACACCATTGGTGTGCGGCACTACTTTGTAAAATTCCAAAACCCCCCCCCCCCCCCCAAGCTTAATACCTCTCACCTATTTAAAACAAAAAAACAAATTAAAGTATGTGCCGCATACAGTGTGCGGCAACTCTACTTTTAAAAAACCTCCTAAATAGTTCACTATTAGAGAAGTTTTTTTTAAAACAACAATTTTCTAAGAAAATTACTGTGGTTATTATTATCTATGTTCTAATGGACGTGGATAATATAGCAGGGAGTTAATAATGAATATAGAATTATTCATGTCTTAATGGATGTGATTGATGTGCGAGGGAGTTATGTCAGATAATGGACTATTACTAAAGATGAAGTACCAAATTGAGGGAGTTGTTTTATTAGCAGATAACTACCACGAAACTTATCTATAAATACCAAGTGCAAAGTCAGATTGTGAGCACGATGAAGACATGCATTAGACTCATTAGAATTTCCCTATCCAAAAAGCTTTTGTTTTAGTTTATTTCAGTTTCCTTTTAAATCATTGGCTGCTCTAGTTTAGAATTTAAGTTTCCAGTTAAACTTTATTTTCACTCAATATACTTTCAATTCCCACAAATGTGGGCTGTAGAAAAGAATAATGGATAATATATATATATTTTTAAATTCTGTACAAAATTAGATAAATATGCCAAAATACTAGATTCTTTAGTAGATTGATGTCGTTAGTTCAAAACCCAGTTAATTAATAAGTTTTATGTATCTTATGCTTTAATTTGTGGACCCACTTTCATACCAATTATAGTAGGGATAAATTAAATCTTAAAGAAAGTGACATTATAAAATCATCTCTCACATATCCAATATTGCTGTACGTGTTATTGCAGCATGACTTTATATTGGTCTTACAGCAATGGCGTTCCAATGGGCGTTCTTGCGCTTTGGATGGGAAAATAGATTGTACAAGAAAAATTTATTATTTGGACATAAAAGGTTTTGGTAATCAATTATGATAAAGAAAAGAATACGGAGATAGAATTTTTTAAACCCTTGTTTAAGGCATTTAGTAGATTGACACTTATAAGATGAAATTTGGAAAATCAGAAAACAATTCTTTTGGTATATGAAAACTTCATAACCAACTTTGCAGATCATTCATCAACCAAAATGCTAAAGGAGATATATTAGTAAAAGATATATACAAAAAATTCAGAACCAACATTGCAGATCATTCATCTACCAAAATGGTAAAGGAGATATATCAGTAAAAGATTTATACAAAAAAAAAAAAAAACTTTTGTTTCCTTCTTCAAGTTCCCAAACAATATTAAAAAAAAAAAAAAAGCTAATTCTGTTCTTTTCCCTCCTTTTCTGTTTTCCACCTTTTTTTTTTTTTTTTACACATTTGCAAAATTTTAGGTCACAGTTTTGTTATCATAAAGGCTATTGCACTAACGTCTCGAGTTAAAGTTTCTTGCTAAAACTTACAAGATATTTTTCAAATTAAATTTCAAGCCAAAAGTATGATACTTTTGAATAAATATCATGCTTCAAAACAAATTTATCAGAATAAATCACTATATATGCTTATTAGGAAAAAAAAATTGTTATGAAACCAATCTCTAAGGGCACTGTGACACAAGGAGTTAACTTTTTGAAAAAATAAAATTAAATAAGACGTGAATAAATGCAACTAAGGTAATAAATGTGAGTGTATGCCTATAAATTAAAAAATACTGTATATTAACTAGTGCCCATGAAAAATTTTTAAAAATAATAATATACTTTATTAGATTGACTTGAGAATTTTCTTAAACAAAGTATAAATACTCTAGCCCATAAACGGGTGATAATTAAATTTTCTTGGGTCTTTTTTTCGTTCTTCATCAGTTTCTTGTTTTTCTTTTAGCCTTGAAAACTACGTAATAATAGCTATAATTCCAAGTTTTCTAAGAATCTCTGTGTCGGTGACCAAATGGGCCAAAGAGGAAGGTAAGATACATTGGCATACATGAACCCGACGTTAACAAATACAACAAAAGAAACTTTAACTTTGTTATCAGGACACCAAAAAAAAAAAAAAAAATGCAGGAAAGCTAGATCACTAGGAAATGTCATTAAAATTAATGGCATGGAATAATGGATTTTGTTAAAAATAATAAAATTTATTTAAAAAATTACGCTAATCTTGTAATACTACAACACTATTCAAAATCTTTGCCTTTTTTAAGGAAAAATATTAGAGAACAAATAGAGGGTTAAACGATTAGAGATCTATAACTCTACGCTAGAGGTTGAGAATTTGAATCTCATTAACACCAATTCCTCATCTCCACTGTAATAATATCGGATTTATCAAAAAAAAAATATTAAATGCGCTACGTGAATTGTAACTTGGTACACTAATATTAATAATTTATTATCTCGTAATAAAATAAATTACAAATTATATTTTTTAATATTATATAATTAATTTTAATGTATCATATAATATACGTGGTATATGGTCATCTAATACTTGCTCATCTTTTACGTCAAAACTCATGCGCAAAGCAATTAAATGAGATTGGATGGTACAATAACTAATTTTAGTGATCGGCACAATAATTCAAGATTCCTTTCTCCAAGTCACTATCAATTGCCCAGCTATAAATGCTTTAAATGGCAACCCAATTTAACTAGTTTGATCACCACCGAACCTTTCAAGGTTATGTGAAGTGAAAATTCATGGGTTCGAATTTTATCTCTTATAAAAAATTTAAATAAGTATATAATACAATCATTTGATTCGATGATAATTTAGTCCTCTTCAATTCTTCTTGAGCCCAATTGGACTTATTCTATAGAATAAACTAAAAATAAAATAAAATATTATTGATTATTGATAGAAAAAAAGAAAAAGAGAAGATGATAAATATAGACTTAAAGTCGTTGGCACGTGAAGCCATTTTCTTCCCAATAGTCGCTATCATTTGTCGCTTTACATACTCATTCGTGATGGTCAATCACTGGAGTCTTGAAGTCTTAGTCTTAGGTAGTACGGCTACCAACCCATTTGAGCACACAAATACGGAGAGGAAAAAGAGAGAAAATAATTATGTTCTACATAATTTTTGTAGATGCATGGAACTTTCTATTGAAATTTCAATTGTCGAGTTTGTTATACTTTAAACATAAGTCAAAGTACATGTTTAAAATGCGAGAACGTGTAACATTCGAAATGATTGTCCGTTTTAAGCCCTTATTTATAAAATTATATTTTTTTATCAAATGGAATTATTGAAAATTAACAATCACAAAATAAAAATTAGATGTGAGTCGATTATGATAAGTTTATAACATTTCTTCGAGGTTAATAATTTTGGAACTATCAAAATGATGTAAGACCCAAAGCGTAGGAGTAGGTCATCTTTGGCTCCTATTCTATGATTATACCGGCAGGTTACAGTATAATCACTCCTAGTTTTATATCTAATTTCAACATATAAGAAAAATGAATATTCAGTCAGATATTTTCTTCACTAGGTTTGCATGTCTAATTAGAGAATCCTCCAATTTAATAACTATATATCTCTTTATAAAGTACATACACTTTTGCACCTGGCTTTATTTGGCCTTTTTTTTTTTTTTTTTGAAAATTGGCTTTATTTGGCTTGCTAACATGTTTTCGAAACACTTTTTTAATACCTTTACGCTATTCTCGAGGGGAAAAAAACTTTCTCCAAAAACACAATCCAAACTCTCTTTTATGTCCATCTAGTGGCTTTGGCATGGGAAAATGAATACCCAACTTTTTTTTTTAGTATATATAGTTGTCAAAAACTTTGCCTTTTATGTATTAACCAAAATACTAAAAGAGAACGATATCATGTTAATGAAAGATACATACTAATTTTTGCAACCTAAAAATGCTAATTCTACAGGGGGAAGGGGAGAGGAAACCTAAACCAATTCCACGATCCAACCCCAAAAGGCAATTACTGACTTTTGGGGCAGACCATGGGGCTTAAGTACCTAAACACTTGACTCCAATATTCCGATGTGGGAACTTTTCTTTTTTTGAATTATATATTAAAAGAAAAGTTCCCACATCGGAATATTGGAGTCAAGTGTTTAGGTACTTAAGCCCCATGGTCTGCCCCAAAAGTCAGCAATTGCCTTTTGGGATTGGATCGTGGAATTGGTTTAGGTTTCCTCTCCCCTTCCCCCTGTAGACTTTGTGTCGAATAATTCAAAAAAAGAAAAGTTCCCACATTGGAATATTGGAGTCAAGTGTTTAGGTACTTAAGCCCCATGGTCTGCCCCAAAAGTCAGCAATTGCCTTTTGGGGTTGGATCGTGGAATTGGTTTAGGTTTCCTCTCCCCTTCTCCCTGTAGACCTTGTGTCGAATAATTCAAAAAAAGAAAAGTTCCCACATCGGAATATTGGAGTCAAATGTTTAGGTACTTAAGCCCCATGGTCTGCCCCAAAAGTCAGCAATTGCCTTTTGGGGTTGGATCGTGGAATTGGTTTAGGTTTCCTCTTCCCTTCCCCCTGTAGACCTTGTGTCGAATAATTCAACAAAAGAAAAGTTCCCACATCGGAATATTGGAGTCAAGTGTTTAGGTACTTAAGCCCCATGGTCTGCCCCAAAAGTCAGCAATTGCCTTTTGGGGTTGGATCGTGGAATTGGTTTAGGTTTCCTCTCCCCTTCCCCCTGTAGACCTTGTGTCGAATAATTCAAAAAAAGAAAAATTCCCACATCGGAATATTGGAGTCAAGTGTTTAGGTACTTAAACCCCATGGTCTGCCCCAAAAGTCAGCAATTGCCTTTTGGGGTTGGATCGTGGAATTGGTTTAGGTTTCTTCTCCCCTTCTCCCTGTAGACCTTGTGTCGAATAATTCAAAAAAAAAATGCTAATTCAATTCTTTTCACTTCTTTTATATTTTTCCTAAACCCTAAAGCCTAAACTGTAGATATACCTTAACTAACACTGTCGAGTTATAATTGAAGCCAAATACATGTACTTTTGAAAAACTGTCAGGCCTGGAAAGATATCTTTTTGCGTTTTTAATTTAAAAAATAAAACAAAAAGTGAGACGATATGTGGTTGATGCTGATAATGCGCCTAGATTTTCAAGCAAAGAACCAAACCGATTTTTATTTTTATCAATCAATCGTACGTAGCATATTCTACCAACAAAAACAAAAAACAAAAGAAGAAAAAGAATCTTTACATAAAGAGAAAGAAAAGCAGGAAATCACCATGAATGTGATGTTTCTTTACCATTCTTTTGGGGTCAAAACTTGCACTCCAAGCAGCTAAAAAAGATTGGATGGTACAACAATAAATCATTATTCACTTGTCAATCATCAAGTCACTATCAATTCCCTGGTAATAATGACAATAATCGCTTTGACGGGCATCTGCACAAGAAGATAAGAGTACCAAACAAAAATCTTGGGTCCATGAAGCCATTTTTTTCCAACTGCTAGGCCCCTAAAGCTTTCAAAATCCACACATGATGCTCGGGAACTTTGGAGTCAAAAAGTTTTGGTTGCAGTTAGTACGACAATTACTTCACTTTAGCATATAAATATGGTGAAGAACTGGAGAAAGATTAATTATATGTGCATATACAAACGGAGTCCCATTAACACTTGAAGACAAGGTTCGCATATTTCCGAGCATTAACAGGTGATGTTTAGAAAATGATTTGGGCCGTAATCTGGACCAAATGATTCTTAGGCCTTAAAAAAGGTCATTTGAAAGCCTAAGACCCTTGTGTGTGTGTGTGTATACTAGGTAAGCCTGGCTGTGCTAGGCCCACCCAATTTTTTAGTTCGATGAAGCAAAAAAATATTTTCATTGATTGTGCTTTTTATGATAAAATTTTTGAAGCTTGAAAAAATTAAAAAAACTATGTGTTTGTATGCTATTTTCATAAAATCATCAGCCAGAAACTCTAAGCATATAAATTAGTTCTTAATGCTTAGAATTAGCTAGGGACATTTTTGAAATCTCATTTCATATAAATTCAGTTAAAGTATAGCCCACATTTGTGAATCGAGTCTATTTTAATCCTTTCAAATTTCTAACAACTATAAAATTAGTAAAAGATATATTAGCTATAATGATTGAATAGCACTTATAATCGAAGACTATGAGTAATAGATAATGTAGTGACATTTTGTAGGCTATTTTTTAAAAGACAACTTAATCCTAAAGGTGGCCTAGTACTGTTTTCAAAAGGCAACTGTAATGTAACATACTTTACCTTGAAATGGAATATAACACCTTCACAACGCACTATACAAGCAAAGTGAAAAGGAAAGATTGGAAGAATATTTCAAATAACCGTATTTTACTTCATAAGCTACCCTATGAATGCAAAATTATGGTATTTTAATACCGAAAATACCCACATCTAAATGTATAGATACATTTCCAATCAATCTTCTACTTTCCATCTAAAAAACTTAAACTTTGCCAAAAAAGATGCAATAGAAAGCACATGTAAAACAACAATAAACTTATAATAATTTAGAGCTCCATAATCTATCAATAGATTCTATTGGATTTTTAGTTGAGCTAATTCCAAAATTGAACCAAATCTTCATGCTCCACATAAAACATGCATACCGGCTCAAAAAAAAATCCTCATGAAAAATAAAGAAAGAATGGGATATAGTAGAAAACACTTTAATTTAGTAAAAACTTAAACATGTAAGCAAAATTTGAAAATAATAAACGTGAGTACACATTTAAAATTAAAATATATAATTTACGTATGGATTGAAACCAAGCCCAGAAACTTAGAAGAGTATATGTTGCTTCATGAAAATCCAAATTACATGTAAACTAACTGGAAGAATATATCTAACTATGATTATCAAAAACAAAGTTTTTATCATGTCTCCTTTTTGATTAGTCAATTCGCACACTTTAATTGTCCCAGCTCACATTCTTTTTGACCAGTGAAATAGAACAAAGAAGATAAAGACAAATAATTTATGTATTAGGGGTCACTAATAATCTAGACTCTCTACATAACTCCAGTGTATTTACTATTCAAACTGCTACATTCAATTTATTCGGACCTCTAGGGTTAATACTTAATAATAGAAATATTTGAAAAAAATTCGAAACAAATATTGCCATAAAGACCTTATTAAACATCAATAAATTAAGAATAGTAAAACATATAATACCTCATGGACTGTCAACAAAACATTATAAAGCTACCAAATTGAGATAAAAAATTATCACTCAAGACTTTATTTCAATAAATCTGATCTATCAAGCTACCAAAATTCGAGAGAGAGAGAGAGAGAGAGAGAGAGAGAGAGAGAGAGAGAGAGAGAGAGATAGAGAGAGATGAGAGAGGTCTTGAGAAAAAAATCAATTGGAACTTGAAAAGAAAAGGCAAGAAAGTAACCTGAGAAACACAAAAGGCAATTTTTAAAAATTTTCCACAATTTATAGACGCAAAATAAATTGAAATATGTTACCTAAGTTTTAATTGAAGAAGATGCCAATCGAAGAATAGGAAAAAATATTTTAAATTTTGATCATCATGCACAATGAAGGTAGAGTAAAATTGGTGGTGTCGTTGATAAAAAATAATCTCTGATACTGGAAGTTGTCAATAGATAGGGCAAAGCTTGTTTAGATGACTGAAAAAACACTAAAAAAGAAGTCTTAAAAGATGTACAAATCCTTAAGACCCCAATTTATCCAACAACTATTCAAAGGGGCAAAATAGTCAAAGAATGGAACCTTAAAGCTTCTCATTCAGCACTGCCACTTGGCAGTCATTGGGGCTGCTACGAGTAACTTGTTGTCTTTTTATTATATAGTTATTAGATATAAAACCATACTCAACTAGAATTATTAGAAGTTATTTTTTAATTGACTTTTTAGTAGTTTATTTATTTAAGTTATTGAGTATTATTTGTTAATTACCTAGTAAGAAGATACATTTTCTATCCCATTGAGGTTTTTCATTATTCAAGATTTGTGGGTTTTATATAGGGCACTTTGTTATTGTATTGAGTTAAGAAAGTTAGGCTTCTAAAGAAATTCTAAATGTGGTTAAGGCTATGATGCTATGAATTTATGTCGATCTCAATATGAGAATGTGAATTTATGTGTGAATTATGTCGATCTCAATATGAGAGTCAGAGATTTTATTTTGTAACTCTTCTTCGTTCACATATTTATGTAAATTTTATTTTATAATTCTTATTCTCTCACATATTTATGTGTTAAATAAAAGTCTGTGCATTTTTTTGTTCTAACAATATATGTGTGTGTGTGTCTACCAGATGTCTATACATGAAGTGGTAAAGATCGGTCCCAAGTAAGGAATTCATGTTAAGTGATGAAACCTTCACCACATCACATAGTTTACAGCTAGCCTTCCCTGTTGGAATGTGGTGGGGTTTAATACCGAATTAATGGATTAAATCCACGAATAATGGAGGTAAACAAACAATTTTATTACGCTTAAAGTGTATATAATAACAGTGACAAAATAAACTCACACTAGACACCACTAAATTTGAACCTTACTCTTGAGAATATCTGCTCTTATTTTATCAGAACCTTACTCTAGATATATTTGCTCAAACTCGCACAACTCTACTAACACTCTAAGGGCTTCAACTTTAATTGAGCTCTGCTTATTCTCGTATGAGAAAAATGGGATGCCGAAGAATGGCATATGAGCTCCCTATTTATACTAGTGAACATCTGACAAGCAGCTGCAATTTTCCTCTTCTCATTTAATGCATTGAAGCTTGAGAATCTGGTGGAGATCGTGCTCAAATATGGAGTGCATTTCTTTTGGTCGAGCTGCCCAGCACTACTCCCTATACTATAGATATATAAGACGAGTTTCCTGACCATTTAGTAAAGAAATATGGCCAACAACTTTTACTGTGGCTCTCAATCTTTTACGAATAAGCAATGTTGCATTGTTTTAACATTTCCATGGCAAATACTCACTGCATAGCATTAAAAATTATGCGTAGCTGCATCTATTATGCGATTGTCCTTCTTAAATATGCCAGAAACAAAGATAAAGGCCAAGAAAATTGCATGTCTCTTTGTCGTCATTTTTCTTTTCAGTGTCATTATGGACGCAGCTTCATGTGCAGTTTGTATTCAATTATCTTCCTCTATTTATTGCGGAAATTATAAATGAGCTCAATGTGATTTTATGCCTATTACTCGCAAATATTATATAGTCGACCTATTTATTTTCCTGATAGAGGTGCTTCAAGCTTGGAAAAATTTACTAGCCCAATTTTATTGGACAGCCCAAGAGTTTTTTACTCATTTAGGAACCAGGTGCATAACGTAGTTATCTACTCAATTTTGCTAGTAGTAAGACGAGCAGTCAACAAAGAGTTCTAAGAAAAGAATAGTTAAAGTTTCAAAGAATTGTTTATGGTCTTCAAGTTATACGTTCAAGATTGCAGTCTAACTGGGTGTTGGAATATGTCAAATAACAGTCTCTATTCAAGTGTCAATGCAGGGAAAATTCATCAATTATCTGAGTTTTATTACTTTCTAGATTTTTAGTTCTCAAGGGACTTATGGTCTTTTAATTATTTGCTGGAGATTTTCAGTAATTATGTCGTTGGGTCTTAATTAATTAGTTGATTTACTTGGGAAAATGATTGGAGACATGATTGGTTTAGAAAGTTCTGAGAAAGTAATTCGGTTATCTATTAGAATAGGAAGCAGAGATCTTATTCAGCACAGCACAGGCTTATAAGTACCTTGTTGCTAAGATATTCAACATGGAGACTTCATCAATGAAATCAAGTTATTCAGTTACAGGTCAGTTCTATGTGGAGTAACCTAAGAAATTACTGGACAGTGAAGTAAAGTCTTGGTCATTTATGGAGCTTTTTGGCAGAAATAACATTCCCACATACAATTGCATACCAGTCTTCTGAGCGATGAATTTCTTGCTACCAAAAGGTAGGCTTCCTAAGTTCTCCTTTATTTTTTTATTCATGTTCATTTGCAATTACCCATTCAGATTTAACTCTTACATCCTAAATTATCAAATTCAAGAACCAAGATAAATTATTCCCCTCTGTTCCAGACTGGATTGGAGTAAACTGCAGAAGAAAAAACGTAGCTGATTTCATCACGTCAGGCAACCCAAATGCAGACTAACCTAGGAAAAGTATACAATACACCACGTGAGTTGCCACGTGGTGTACTAAAACCAATAATTTATCGCCATGTGACAATGGTGGGTCATACCTTGTATTATTTGGCGATGTATGATTGGTTCTAGTGCACCACGTGGCGCGCGTGGTGCACGCAATACTCACTCGACTAACCTACCGTTCGGGTACAGGTGTCATACGGATTCTATGTCTAGGTGTCAAATTTGTTAATTTTCTAAAACTAGACGACAGCGACATCACCAAAGACTCGGAGATGGATTCATGGTGTATCTTGTATCCCCATTTGTAAATAACATTTTAAATGACATGAAGCCAACTTTAATTATTCTATGGCTCGTAATAAAAAGAAAATGTATCTGTGTATTTATTTGAATACTATTTGTTAGATTTGCATATGAAAAAGAGCATATAAGTCCAGGAAACAATAAAAGAATCATAATCAACATGATGTCAACTTTGCATCCCTTCTCTGTTTTTCTTTTTGTGATATTATCTTCAAGGTGTTAGAAAAAGTGTCGGATCTAATAAATAGTATTGGAATGAGAATCTAATTTACTGAAGCAGCTCCATGTCAGAATGGTGGTCGGGACTTATATGAACGTCCGTGATTGATCTGTTAGAAATGATAATCACCGCAGGTAGCAACTGTTCCGGTTCCTTACCAGAACAGTGGGTTTAGTTCAATCATCATTAAACAAATTTGTTCCATAATCTGTGGTTGCTTGGAAGAACAACGCGAAATAATTTTAATCACTTGGTGATTTAACCTCTCTTGCCAGCAACACTTGTCCTAAATGATGTTTCATAGACGTGCCAACAATGTTATTTATCCAGTTTAGATATTACATTCATCTTACATGTGTTTGAAAACATTCGAGAGTTACTATTCATGGCAAGGACGATGAGATAAAATTTATCGTATGTGACAAGGGGGACCGAATTCACAGGCCTCACTCGTGGACACGACAGTGGAGATTGGAGCCACCAAGTGTTGATAGGACTCTACCTGTGAACCCAGCGGTGGAGCCACCAAGGCTTGGTGGGTCCACCGACCCTTGGTGACTCATTCATCTACGATTGGGTCTATGAGGATACGTCGCAAATAATCAATGAGTGTTAGTTGCAATAATAACACAAAGGATTCCTTTAAAAAAAAAATAATACAAGGAGAATGGTAAGTCGACATTGCTCAAGAATGAAGACCATATCCAGTTGGACCGGCCCTGTACCAAAACCAGGAGAGTAACTTCAAAATTTCCGCAACACCAAAATACCGATAGTAAACTAAGATCATTGAGAAAGAACCAGCAGCAAGACGAAGTAATAACCTCAGCTTAAATTCAGATGATAAAGCACCCATTGGGTTCAGGGGAGCACAATGAACTTTACAGAATCACAGAAAGTCGTCCAACTTAAGATCTTTCGTCAGAGAAGCAGAAGATGAAAATAGGAAAAGAAATTTCACAGTTCAAGACTCAGATATACTCATTACATCGCTACTTCATATTATTTTCAATCAAATGGCACTAGAAGACAAGCACGCTTAATTTGCAGTGGCAGATATGAAACACTATGGTGGTAATACAAATGATAAATCACACTTAAGGGTAGTCTGAAGTAGAGTTGCTAAGGCCGGTCATTACCAAAATAAAGATAATTCACACTTTCTTGATGCAAAAATATTTAAAGCAATCTCAATCCGTGACGAAACTGCAACTTCAGTGAAGACATTTACTAAGCCCTTCTGTTTTTTGACCTTTTGATCTGGATCAGCTTGTCATAGACACACCATGGGAAACTAATGTAGTGATCCCGTTTCAATCCTTCATTGTAGCGACCCCAGTATGTATGATGATAAGCGACATGATACCATGCCGATGCTTTTGTATACTCATTATCTGATTCACCCCGTTTCTTGTTGAACCAGGTTCTGGCTTCTTTCCTCAAGGACCTCATGGCTGTATTAACAACTTCTGCATCTTTTCTCCGGTCAAAAGATCTCGACATCTTCATGATACCACCACTCAATATTTCTGCTTCAGTTTTTATACCATAGTAATCCAACAAAATACCCAATTTATAGTCATACTCAGTTTTGTAGCCAAAAGCTTCATCAACATAATCCTCAAATCCATCGACTTCCATGTCAGGGTCATATGATTTTCTTGCTACTTCCTTCGTAAATGATTTAATAGAGCTTGTAAGTGGTGCCTTATATTTGACCTCTCTAAAAAGCCTTCCGATCACATGCTGTGAATCATACGTAGGCTTGTCAGGCTTTTCCATGAAATCAGGATATTCTCTGGGACGTAGATGAGATGGTATCTCAGCGGGAACACCAGTCTTTGAAAAGTCAACTGCAATTGAAAACTTCTTCGCAAGCTCTAGACACGGTTTACTTCTGGCCTTCAGTGGTTCCCTATCGGCAAAGACAATATGGGCATTTGAAATGATTCCTAAACTATCATTCACTATATAGTTGGTGAAATACTCCTCAATTTCCTGCCGCAGAGAAGCAAAAATAATTATTTATTGAAAACAAAGGTTGCATAATAATGTTCACTACAATGACACTAGATATGCATAAGAATACGATGAAGCATCGTATTTTACTAGGAGTGCTTTACCCCTAGTAAACAGTGTTTCATGGTTAAGAAAATTGAGGAGAAAACTGAAAATTGTTCCTATCATGTACAAAAGTAGACAGAGGGAAAAAAAAATTAAGGTTTTTGCATCCTTAAATTTTGATTATGCGCTTTTCCACTTGCTCAAACTTTATTTGCTAGAAGAAATATGCAGGGGATAAAAGGAAAAAAACAAGGAACACAGTCTGCGTGCTAAAATAAAGGAGGTTCTTAATTTATCTTTCTGTTCTATGAGTCCTAAGAAGGGACATTTATTGGCTCCAACCATTTGCCTTCAATGACATAAGCAGTATAACTTACTTTTGGTCATGAATACAGAAAAAAAATTTCTGTAAGTATTTAAATTGACCAAACTGAGGAAACTGCATGGAAACAAATCTGTTAGAAGGACACAATTACATGAGTGCTATAGATCAAGGGTAGTAATACTCTTATGCCACATGAACATAGACAAACATTCTATTCTATGTACTGCACTGTCAAATAGTTTTGTTTGAAGAAAGATCAGAATACAGCTTTGCAAATGTCTTGGGGAATGAGCAATGCAAAACAATGAAGGCTAACATAATTGAAAAGAAGTACTGCGATGCTCCATGCAAAAACTGAAGTGTCATAAATCATGCTGATGCATTATAAAAACAGCACCACTAAGTATTTGCTAGAATCGCAAGACTACACCAAAAAAGAAGTGCCATAAATCCCAGGTAGATGTAAATCATATTGATACCTTATAAAACAGCACCTCTAGGTATCTGCTAGAATGGCAATACTACACCAACAATTGTGACAATTTGTCATTAGGAAGAGATTAAAAGTAAGAGAAAGGAGAAGGAAGGCTCGTCTCCTACTCATTAGGCTCTGGGTTCCACAATTCCTACCAACCCCCCTCCCTTCCCCTAAAAGATAAATATGAAAATTTCACTTCTGCTACAATATTTTTTGTGTCAAAGGATCAGTACCTCAATTGTAACTTCATGATCCAACTGCACAGTAGGCGCTGGAGTGTAATCCATAGGAGGGTCTTGCCGAGGTGGAATCAGGTCACGGTCCCAACACACAAAATAAAGGTCTCCATCCAAATCGCTTCCAGAACATTCATTTGGATGAGGCCTGTAATTAACATCAATACATCTTATTGATAACTTTAGAATTAGAAAGAATCTTTCATAAATCATGTTATCCGGGTGTATTTAATTGTGCAGATAGTCTAGCTGGGTTTCCCTTGGGTGTGTTTAATTGTTGGGCATGGTAATGAAGGAATAGACGTTATGCGAGGAAATGAGATACGCAAAAATCAAAGGAATCAAATATTCCCCACCCCCTTTTGGATAAGTCCACCATTTAGCCGAGAAAAGATATAGTTGCCTATCCCTTTGTTTGTTTGGTTTTGAGATGACTGAACCCTTTTCTTTGATTACCAAACACGACAATACCAACAGATTTCACAAAAATCAAAGAAACATATATTTGATTTCTCAGACATACGCAGATCTATTACTGGATCTTAAGCCTAATTATATATTTCTAAAATTGTCGTTTTCGAGTAGATAATTTCAATTTCATAAATTTGTGAGGTTCTCTGTAAGAGTTACAAATAAAACATTATAAAAGATGTAAAATTGGTATTTACCTTCTTCCTTTCTGGGGAAAGACAACGCAGTCCACCATATGATGTAATGCTGGTACATCAACAGCTTCTAAAACACGAATGTCACCAGGGTGCAAGCATGGATTTTTTGCAACCACCACCTTATCCTTCAGAATGAAATTCTGCTCAGAGCCACTGTGGTAGTATGAAAGGGAATCGCCATAAAACTTCCTATGTCCAGCACTAGAGCACTGAACAAATATCTGGCCATACTCCAGGGTTCCGGTCTCATCCAGACATCCCATCATTAATCTTGCTTTTGGTACAAATATCCTTGTTCTAGTCCGCAAGTCTAGCAACTTTGATGCTCGGAAAGTTTGCAGCATCATTGAAAGAAATGGTTCAGAATTTGGCTTATACCCGCAGTTTAGCATCTCCTTGAGAATATTCGTATTCTCTCCGGGAGCCATTAATTCTAAAGCCTCGTGCGCCCTCAATGGATCAGTTAGAATACTGTCCAACTGGTCAACTGCGTCTCTTTGCTTCTTTTCAAAGGCAACATCCTTGACGCCCAACGTAGACAAAAGAGTGATTATTTGGCGATTTAGGAAACAAGGTTGATATTTACTCCATGCCAGAACATCTAACTTGGTGTTATTGGAGTCATATTTCATCATGCTGTCTCTCAGCGACAATTTCTTCGATGAATTGGGATCAACAGCAACAACACCTTTACAGCCACCATACCGAATTTGAAATGCAGAAGGAGTAGAACTTGTAAGGCCACATTTTTCAGCAACTCGACGTGCAAATTCAGCAGAGATTTTCCCAATGCCATCAGAAAAGATATAATTGTGAAAACCTCTTACCTCTATGTCAGGAATTATTTCAATTTCATGCCTACCAACATCGAGTGTTTCCGTCGAGGAACCGAAAGATTGACCCAGCCTGGCAGCATATTTCGCCACATTTCTGATCCTACTAAAATCACCCATCCATGCTCTTATATCGGCAGCAGTTAGCCCTGGCCTTGAAGCAAACATCCACAACGAATTTTCTTTCAATTGACTAGACGAAAAAGCAAGAAACTCAAACTTCTTTTCCCCAATAACTATGCCTTTTTTCAATGTTGTCAGTATTCTATCGTAAAGTTCAGTTCTTCCGTTCTCATTTCCAGGATTACGAGGCCACAAGTCTGTTGAAAACATTTTGTTCCACTCTTCATCAACAAAGGAAACGCGAAGAAAATTGTCAATATCATCCATGTAGTTGCGCAATACGCGATTAGATACATTGATCTCTGGACCCCAGAAATACACTTTGCATGGTGTGATTTGCACCCTCCGGACATATACCAACCCATCATCTAAAGTAAGAGTAGGTGACTTAGGAAGTTGCTGAAGCTTGGCATACTTGACGAACTGCTGTTTGAGCCGCTGCACAGGCTCATAGCAGCACTCTTTCAAAAGGTACAGATTCTCTAAGGCATGTTCTATGTATCTGACTTCTGTTTGTTGTGGATCAACCAACCTAAAGAAATCAGCATCTAGTGATGGCCCTGGAAGACATCCATTCTGCACTAAAAAACAAATCTTGAACAAGATGCTGTACGGCAAATATTGTCCATGGGGAGGACGCACAATTGGAGCTAAAAACAAGTTGTTTGAATAGGGAGAACCAGTTTCCAGCATAAATTGCCCGTAGCTTTCTTTGTAACAAGCAAAATAGTCACTGAAATTCGGAAGTTGAATACCGCGAGGGAGCTCCAAACATATGCCAGACGATTGGCCAATGCAGGATGAATGTGAAATCTGTCGTCCTGACCCACTGATCATCCGGAGTTTCCTTGAAGTAGCTAAAGCTAGATTCTTCAAGTTTCTTGAAAACCCGAGGAGCACCAAATAACTAAGTCATGAAGAAAAGAATATGCATGTCAAAAATCAACCTCACCAGCAATACATCACAATCACAATAGAATGGCAATAGAAATTCATTTGCACTACGAAAGCAAGGAAAGAGAGGAAGTGACGCCAGAACAGGCTGCATGTAAAAGCGGTTGAGATTTTTAGTGGGGGTAATTTGGTCATTTGATCACAAAAAAAAATGAAAAATAAAAGGAGAGCAACGGGTTAGCAACAAAACAAAAACAACAAAAATAGAAGAACCGGAAATCAACTCCGATTAGTCACCGGACGCCGGGAAGAATTCCGGACAGCGAGAGAGAGGGGGAGATAGATAAGGGAGGAAAGAGAAAGAAAAAAGAGAGAAAGCTAAGGAAAGGGAAACTAGAATGTAGCTCAATAAGGTCAGTATATATTAGGAATTTGTTTTATTATGATAGTTGTAGTGATTTACATGTAATTTTGGTGGATGTTATGCCATGAACTGGAGCAATTAGATTTATGTAGAAATTTAGGGTTTGGGTAACTTTAAGAATTGGGAAAAATGAGTAAGACAAGACTTGGGCTTCAATTAAGATAGGAGAATTTATTTTCTTATGTTCAATTGTTGATTATTATTTGTACATGCAGCTATGGTAGGTCCAAGAGAGGAAGGGGTGGAGGAAGGCACCTAGGAGGAGGTTTAATTCAAGAATTTTTTTTTTTTTGGCTTAATCTCCTTTGGAGGTAAATATAATACGTATTTCACACACACACACACATAAAATAAACAGAAATAAAGTGATTGTTGTGCATGATTAGATTGGTATTGATAGCACAATGTCTAAATGGATGGTTGCATGTTAAGTTTATAAGGTAAATACATGAATGACGTTGAATGGAACTTAATATTGATGTACATATTGTAGAACATATATTTGGAATAGTTAAGAATAGACATAAGAACTTGATAGATATGAATGAATGCTTGTGTTGACAAATTTGTAAACTAAAATTGTATGTGATTATTTTGAATTGTTGAAAGTGCCATTAAAGATCGGAAAGGATTGAATTGTACGTTTGACTTGGAAGAAACTCTATGTAAAACTAGCTAAAGTTAACAGGGTTGTTAGTCTAGGTGCACCTAGTATTGCCGGCTAGGGAAGTCCGTTACAGTTTACCCCTTCGCGGGACAGTTACCCCTGGCTGGATAGTTTATCCCTTCACTGGATAGTTTATCCTTCTTTTGCAGGACAGTTTACCTTTCATGAGACAGATCATGTTCTTCATAGTGTGATTTGTGTCAATAATCAAATGACTAAAGTTGCTTGTGAAAGAACAAAGATTAAATCAGCGATTGTTTTATGACATTGTATAGTGTGTCTACACATGGTTTGATAAAGTGATTTTTTGTAAGTGATCTTCTAGCATAATAATAAGAGAATAGACAGTTAGTTATTACAATCTAAGTGATATGCACTTGCATGGCATAATTGTGTGTGTAACGATTTATAATGTGTGTTATGTTTACCGAGTGTTGTAGCTCACCTAGATAATACAGCAACTAGACAACAAGGGAAGGATTGCATTTTCATTCGATTTGGAGGTACTATCCAGATATTTGTGTTTCCTTCGGGCATAAGATAAGATTATTATTTTGTACTTATGGCCATGTGGTATTGTACTTAGTATTGTAAATTTCACTTAGCTGCTCTGCTGGTAGTATTTTCAAAAACTGGGCTAGATGTATGAAGTTTTTATGGGATACTATCTTTGAATAGTTGAAATGTAAAAATGGTTAGTTGTTGAACAGGTACTTGTGATATATTGATATGGATTATGGCCAAGGGTCTAATCCTATTTATTTCTATGTTGAATTGTTTATGGTATGATGATGAGCTTGAAATGTGTGGTTAGTTATTGAATAAATTATTGATTGATGGATTGTTGTAGAGATATTGGAAATGTTTGGGATTTTTTTTTTTTGAGTTTTGTGCAGGTTGTAAATTTTTGGGAAAGCTGAAATATAGAGGAGCTGTTGCCGCAATTTCGTAAGAATTCAAAAGGAGATAAAGGCTTATAGAACCTTTGGTGGATTATTCCACTGTGGGATACATGCCGGTCCTGGCCTACATGTTTGGGTTGTGACAAAATGCATGCTAGTTATTCAGCATATGACTTGAACATTTTGGTTGGGTTTCAAGGTTCAAATCATGTTTAATACTGGTAGTATATTACAATTAGTTATTCAGCACATGACTTAAAACATTTTGGTTGGGCTTCAAGGTCCAAATCATGGTTAATACTGGTAGTGTATTACAACGTCCAAAATAGGGGACGATACAAAAAGGCATTGAACGAAGTACTGAAAACGTAAAAACTATGTTCAGTGACGGAGCAAGTAAAGAAGGATAGCAAGCTCTTTGCAAATTATAAATGCGTTATGTTCCGGATGATCCTGCAAATGAACAGTATGTAAATCTGTATTTTTTTTTTCTTTTGGGAGTGGGAGGAGGAGGAGAGAGAGCCCCCGCAGGGGTTTTTTTTTTTTTTTTGGAGGGGGGGGGGGGGGGGGGGGGAGGGGTAGACAACAAATGAATAACATGGTGCACCTATTAACAAAATATGTTGGTACCACAATTAACAACTTAACAAAAGCGAAATCAAAGACATTGGAAATTAAAATGTTTGATGCATGTACACAAAATGACTGTTTAAAACTGATGCTTATGCATTTGATTTTGCATCTTTATTACTTTAGAATAGAAGCCATGTTATTTATATTTTTGATGAAAAATCATAGTCTATATAAATTGCAACTAGCAGGCTAATGGCGACAATATTCCATGCTTGAATGAAGGGGAGATACATGCATACGATGTAGAAAGAAAATCTGAATTATTGATGCATGCAATGGCAAAGCAAGTGAACAAGATCTCAAAAATTGCTTCAGTTGCTTGAAAGCATATTCATTTAGCTAACGAGTGATCAGAGGACGAAATTATCGCACCATTATCTTAAAAAAAATTTCTAATGTAAGACCGGTATTCATGTGTTGCTCCAGATAAATTGAATGCTTAAAAAAATAAATTGACAACCTAGGTGAATTAGTAATTTTAGCAATAAAAAAAAAAAAAGAACTTCTGACAAACTTCAAGTCCAAAAAAAATATAAGAATCTACATGCTAAAATTCAATACCTATGGCAGAGGCTACCATCTGCCAAGTGCAATATTTATTGACGTGCAATATTTAGCACAACATGCTTTTCGACTAGCAAGTACCATAGTAATTTCTTGATGCAGCTGATGCTAGGGTTATTCAAAAAAACCCGAAAAATCGAAAAATTGAGAAAATCGATCCGTCCCAAGGGTAACCGAATCGGTTTTAGGTAGCGGGGTGGTTTGCGGGGTGGGTTATATTTTAATCGGGTCAGTTCGAGGTTTACATTTTTACGAACCGGCGGGTAACCGAATCAAACCGAACCGAAATGAGGGTAGTTATGTAATTTTACATGTTACTTATATAATTTCACATGTTAGTTTGGGTGTTCATTTGGCTATTTGTTGAATATTTATATTTTTACATTGATCGAAATAAGAAGATGAAGTTTGAAAGACTAAGTGATTATTTTCTTGTTTATATAGTTTTTGGTTATTTGTTGAATATTTATGTTTTTATGTTGATTGAAATGAAAAGATGAAGTTTAAAAAATAAGTGATTGTTTTCTTATTTATTTAATTTTTGTTTTTTTGAAGATTAAGGTTTTGGATGTAATTTAACTTTAAGATATTAATGTTTGTATTATTAGTGATTTAATAATATTTTGTAATTTTTCTTGTTTATTTTTTAAAAATATAGGTAAATTATTATGGATCGGGTTGGGTACCTGCCCTGTCCGAACTAGTTTTGCGGGTAATCGGAAGGCCGGGTACCCGCTACATGTGGACCGGTTTGCTGTTCGAATTTTTGCCTAACCGCAAAGACCAGTTCGATTCACATTTTTTGTCCATGGACCGGGTACCCGGTCCATGAACACCCCTAACTGGTGCGCTTCAAGAAAAAAATTGAAAAACCAAAAAATTAAGAAAATCAACTCGTTTCGAACTATAAAAAAAGATCAAACTGATTTCTAGTGCCAAATTAGGTATTAAATGTACTGGGTCTAGGAGTATAAATGAATCGAGCTGCTCGCGAGTAACTCACAAGCAACTTGGTCAAAAGTTTAATTTGAGTTTAGTTAATTCCGAACTTGAGTCGAGCTCGAGCGGTTTGACTCAATTGCTGAGTTAAATTCAAGCCTAAAATCTTCTACTCGAATGGTTGGTCGATCTATTCGAGCTTTAACTTAAGGATAATTTTGTCAAAATCATTAATATGAAATTAAAAAAATAAAAAAAGCATAACATTGTAAAAATCAATTCTTTCTTTTCTAACCTTTTCTTCTTCCTTGTCTCTTCTTCCTGTTTCTTCATTCCCTCTTTCTTTGCTTTCCATACTTTCAGATCATCACACAACGCCACAGGACGCCAGACAAACACATAGACACACACACAATCAAATACCAACACACACGATTTATTTCAAAGCATTTTGTTGGTTTTTTTGTGATGTTTTCTTGAAATGAAATAATGATATTTGAAACTTTGATTCGTACCTTTCTTGGTTCGATTGATATATATTGGTGTTAGAATCATGTTCAATGTATTCTCCTGATTATTTTGGTGTAAAAATCACTCTAATCGGAAGTGATTGAACATCGGTCAACGGCGACAATTCTCTTTTTTTTTTTGTGTTAGATCTATGGGTTTTAAGGCGTTTTTGTTCAATTCTAAGTTTAGATTTGTATTTTACGGGATAATACGAGTCTAGATACATAATTTGGAGTCAAAACACATCACCAGTAAGTCGCTGACGAGTCACCAACAGTGGCAATGGTGGCCTTCAGTTGGGGCCATCCAACGAGTCATCGACAGTGGCAATGGTGGCCTTTAGTAGGGGCCATCATTTTACAAATTAGATGTAGTTCTGGGACATGTCAAATATGTAAATTTTAAAACGTTCTGTTCTTTGTATATTCCTCCTCTAAAATTTTCATAATTTATAAATTGACCTCAAATTTTATAAAAATTAACAAAGTTAAATTTGAGCTCAAGCTTAAGCTCAAATATATGGAGTATGGCTTGAATTGAGTTCAAGCACAGAATCTACATATTTGACGAGCTCAAGATTAGTCATTCAGCAATCGAGCTCGACTCGATTATAACTTAGGATCACATAGCGATTCATATCTTTGTTAACCTGGGTACTGGCAGGTCCATCCTAAAGGCAGTTTTGTCTTCACTCATTAGGGTTAATCCTAAGTCATGACACCCTGTCTTTTCTCTCTCTCCCCCTCTCTGTGCCGGTCTCTACCTCGCCTCTCGCCTTTCATTCTCTCTCTGTCATCCCTCTCTTCTGTCGCCTCTCATCTCCACTCTCTCTCTCTCTCTCTCTCTCTCTCTGTCTCCGGTGGAAGTGAGGGATGAAATCAAAGGGGCTGTGGAGGAAATCAAATGGGTAGATAGGAAGATCTGGTGGTTAGACGTGGAGTGAAACGTTGGCAAAGGAATCTCCGAATTTCTCAAGACTGCATTTATCTTCCATTCTTTATCTTTGGGTAGCTATCAAAGTTCTGCAAACGTAGTACTTCTATTTCAAATTAACATCCCAAACTTTATAATAAAATGTCCATTTCCTTAGTAGCATTCTACTTACAGTATTACATTTGCCCTCATTTGCTAAGCTGATTCTCTAATAAACTTGTGTTAAAAAATTATCTACCATGTACAGACGGAGATCTGTTTAGGTGTCATTCTCTGATTTTCTTTTTTTCTTTTTTTTAATTTAACTATGAGCTTGATCTTACTCTGCATACAGCGCCCCTCTCTAATTAGCTTCTTCCTGGGTGCCTAAAGTTGGAGGAATGGTTCAAGTGAGGGGTTCACAGGTCGAGTTTTTGACCTATCCAAACCGTTTTTACGGGTTAGTAAGAGCTGTGTATGTTCAGTGTAGAAAATTTTGTTCATGTACCCGGTCTATGAACGCCCTAAATGCAGTTAACTTATTTCTCACACCTAATGAATTATTATGGATTCTTTCGGCATGACATCATCCAGGTATAAACAAGTGTTCTTTGCATAATACTGATGAATTGTTGGATATATATTTTTTTTGGTCAATTATTAACGGTATTCTATTTTATTTACTCCATGGAAAAAGCCTAATTAGATATAAGAAGAAACTGATAGGATTGAATCACCGTCAGACCAAATAAGTGCATATTAAAAACAACACAAATGTAATTTAGACAAATAAAGGGACAGGGGAAGAGACTACAGCTCGGTATTAACAAATTAAATATGAGCCCAACTACCACGGCAGAAGTAAGATATACTAAAGTTATGCAGTGAAACGGATGCCAAAAATTAAGGATCAAATAAGCAAGTGAGCTTGAGTGTCAGTACTTAAGTCCCATGGTTCTTCCCTTAAGTCAGCAATTGCCTTTTGGGTTGAATCGTGGATTTAGCTTAAGTCACTTTTCCCCTTTCCCCTTATCTCCTTGAGTGATAAAATTCTCAAAAAAAAATAAGCAAGTGAGCTTTATCCAAAAAAAAAAAAGCGAGTGAGCAAAGATACGTTGACCACAAAGAACCATGAAATCATTTATCTGAATAACCATACCTGTATGAGGAGAAACCTTGCTGCTTTACCACGGGATCGATGCAGTACGATCTGCCATATATTTTCATAGGACAGTTCAAGCTTGTAGTCAACAGAGAGAAACCGCAAAAAAAAGTACATTTTCTTCATTTCAAATCCAAATCCAACAGAAGCATTTGCCCCATTCCACAGCACTGAAAACTTATTTTCTGACACTTGACATCCAAAATTCAGAACTATTTGCTCCATGCGATGCTCATAGGTTCTAGGCCTGGGAACCAAATCATTGTCCATTTCCCAGGCCAACAAATATGACGAACCATAATAAAGGCCTCGGTCTGCCAAGGAGATGAATGCGTTCAGCACTTCTATCATTTGTGAATTGGACTTTAGCAAATGCTCTGCGTCCTCCTTTAGACTGCTTAACCTCTAAAGCACATACAGTTCCCTGACCTGTAATGCGTTCTAAAAACTTGGTCACTTTTTTTGCAGCCACAACACTGAGGAAATCCAAAAACGTGAATTGTCTTTCCCATCCGCTAATAGAATTCTGTATTAGAATGCAACTGCTATTTACTTCTGCAAATATCAGAACTTATAAATGATCAGACAACTGTTGATTGGCTATTAGTAGGAGTGACTACTTTGCACCTTCACAAATACATATACAAAGATACATTTACTATTGAAAGAGGTGCACAAGTGCAAAAAAAGACATGTTCATAGAGAGAATGTACTAAGCACGAGAAGGATAACACCATACGCTTATCCAAAATGCATCTTGACACCATATCCATTTTTGTCAATTGGCAAAGCTAAGATAGTTCGTGTTTGCAGTATGCAGGTCTATGTTTCAAATTCTTTTTCTTTTTCCACCCATCATCCCACTTTCTTTATATCAAGTTTGGATCCCCAAGCATCCAATACAGTTAAGAGACCATAATAGCATACCAGACCTAATAGAACCTTAAAAGTTTCAAAAGAGTGATTCCTGCTTCTTCCCTTCCAAATCATACAAACCATGAAAGAAAGACTGCAATAGAAGCATATATATATATATATATATAGAGAGAGAGAGAGAGAGAGAGAGAGCTCTTTTTTAATCAGTTACCACCATACACGTGCATCATTTTGCAATTTCATTATAACGAGAACAAAATAACAAGCAACAGATAATGTCATCGTACTAAAGGACAAAAAATTTGTTCTGTCAAGACTCAAGGCAGAGACATGAAAAAGATAAAAAGCTACACGAGTATGACAAATGAAAATCTTAATTTTCTTAAGATTACAAACACTAAAATGACAGAGGAAGGGTGAGGATCGAATAACAGAAAACTTTGGGAGGTATAATCTCAATCAATGGCTCCTAAATGACAAAAAATCCAAAGAATACCAACAGAGGACTATGCAGTTAGCATTTAGCAGAAAAATATATAAAATGCTAAACAACATAAATCCTTGAACAGAAATAGGTAGAAATTAAAGTCAAATTCTTTGCTTATCTCAAGACTTTGTCCTGCAATTTAGTAGCCAATAGATGCAAAATCCTCTATTTTAAGCAATCATCTAATTTCAAACGAATAAAAAAAGGATCAAAATACAATGCCTATGATACCATAATGCCTACTTCAGAGCGTTCTGTTGTATCTTTTCTTCACTTTTTCTGTAGCAAAACAATCATTCTACAGCTAACAAACAAGATGAAAAAAGCAAGAAAGTAAAAAAGCAGAAATTGTTTCTCAGAATTCAATTGAAACTACTAATCCCATCAACAAAATAACTAAAACGATACCATCTTTTCACATATTACTACTTGAATAACAACATATCCCTCCAACCGCCAAAGGGACTTTCAGGCAAATAAAAAGAATCCCAGAGAAAAAAACACTGATTACAACATTTCCAACAATGCATTAAGCATGAAACAGAAACAATCCTACAAGCACACCTACTCAGAGGATTCATGGCTTGATCAAAGTTAATCCTTAAGTGTCATTTTCTATCTGTATATAAAAGGGAAAGAGAAGGAGAAACTCACGAATGCAACAGGAGTTATCTCAGAAATTAACACGCGCTGCTTGAAGTAAGCAAGTGATCGTTGGCATTTTGATTGTTTATTTATAGATTATAAATATGCCTAGTGTGCGTTGTGTGTGAGAGAGTGTGTGACAAAGAAAGAATGGAGTCAATCCCAAGTCAATCTTCCTCCCTCCAGCAGAAGCAAGGAACTTCGTCTTTTTTTGTTTGTCCATTATTTAGCCAAACATCAGGGGACACGCTTTCACACTAGTAATACTACTGTTGTTTATCCACTGCAAGTGAAGTTGAGCAGGCAAGTTACGGTTGTTTTAGATCAGTCAAATTTGAATTTAATTTTAGGTATCAAGAATTTTTTTCAAAAAAATAAAAAAATTATTATTGTTGGCATAAAGAGTGTTTTTTTTTTTTTTAAACAGCAGATACAACTGGGCAAGTTTGTTAAAATATTGTTTGGAAAAAAAAAATTTCGGCAACTGTGAGTGTCAGAGGCCATTTTTTGAAATCCAAACGCGGCGCAGAATTTTTTTTTTTTTAAATAGCAGAGCGCCACGTTTGGGAATGGAAAAGTTAGCTTTTCCATTTCCAAACGCGGCACTATTGTTCACTATTCACTTTTTTTTTTTTGTTGCAGAAGATGTTTGGGTTTTTTGGTTAAGTTTTTTTTGGATTATTGTTTAGGTAGATTTATAGGATTTAAGTAAAAGTAATTCAAGTAGTTCAATATTTGAATTGAAGAATTTTAAATTTAGAAATAATAAAGCTATAGACACTAAATTTTGATATACCACTAAATTTTCTAATATCTTGTGGGCATTTTTTATTTTTCGAATGCGAAATCTGAGTTTTTAGAGAAAGTGTGCAAAAGTCTTCTGGCAAAATTATAATTTCAGCACGTAAACACCTTTTTCGCCAATTTTTTATTTTTAAATTCATATTTTATACCCTTGTACAAATTTCTAAATTTTGTAATTTTTCTGGATGAACCATTATTTTTCTGTGTATTACGTCAATTCAAGGGTAAAATAGTCATTTTTAATTTGTGAATGTCTTTTTCGGCTATTTTGGAATCCTAAATTCATATTTCATAATTTTAAGTATATTTTAAATTTGTGATAATTTTTCAGGTTAAAAAAAATAACGATTTTGCCTCAGGTACGTATGCATCATAGAAAAAATAGTTTTTGAACCCAAAAAATTATCACAAATTTAGAATATACTTAAAAGTATGAAATATGAGTTTGGGATTCAAAAATAGCCAAAAAAAGGCATTCAAAAATTGAAATGACTATTTTGTCCTTGAATTGATGTAATACACTGAAAAATAGTGTTCATCTAGAAAAATTACAAAATTTATAAATTTGTACAAGGGTATAAAATATGAATTTAAAAATAAAAAATTGGCGAAAAAAAGTGTTACGTGTTGAAATTACAATTTTGCCAGAAGACTTTTACACACTTTCTGTAAAAACCTGGATTTCGCATTCGAAAAATAAAAATGGCCCATAAAGATATTAGAAAATTTAGTGTGATATCAAAATTTGGTGTCTATAGCTTTTATTATTTACTAAATCTAAAATTCTTCAATTCAAACATTGAACTACCTCAATTACTTTTACTTAAATCCTATCAATAACCCAAAAAAACTTTAAACAAAAAACCCTAACGTCTTCTGCAAAAAAAAAAAAGAAAAAAAAAGTGAACAATGAACAGTGCATGAACAGTAGCTCTGCATTTGGGAATGAAAAAGCTAACTTTTCCATTCCCAAACGTACGTCGCTCTGCTATTTATTAAAAAACAAAAATTATGCAGCTGCGTTTGGCAAACGAGGTGCAATTATATTTCAAAAAATAGCTTTGACACCCACAGTTGCCAAATTTTTTTTTTCCAAACAATATTTTAACAAATTTGCCATACAACTTGTCCTATCTGACTTTATTTTCAATAAGGCAGAAATGAAGTGAAGAGAAATGGAAGCAATCGTTCCAACAATCAAGAGTCAGATTTGATCAAATGTTAAATTTGAAAAAATGTAGAATTCAGATTAATTGATCTACATCATTTTTAATGTACCTTGTAGCGCACAAAATAAACAGCAAAACACTCTATCTGGCCAATGGATTGACCATCAATGCCTATCGGTGTGACACTTGGTCGATACTAGGAATCTAGTGTGGATTCGGTGAAAGTAGCTGAGATAGTACGCAGATTGCGATCTAACTTCTTGGTCGATTGCTGTTCATCTTGCCTTGAACTACTCCAAGTTACTTAACATTCAAGCCTTGAACGATCCACTGAAGGTTGGAAAACTAAAACTAGAAATTAACGTGAATTGTGCAACAGATGGATGAAATTGAAAAAGTAAAAAAACTTGGGCAAGAGAATTGTGAAAATCTGAAATTGCATTAAAACTGAACATATTCACATCGACTAGAACCTGAAATACATCTACCGGAAGCCTGGAAATGCAAAATAAATTGACTAGAATTAATCAAAATACATTGACTAGAATTCATAATAACTGGAAAGCTAAAAGTCAAAACTAATGCTGAAATCTAAGAGAATGATTTGCTAAATTAAACTAAACTAATGCTGAAATCTAAGAGAATGATTGGCCAAAATTAAACCAGTGTTTTCAGAACCGGACCAGACCGGCCGGTTCGACCTGGTTCAACCGCGAACCAGGCCTGGCCATCGATCCGGTTCTGTGAAAAAGCCAAAAAAGCTTAATAAACCAGGTATGAACCGGTCAAACCCCTCAAACCAGGCAAAACATTGTGAACCGCCAACCGGCGAGTTCTTTTGATTTTCCAAAATTATTCAAAAATCATTAAAGGAAAAAAGCAAAACCTAACACAACTAAGCTATTTCTAATTTCTTCTACACCGCCGTTTCAGTTTGACTGCCCAAAACCCAACCTTTCTCATCCCATCGGCGTTGTTGCCCAAACCCCTTTCTCATCCCACCGACGACAACAAGCTCCATCTTTTTGCAATTTGTTTAGCTAAAGAGGCACATCAACTTTCCGATCCTACTGCCTTTTTGCCCAAAGCTCCCTCCGTATGCAATTTGTTCCTTTTGGTTGGAGAGGCTAAAATTATACAAAAAGGCACATCAATTTGCTGGAATTCTTAAGTTGCGCTCCAACTTGCAATGGTGAAAAATAAGGTATTTGTGTATGTGTAATGTTTGGCCTGTGGTGCGATCTAGTCTAGTTAGTTTCCCGATCTTCCACCTGCGTCTCTCCATTCTTGGGATTGAGCTGCAGCAGTAAAACCATATTGTTTTGTTTAAATGAATTAAGAAAATTAACGGCTAGCATGGTACTATAGTTGCAGCATAGTCAAGATTTTCGCATAGTAAAAAAAATTTGTCCTACAGCTCTATGTGAATAATGGGTTTCTATTGACAATTGTGAATTTGGTTATCTTTCATTTTCATCGGTTTAGTTTAATGATTTTTCTAGTATTGAGTGCTTTAGTTTAAAAATTCATTCCTATTCAAATGGCATTGTTTGGTTACTACGAACTAGCATTACCAAATAAAATTACAATTGTTGTTACAACCTATAATTAATTAGGTGATCCATTTGTCTTTCTAACAATATAATTCTTTTCATTTCATGTATTAGCAATTGATTTCCCGAAGGCTAAATATCAATTTGAAGAAAGAAGTAAAGGAAATCAATATGTAGTTGTTGTCAGGAATAATACTTGCATTTGGCATTTTTGTGGGTGTGGGTATATGTAGGGATGGGACTTGTGTGGTTTAATTATTTATCGATCAATAGAGAAGAAAGTGTAGTGCAGCTACTGGTTATATGTTGGGCAGGTATGTGCAATTATCATCAATAATTAGTTATTACGTACAAGAGGTTAATAAAGAGTGGAATTCCCAACCAAATGTGTAACTATTTTGTAGATCACAAGTTTATGTTATCTTACTGAATAAATGCTAAACCTGTCCATGATTTACTAAATAATAGTCTTATGAGATTTTGATTCCTAGAAGAAATATATGTGGGCTGCATGTGTGAAGGGACAAAAACTTCAAAATTTACAACTCCCCAAATACAATTAAACTATACAGCAGCACTGATATACCACATTGTGAGCATAAGAGCCAAAAATATCTCAAATAATACATGAATTACTATAAAAATATCTTGTTTATTAATATAAAAATTAATATACTAGAAAGATAAATGACTATACTTAGAAAAAAAAAAGATCTTATTACAACCCATAACTCTAATCCTATATAAAAATTAGTTAATCTCTTGATTATATGACAAAAAAAAATTACTTGGCTCCATAATTCATTTGTCATGTCAGATTTTGAGGAATAAAGTGATTATCAACATATTTTAACGATTGACTAAATAATTCTTTTATCTCTCTTATCATGGTTGATTTTTTTTTATTATTCTTCCAATTCAAGATTCTTACATACTTGCATGCTCACAGAATTTCATGCATGTAATATCAAATCCGTTAACTTGACTGTAATGTATACTAACAAGCAAGGAAAGATTCATATGTCAAGAAAAAAGACAGCAGTCAACGTGGAACTTCAAACAAATGAATTGTCAATAGATTTGTTGAACTGATGCATTCATATTTCCAGCATTATAACTGTTTTTCTTTGACTTTTAACTCGAGGAGTTGTTCTCCGTTTGGGTTGTTGGAGTAGGATGTAATGAAATTCAGGATCATGAATTGACTAAAGTTAGGATTATAGTTATGGTATCGAATATTATAAATGTCTTAACAATATTTTAGTTAATTTTAAAATGTTGATTCACAATAAATAACTAGGATAACTACTATGTTTCTTGTCTTCAATCTTTTTAAGTCCATTATTATTCCGTGACCTTAAAGCTTTTTGCATGACTTTTATATCATTTTTTGTGTTTGTAGGATCTAAATGTCTTTGATCAACATTGTTACAAGACATAGTCTTTTATTGGTTCATTTTGTAAAAATTAACCAATTATGTCTAAACTGTTTATGTTTAGGATAATGGATACTGCTACTGGTAGCAATTCACAATCTTCGATTGCAGAAGCTATGAGCAGTGGAGCATCATTATGTCAAAGTCACAGGCAAAAGTCAGATATAGCATGGAAATACTGTTCTGAGGGCGTGAATAAGCAAGGAAGAAAGACGCTGACATGTGGATTTTGTTTCAAAGTAATTGCTGGTGGTGGTATTCATCGTATGAAACAACATTTGGCAGGAGAACAGGGCAGCATTGTTCCATGTCCAAAAGTTGACCTAGCAGTGAAACTAGCAATGTTAACATCTATGAAAGAGAAGGAACAAAAATCTAAAGAAAAGAAAGGAGATTTTGGACAAGAAAATCCATTTCACCACACTATGCATGCATTTGACGGTGATGAATTACAAGAAATCTCTACTCCTCCAGTCAATGAGATTGGTGTATCTAGTAAAGGAAAGAGAAAAGCCGTTGCTCCAACAGGTATACGTGCATTTTTTAAAGGTGAGCGTGATACTTCTCAACCTACCATTAAGGCGTGTTTGCAAAGTAAAGAAAAATGGGAAAACACGGACATGGCTATTGCTCTTTGGTTTTACGATGCTTGCATTCCTATAAATGCCATTAACTCTCCATTTTTTCAAAAAGCTATTGATCAAATAGCATCAATGGGCCATGGGTATAAAGGTCCATCAGTATCATTCTTTGAGAGTTAATTTGTTGCAAAATGCTAAGAGAGATGTAAAATTAGTTGTTGATTCATTTCGAAATACTTGGGCAGAAACTAGTTGCACTATAATGGGAGATGGATGGAAAGACACTAGACAAAGGCCATTGATAAATTTTTTGATTTACTTGTCCTAAGGGTATTTCTTTTATTAGATCTGTCGATGCATCTGATATTGTAGCAAATGTACAAAACTTGTGTAATTTATTTGCTGAAATTGTTGAGATGGTTGGTCCAAAAAATGTGGTGCATTTAGTTACTGATAATGCTAGTAACTATAAGGCTGCTGGGGCTTTGCTGAATGAAAAATATCCGAGTAATTGTTGGTCACCATGTGCTGCACACTGTATCAATTTGATTTTGAAAGATATTGGCGAAATGAGTGATGTAAAAGCTCTAGCGTCCCTTGCTTCGACAGTGACTGTTTTTATCTATAATCACAAATTCACTTTGAATTGGTTAAGAAAGATGGTAGGGTGGAAAGAAATTATTCGTCCAGGTGAAACACGATTTGCAACTACCTTTATTGCATTAAAAAGTTTGTATGATCATAAGGATAGTTTGCAATCTTTGGTTACTAGTGGAGATTACAAAAAATGTTTGAAAATGGAAAAGGGAAAAGAGGTGAAGCAAATTGTTTTGGATGAAAGATTTTGGAATAACTGTTTGATTATAGTGAGAGTAATGGGTCCACTTATCCGTTTATTGCGTATCTGTGACACTGATGAAAGGCCTTCGTTGGGTTATGTCTATGAAGGCATGCTTAGAGCAATAAATGGGATCAAGAAGCTATTTAGAAATAAAGAAAGGCTATACAAGCCTTATATTGATATCATCAATGATAGGTGGGATAGGATGTTGAGAAAAAATTTACATGCTGCAGCATATTATTTGAATCCTGCCTTTCAATATGATAGTGCTACATTCTCTACGCATCCAGAGGTTATTAATGGTTTGCTAGACTATATTGAGACAAAAGTAGATTGGTGTAGCCCTGAAAAACTCTCACAAGAGATTGGAATGTATCGGGAACGGCAATGGCAGTTTTGGACGAAAACTTGCTATTCTTACTAGCAAGTCGGATCGACCAGGTAACTTATATTTCTTCAAAAATTTATGAATTTATTTTTTATTTTGATCTAATATGTTAATGTGATCATGGCAGAAAATTGGTGGAAGTTATATGGTTGTGATGCTACAAACTTACAAAAACTTGCGATTAGAATTTTAAGTCAAACAGCTTCTTCTTCTGGATGTGAACGCAATTGGAGTGTCTTTGAACGCATTCACACTAAAAAAAGGAATAGATTGGAGCATCAAAGGCTTAATGATCTTGTTTATGTGCACTACAATTTGCGTTTACAACATAGGTACAATTAGTTTCTCTTTGCATTTAATTTTCTATAATATACTACTAGATTTATAACTGGGGTATTATTTTACAGGAATGACCAGCGAAAGAGATCTTATGATCCCATTGATTATGAATCAATTGACAAAACGGAATTTTAGGGTCATAGAAGAAGAAAAAAATGGAGAGCTTGATTTTGAGGAACTGGAGGAAGAACTTGAAGAGCTTCCTAATGATGATTTTCAATCTCAACAAATTGAAGGTTAATTCTAAATTAAAATAAATATTTTTTACTTATAATATGACATGCTAAAAGTGTATACTTGAGTTTTTAGTTTTCTTTTAAGTATTGATTAGTCCATAATTATTTTATAATTTGTTTATCTAGATGATGAAAATGAAGTTGCGGAAGATATAGATTTGGAAGCATTTCAATCGTAGGCGCCTTTTGGATGATGATGAAGATAATGATTGGTAATTGAAATATTTTTACTACGAGTGATGAATATTAGCAATTAAATTTTTAGGTGTTTAGTTGTATTATTTTCTCTTTTGAAGTTTTTTTTTGTTTATGTGTTCATATTTTTTTTAAAGTTTGATGAAATTGAACTTATATATTTACGTTGAACTTTTTAACTTTTTTAGGTTAAATTGAAGAAGTTGTGAAGGCAATGATGTTCATGGGTGCTGTTGGCTTGTGATGACAATGAAGGGATTTTGTTATTGAAATTATTGACTTTGAGCATTAGTTATAAATTTCAGTACTTAGACTTCTTGATGCTTGTTTTGTATTCTCTTTAAAGTATGTGAGAGAAACTAATCATATAATTTAATTAGCATTTGAACTATGTTTATTAGTTTATTTACATTTGTAATGATTTTATGATAAAAAAAAAATTGTGATGATTTGAATGATTTTCCAAGGTTTCAAGCATCATGTTTAAGAATTTTCTTATATAATTGTGGGGAAAAAAATGCGGTTGAACCACTGGTCTAATTGGTCCGACCGGTCCGACCTTGAACCTTGCCTTCTCCGGTTCAATGGCCGGTCCGGTTTCTGAAAACATTGAATTAAACTAACTTAAAAGGAATTTGGGAATATGGATGCACTCTTGATGTCTGAGCATTTCGTCGTGGTCTAACGTTTCTTCTGGTATTTATAGATAAATATGATAAGGTCACTTTCTTTATTAGCCACTTTAATGTCTAGTAGTGTCCCATTATTTTAAATAACTTCTTACCACATTATACATATCCAATAGAACATGGATAATTATAACCACCCACTCCCTGATTTGTTGTGGTGTTGTCACACCAACGATACCAAAGTCACAAAATAATATCATAAATTTACACCGTGTATAAAATGAATGACAATGGTAAGCGTATAATGTACCATCTGCTAAAAGGCTTGTATATTGTTTGACAATTTCTTTTTTTGCTACAAAATTCGACAAACTAGGGTGAGTCAAACTGATTTCTATTTCCTAGTAATGCAGTTCTATGATATATGAATTTATCTGACAAGGTTTTATTTGAACTCCTAGTGGAAAGTTTTATTTGTTCTTCCTTAGACCAATCGGGTTAAACTAGTTGTTAAAAGCAAAAATTACAATCTTTAGAACCAAAAGTTTGGAACATCGGTAGTTTCAATTTTTAAAATTCGGATAAAAGTACATTTAATATCAAATGTTATTCTTTTTAGTATATTTGGTCCTATTGACCAATTTTGGCAAAATATTACCGGAATCCATTCACGTGATATCATGTGCCAATGGCCAAATTCTTAAAAAGAAAAAGAAAAAAAGAAAAATTTTTAATTGTAAATTATGGAAATTAACATTTTTTCTTTTTTCTTTTTTTTTTTTTTGAAATTTGGACATGGAAAAGTGAGTGTCATGTGATTGGATTCTGATAAGATTTTGACAAACTCAAGTCAATAGAACTAAATATACTAAAATATTAAAACATTTGATACTAGATCTACTTTTCATCCAAACTTTAAGGACTAAAACTACCAATGACCGAAATATTTGGTATTTAAACTATTCTTTTTAAAATAGAGCTCAAGCTAAAAAGAAGTACAAGGGGACGGACTTATAGGGGTTATTCTTGTTTGCTCAGATTTTGTAGAGGCTGCTCCTAAAAAGTGGATTGTGAAAAATTAGATTTTTTAAAATCTGACAAATATTTTTGTTTACTTAAAAAAATTGATTAAAAGCTAATTTTGGGTGATCTCAAAAAAAAATTATAAAAGTTGATTTTTTATAAACAATGACTACATTGTCCTTCAATATTGAATGTATGATATTTCAATAGAATAATTTTCGTTTCTTAACTAAAATTAAAATTGACAAATCAAATATTCCTAGCAGGCTTGGGCCCAAAAAGTCTTTCCCGATATCACTACCCCAAGAGTAATTTCTCATATTCCATTTGCGGGCCCTCCACTTGACATCCCCCTCAATTCTCACAGTCGGATTGTTGCCAAAATTTGCCCTAACACACCCGCCGTACTTCCTGTTAGATTACGATAGGGATGATTCCAAACTGGAGGAAATTGGAATCACACGAGGCAGAAATGGGGTGAAAGTTTCATCCCCAAATCGAACGTCCTAAATTAATGGGTTAGAAACTCTGCTCTATGGTGACCCATAAAAAAGGGGGCGATGAGGCTTCCTGCATATATGATTATTCTACTCAATAGATGCAAGAGAGAAGTGAGATAAAATTAGGTCTTGTTATTTTTATTATTTAATTAACTTTGGAAGGATTTTTTGTTGAGTAAAGATAGAGCGTTTAATCAGAATCAGTAAGCAGCCCTTGGGTAGATTCGTTTAATCAGAATCAGTAAGCAACAGTAAGCAGCCCTTGGGTAGATTATGAGATTCTCCTTTTTTGGCTATTAAAAAAATCTAGAATCTAGATGCAAAAGCAAATGAGAACGTTATAAAAACTGATTTTTAAAAATCATCAAAATATAAAAGTAGGTAAAATAATCAAACGAGAACACCCTATAGTGGGACTAGGTATAGTAGCTCGTTAATGTTCTAATCTGCCGAAATAGGCTAAAGGATTGAAAAATATTGTACCTTGTGCATCACGAATCATCTTATTATTTCCGTAATCAGGTTTATATTTTAAAAGGAAAAAATATATAGGACAAAAAAAATGGGGATAAAAAAGTATGATAGTATGAATAACATTCTACACACTCACAGGAGTTTCTTAATTATTAATTACGTTAAGCATATAAACTATATTGAAGTAAAATTAAATAAGGTAATAATTCCTAAGCAAGGTTTTTTTTTTTATTTTTTCAGTATGATGGCATATGCTTTATAAAAATGGAGAATTTGAATGTTATCACACTACAAATACAATTGAAAGGGTAAAAAAGGAAACTAGGTTACATATGGTTCCCATAATAGAAAGGGAAGAAAAGCAAAATATGTTACGTGTTGACCCCATACAATTAGCTAGGATGAATTATAGCATTAAGAAAGTGAAAGTTAGAAGTAGATCAGGAGTAGCTTAAAATGTTGAATACTTGACAAAAAAAAAAAAAAGGTTAAAAAAGTGAAAGTCTTTTGTTTAATTTATGGTAGAGTATATTAAGTACTTCTTTACTTCCGAAGAAATAATTTCAAAGCCACTAGGCCGGGGAGACCTTAACTTTTTAGGTCTCCCCTGTTGCAGGAATAGGGATTTGGATTTACGGGAAAAGAAGGTTGGGTCGATTTTAGCAAATAGGTTTGGGATTCACTCAGCATATTATTTGGAGTCTCATCCCATTTGTATAAGGTAATATACATTTATAATATAACAATGATTACTCAAAAAAAAAAAAAACAAAAAAAAAAGATACTATCTTAAGCATCCAAAAGAAATAATTAAAAAAAAAGTATACTTTGATGCCGGAGGTAGCTTAAGGTCGAACAAGGATATATCATCCAATGGCCAACTCACAACGACTAATTATATATAAAGGTAAAACCCAACCTCCACTGCCTCTCACATGTCACCGTTTGATTGGTTGGGCCCGTCTAGTAATAGTCATAGAGGAACTTTTGATGTTGCGACTTATAGTTTCTTGTTGGTCTAAGAGGCCCTTTGAGTTTTTATTTTTATTTTTTAATTTTCATTCCTTAAAAGTTTTTAGGGATTGGAATCTCTGCTGTTGCAACAACTAATGAAAAATTAAAGACCTAAATCGGTTGCATAAAAGTAGTCACCTTTAGATTGTTAATTTGAAATTTAAATACTTTCTTTTTGTACGTGAATTTGTAGAAGTTTTGGATTCAATTTTTTTATTCTGTTTATGGATTCAATTTTTTTAATTTTGTTTAACGTTCATAATTAGCCCAACTTTGTCATACAACTAATACTAATTTGATATTGGATCTATCATGGATACTATGCTAAGAAATATAAAAAACTAATGAAAAGTAGAGAGAAAGTAGACAAGAAAGTGAGATTCTTTATTCACTCAAATAAGTTGTGTACTTGATACAACAAGGGGTGACCCCTATTTATAGGGAGAGTACAGAATAGTTTTAGATTATATCAGCTAACTATGAGATAATGATAAGACATCATCAGCAACTAAGAGATAGTGATAAGCTATTATCTAACTAAGGGATAGTGATAGACTATCTAATTGAGAGATAGTGATAGAGTTTTATCACTTAAGCAATGAGATAAATGTGATAGACATCCACCATTATTATCTCAATTATCTCATATTAGACGTCTATTTCACAAAGAATAGGCCTCGTTAAAAACTTAATAGGAAAAACCCCAATGGGGAAAAAATCCTAATGAAGGAAAAAAAAATACACTATTCTTGTGCCTAATTTCTCTCCCTAATCCAAACATCAAATGGGATCTTTCAATCAACTCATTCTGATATTCTTCACTAATTTCTCGAATGTTACAGTCGGCAATGCCTTGGTAAATAAATCTGCCAGATTATCACTTGAGTGGATTTGTTGCACATCGATTTTACCATTCTTTTTAAGATCATGAGTAAAGAAGAACTTTGGTGAAATGTGTTTAGTCCTATCTCCTTTCATATATTCTCTCTTCAATTGAGCTATGCAAGCTGCATTGTCTTCATATTATATTGTTGGAGGATTTTCCTCTTCAGGGGATAACCCGCAATTCTTTCGGATATAGTGGGACATTAGCCTTAGCCAAACACATTCTCGACTGCCCTCACGAATTGCTATTATTTCAGCATGATTTGATGAAATGGTAACTATTGACTCTTTTATAGATCGTCATGAAATAATTGTACCACCATTGTAAATAAATAACAGTTTGAGACCTGGCTTTGTGGGTTAGATAAATACCCAGCATCACTATAACCAACCAATTCAGGTCGAGAATTATACGAATAATACAGGCCAAGATCAATTGTGTCTTGGAGATAGCGAAAAATATGCTTAATACCATTCCAATGTCGTCTAGTAGAAGAGGAACTTAATCTTGCTAATAAATTTACAGCAAATGATATTTCAGGTCATGTACAATTACAAGACACATTAATGTTCCAATTACACTGAGATATGATACTTCATGATCAAGTATCTCTTCAACTTACTCTTGAGGTCTAAAAGGATCCTTAGTAGGATCAAGTGACCGGGCGACCATTGGGGTTCTTAATAGATGTGCTCTATCCATATAAAACCACTTTAATACATTTTGGGTATAAGCAATTTGGTCAACAAAAGTCCCATTATTCAAATGCTCAATTTGTAAACCAAGGCAAAATCTAATCGTTCCAAAGTCTTTGATCTCAAATTCTAATTTCAAATATTCAACAGCATTTTTGCAGCTCTTCACGAGTTCCAATCAAATTGAGGTCATCAACATATACTGCAATGATTACAAAGTTTGACCTATTTTTCTTTATAAAAACACATGGGCATATTAGGTCATTTACATAACATTCCTTGAGTAAACAGTGACTACGGCAGTTATACCACATACGCCCAGATTGCTAGAGCCCATATAATAATCTTTGCAATTTGATGGAATAAATTTGTTTAGAATTTGATTTACAAGCTTCAGGCGTGTTAAATCCTTTAGGGATTCTCATATAGATATCATTATGTAACGTCTCATATAAATAAGCGGTAACAACATTCATTAAATGCATATCAAGTTTTTCACGCAAGACTCACAAGATATCGAAATGTAATTCCATTCATTACTGGCGAATATGTCTCATCATCATAATCAAGCTCAGGTCTTTGTGTAAATCCTTGGGCTACAAGTCTTTCTTTTTATCTTATAATTTTATTTTTCTCATTTCTTTTTCTCACAAAGACCCATTTATATCCCACTAGTTTAACACCCTCAAGTGTTCAGGACTACAGGTCCAAAAACTTTTCTTTTATCTATCGAATCCAATTCAGAATTGGGTTGCATGTTTCCATTTTAGCCAATCATTTCTTCACCGACATTCATCAACCGTTCTAGGTTCAGTGATCCTCGTTATCTTTCATAATATCAAGTGCTACATTATATGCAAAAATATCATCAATAGTTATTTCTTTTCGATTCTAACCTTTTCTCGTAGTGACAAAACTTGTTGAAGTTTTTAAAATATCATTTTCTTTAGGTGTATGCTCTTCAGGAGCTAACTCTTTAGGAACAACCTCTTCAGGAAGGTTGAATTTTATCACTATTATTATTCAATACTCTTTACTTTCGAGAATTTTTATCTTTGAAACTGATGGGTCTACCACACTTTAGGCGTGCATCAAATTCATTAGCACTTGTAATTTGCCTTTCTGGGATAACAATGTTAGTAGGGACATTCTCAGCCGGAATATATGATTTAGTAACTCTTTTGGAATCATTAAATGCATCTAGTAATTGATTTGTAACTTTTTGCAAATGTATAATCCTTTGAACTTCTAGTTCACATTGTTGTGTACGAGGATCAAGAAAATTTAATCTTATTTTTCAATTGATTTCCTTTTTTAGTTGATCTTGTCCTCTCCTAATGTCTGGAAATGTGATTTGTCAAATGACAATATGCAAATCTTACAGTAAATAAATCACCTGTTAATGATTCAATATATTTGATAATCGAAGGTGATTCATACTTGACATATATATCGCCAATCTTCTTTGGGGGCCTATTTTAGTACGTTGGGGTGGTGTAATGGGAGCATAAACCACACATCTAAAAATTATCAAATGAGAAATATTGGGCTCATGATCAAATGCTAATTGCATGGGGGAAATAGTCATAATAACTAGTCGGCCTAATTCTCACTAGCGTTGCTACATGTAAAATTGCATGTCCCCAATAGATAAGAGAAGTTTAGACCTCATTAATAATGGTCTAGAAATTAATTGCAACCTTTTAATAAATGATTCTACTAGTCCATTTTGTGTATGAACATGAGCTACAGGACTTTCAACAGTTATTCCAATTGAACATGCAGTAATCATCAAATGTATGTGATGTATATTCACCAGCATTATCTAAACGAATTTTCTTAATTGGATAATCAAGGAATTGTGCTCGCAATTTAATTATTTGAGCAAGTAGTCTCGCAAATGCTTGGTTGTGAGTAGATAATAAACATACATGAGACCATCTAATTGATGCATCAATTAGCCCCATAAAATATCGAATTAGTCCACTTGGTGGATCTACAAGGCCCACATATGTCTCCTGAATCCGTTCTAAAAATTTAGGAGATTCAACTCCCACTTTGGCTGGATGATGGTCTAACAATTAATTTCCCTTTGGAGCAAGCAACACATGAAAATTCATTTGTTTTAACATTTTTTAACCTTTCAATGAATGGCCATGTGAATTCTCAATTAGTTCGCCTCATCATTGTACAACCAGAATGCCCTAAGGCAATCATGCCAAATCATAAATTCATTGAGATTAGTAGACTTCTTGTCTACTAGGTGATTAATTTCAGTTGCACTTATTTTTGTATAATATAAGCTAGAAGAGAGCAAAGGCATCTTTTTTTAATATACATTTCTTTCTAGAAATGGTATTTATAATTAATAAATATTCTTCATTTGTCTCATTCATTGTCTCAATATGATATCCACTTCGGCGGATTAATAAATTTCGTCGAGTTTGGGAGAAAGTAGTGCATTACTTATGACAAATTTGCTTCCATTAGGAAGGAATATAGTGGCTCTTTCGAAGCCTACTATTAATTTAGTACTACCACTTATTGTAGTACTTTTATTTTTCAAGATAGTGTGAGTAGTAGCACTATCAATGAGACAAAAATTATCACCATTATTTGATCCCAAATTTTTCGCATTTGTTTCTTGAAAATTCGACAAGAATTCCCAAGCAGATGTCTAGTGATTGATCCAACACCAGTAGAGTCTCGTGCTAATAATGTGTTATAAAATTAATACTAATATGATATTGAATCTATCGTGGATACTATGCTAAGAAATATAAGAAATTAATGAAAAGTAGAGAGAAAGTAGACAAGGATATGAGATTCTTTATTCACTTGAATGAGTTGTGTACTTGATACAAGAGGAGGTGACCCCAGTTTACAGGAGGAGTACAGGAGACTTTTAGATTACATCAACTAACAATAAAATAATGATAAGATCTTATTAGTAGCTAAGAGATAGTAATAGACTGTTATATAACCAAGAGATAGTGATAGATTATTATCTAATTGAGAGATAGTGATAGAGTTTTATCACTTAGGGGATGAGATAAATGTGATAGACATCCACCATCATTATCTCAATTATTTCATAACAAACTTGTTTTATTCTCAAGCAACAACAAAAATTTTGCTAACTAAAAATTATTTTCCAAAAGTTTCTCATGGCAAAGAAATGAATGAGAACTCTCTCTCTCTCTCTCTCTATATATATATATATATATGCACTTGTATGTATATATGTGTGTACGTACGTATGTATGGAATTTTGTTTACTCACATTAAATTGAGTATCTCTTTCCTACTAGGATTGGAAATCCTATATTTTTCATATTCGTACGATTGAGTCGAGAGTTACTTCATGCATTGCTTGACATAAAACAAATAGTGGATTTGTTTTTGGCTTTTCTGTATTGTGGTTTTTATACGTCCATGCAACTCAATTCAAACAAGTAACAAATCAAAATATTAGATTCATCTCATATATCAAATCATATGTGCGTGAGTCCATATGAATATATATGTGTGTGTGTGTTGGTGTATCTATATGTATGTTTGTATATGTATATGTATGTATGTATGACATACATAATTAAGGGTGTGTGTGTATGTGTCCAAGTTCCTTAATCCACAACCTGTTTTACTCCCTCTCAACCCAATTTTCAATTTTCTTCAATACATGTACAATGTTGTAGTTTCTTTAGCAAGATAGATTATGACTAATAATGAATATAATAGAAAATAGGGGAAAATTTAAAATTACTTGTTAATGTTAATATAAAATGGAAGTAAAATTAAATTTGGAAATAACAATAATCATTAGTCATTTCAAACTATTACAATTGGGATAAAAAAATGAAAATTTTGTTTGATTTATAATAAACGAAATAATGACATCTCTCCCCTTCCCACTGAAACCCATTTTTCAATTTTCATTAATGTATTCCGCCTTCTTATTTGTTACTAAAATTAGATGGTAATGAGGACATAATTTTTTAACATTATTGAATTTAAGAAAGAGACAGTAATAATATCTAGTAATAATTTATATTAAAACTTCAATAGATAGTCAAAAAGTTGAAATATTAGCCACAGTATGTCAGCAGATATATTATTGTTAAGATATATGAAATTGACTAAAAAGAAATTGATTTGAAAATGTATAATCACTTGAAGCAAAATTTGTAAATCCAAACAACATTGGATTATTTTTTGACTAAATGATTCACAAATCTAATATTAAATAGTAGTTTTTAACCGCTAAAAGAATGAAACACATGAATAAAACTTGGAGGTAATAAAAGATGTTATGAGAAAAAGAAATTATACTTTTACTTTGGAGTTTTCAAGGTAAAAAAATAAAATTGCTGGAAGATGTTACATGTTTAAAATTGTGTTGGAAGTATATATTCCAAATATACCATTCTTTAATTCAGGATTACGAATTGTTAAGCATGGAATATATTATGCTTCCCAAATTTTATCCCTAAATTGATAGCCTTTCTTTTTTTTTCTTTTTTTTTTTAATTTTGGGCGGGGTTTTCATATTACAATGGTAGGTAAGTCTTTAGTACTATATGGAAATTAATAAATAAGGGTTGAAGGGATGTCAAATATTTTTTAGAGCTTTTTATATTTTGTGTTCTGAGCACAAAGTTAGAACACAAAAATAATGGGTTATGCCTACTATTAAAATTTTAAAATTACCATTTAACCCCTAAATTATAGACACACTCCACGAAAAATTACCTTTTTGCAGAAAAAAGTGACACCATATCCATCTTTGAATTTAATACTCCATATAAAGTTATGTAATTTTCAATCGTATGTGAGAGTATTAAAGTCCTAAATTTTACACTCTAGAATATTATGTTATATGTGTTTACAGATGTGTGTGATACTACTACTAGCCCTAAATTTAAAAAAAAGTAAACATGATATAGGTTACATGGAAATTATCAATTTTCACATATAAAAATACTCGTGCCTTATCATGACGCTAGCTTTTCTTTCAAGAAATTAGTCGCCACGATACAATAAATGACTTGAGCTAGGGCTTCTTTTTCGTTCCCCTCATCTTTTTCTCCCCATTTTCCCCCTGTATACTAGAACAACCTATGGCTTCCTCCGCGATAGGGCGTGGTCTTCCAAGGTTTGCGAAGATCGTTTCCGACCAGTTGGGACAAAATGGAAGAACGGCAACAATCAGAGCGAGGAATCTGTGTACATCTCCTAATAAGGAATGCTCTAGTAACTGCAAGGCTGAACTGGAACTTCTGAGGGCTAAAATTGAATCATCCAATAGACAAATTCTCGGAAATCAGACTACTATATTATGGGCTCTTGTAATTTTGCTTTTTAGGGTTCTTTAGTGCTGTTGAGGTTCATGTCTCCTAGGGAAGTATTAGATCGAAATTAGAGGATAATTTTGATCTTTAAATATGTTTTCTTTTTTTTCTTTTATTTTATTTGGGAACCTTGGTTTTTGTTCATGCATATTATAATAATTGGATGATTTTCTTTCGACTTGGTTTTTGTTATGTTGCTATGGTTGTCCTGAAAATGAAAAGCTATGCAGTAGGTTCTCTTTTTTTTTTTTTTTTTCTTTTTTTGTGGTGAAGGTTAGACTTTTTAATCTAAGTATGAAACTTGATTTTGTAGTCCTAGTTACTTTTAGATTTACAAGTTCTAAATTATAAAATTATAGCATATGGGTACCTCCAGTAGTAAAATTTGTTCCTAAATGCATTGCAAATAAAATCAAACAAGCACATTTATTATTTTAAAAATTCATGTTTTCGAATAGTGGTTGGATCGAATTTCACTAAAACCCACTAGATACTGTTCATTGTTCATTGAAAGGGGATATTCCTCTGCCGTGTAATTCTGCTCTTCATTAATAAAGTAAAATTTGACAAAAAAAAAAAAAATAAAACAAGAATTTTACTGGTTTTTTGTTCTAGCATTGGCCCTTAATTTACTTTTATGTGATGGATAAAATGCATGACGTTTCAAAAACCATAAAGCAATATTGAATAACAAGATACTACAAAATTAAACCTGAGATCACATAACATTTAAAGCTAATTCGTTTTGTTAATTGTACATTCATTAGTTACATGCCTATTGGATGTACTGTGTTGCAACGAATAAAATCATTCACAATTTCCTCCAACAACATAAATGGCAGGTGGTTTAGGTATTTCGTAACTAAGCCTATAGAATGTTAGGCAAATGTTTACCAAAGAGTTAGTAAGTTGGTGTGTAACACCCATGTGTTATTTACCATATAATAGACCAATAAAAAATGAATTGATGTTCAAGAAGAGAAAAATCTAATGAAAGAGCTAGTGTACTAAAAAAACCTAAGACGAAATTCTCTCAAGTGGTCATAGAAAAGGTTTTTTTTTTTTTTCAAAGCATGAGTGCTCCACTAATACTATATTATTCATATATGATGTTTGCACATTGTGTGTGTATGTGTGTGTGTATTAGACTTCCTCTTTAAACCAATAAAAATAATATATCGACCACTTGCAAATAATTATTTCATTGGAAATTTAGCAAATGAGAAGGAAAAAAAATAAAATTTCGATGAATCCAGGGATAATCTGCTAGAGTTGATTCCTTTCTATGTCACGGATAACTGAATTGTATGATAAATGAACAAACCAATTTAAAACCACCATAACAATACACGTAGAACCTCAGAAATTATAGGAATTGGGAGATCAATAGAGCACACTCGAGATAATTTACACAAATAAACATATGTAGAGGAATAAATCAAAAAAGTATTAATTAAATAATAAGAACATGAATTCCATCACTCTTCTCAGTGATTTGACCAATTGATTACCCAATTGATTATCTAAATTACTACGTAGTCAAATATCATAAAATTGATTTGACCAAAAATTGACAAAAACATTATGACTGCAGACACCAAATTTTGATACACTTTTTGTAAAAATATGCGTGTTACTTTATTTAGGGGGTATTTTTATTTTTCGGGGGTCGAATACAATTTTCGTGTATATTATGTCTAATTCGTCACATCAGGGGCAAAATGGTAATTTCACCATGTGAATATTATTATATTTTATTTTATTTCCTAAATACATAATTTTACTATTTTTTATCATTATTTATGATTTTAATGATTTTTGGGAGTCATTTATTATTTATTTAAAATTTTAATATTTTAAACTTAATGGCATGTTGTCCAATGCACTCTTTTACGAGAATTTTCAAGTGAAAAATTTTATATGTGCATTTTGTATATTCATAAATTTTTTGTCAAAATTACATAATTTTTGGAGGTCATTTAAGTATTTATTTAATTTTTGTCTTTTTTGTTTGTTTAGGGCACGTTACCCAAGAATGCATATATGTTAAAATTTCTGAGTGAAAATTTCAGTATACATATTTTTGTGTGATAATATATTTTGTGTAAAAATTTTGTGATTTTTAATGGTCATTTTGTATTTTTATTTTTCTTTTCATAATTTTGTTACATATGACACATATTCAAATATGTTCTTATTATTAGAATTTTTGTATAAAAAATTTTATACATGCATTTTATGAATTTATAGATTTTTCATAAAATTTTCATAATTTTTCAACACTATTTACTATTTATTTAGATTTTTCATTAAAAAAAACTGTTACAGCAGCAGAAAAATTCCACCAACTCCCCCTGCAAAAACCAGATTTGAGGGGATCTTGGGTAGATTTTCTTCCCAACTGATACACACACACTTTCATCTTCTTCTCCCTCTGGGCTCTCACAGACATGGCACACAACTCACACCATTCTCTCCCTCTCTGCTCTTGCTCACACCTGCACATTCACGCAAGAACACACCACAGACATTGCACATCACTCACTCATTTGCACACACACACACCCCTGCAAATACACTCACGCACATCACAAACGGCACACACACTCACACACAGACACCACAAAATTTCCACCAACACCACCGTGGTTCCACCAATCAACAACCAGGAGCAACTCCACACTGCACTCAAAGCCTCCCCTGAACCACCGTCCAGCTCGCCGAAGATTGAACCACCGCCATCTCCTCGACCAAACAGGTAGTTTCTTGTACTTCTTCCTACTCTTTTGGTATAACTTTATCTTTCTTTTATTTTGAAATTGTGTTTAACTATTAGTAGCTTTGCTATGGATTTAGAGGATTTAGGATCTGAATATAGACTTGGAGAGAGTGAGTGAAGATGAAGAGAGAAGACTAGAGAGTGAGTGACAGGAAGAGAGAACAAAACCGAAGAGGGGAGAAGCCGAAGAGAAGAGAGTGAGTGAGAAGAGGGAGACCGAAGAGAGAGGGAGGCTGAAGAGAGAAAAACCAAAGAGGAGAGAGTCCAAAGAGAGTGAGTGAGAAGAGGGAGACTGAATAGAGAGGGAGGCCGAAGAGAGAAAAACTGAAGAGAAGACTAGAGACCGAAGAGAAAAGAGGCCAAAGAGAGTGAGTGAGAAAGAGAGAAAAACCGAAGAGACGACTAGAGAGATTGAAGAGAAAAGAGGCTGAAGAGAGTAAGTGAAAGAGAGCAAGCCGAGGAGAAAAGGAAAAATCGAAGAGAGGAGAGGCTGAGGAGAAAGGAAAAACCAAAGAGAGGAGAGGCCGAGGAGAGAATAAAAACCGAAGAGGGGGAGACCGAAGAGAGAAGAGAGACCGAAGAGGAGAGGCCGAAGAGAAAAGAAAAACCGAAGAAAGGAGAGGCCGAGGAGAGAATAAAAACCGAAGAGAGGAGGCCGAGGAGAGAATAAAAACCAAAGAGGGGGAAACCGAGGAGAGAAATAGAGACTAAATTTGTTGAAATTGTGAATTTGCAAAATTGTAAATTTGTCCCTTAAGTCTTGCTGAAATTACGTCTTTGCCCCCTAGGTTTGCTCTAATTTTCATTTTTACTCTCCAAGTTTGCTGGAATTGTATTTCAGCCCTTTAATGTTGATGAAAATTGTAAATTTGGTCCCTCATGTTGCTGAAAATTGCATTTTTGTCCCCCAACCTTGCTGAAATTTTATTTTTGTCATTATGCTTTGCTGGAATTACATTATTACCCTCCCACTTGCTGGAATTTTGGTTCTAAGTACCAAACTTGCTGGAATTTATTATTTCTAATTTCCTAAACTTGCTGGAATTTTAGTTTTAAGTCCTATATTGATGGAATTTTTATTCTAAACCTTTTTGTCTTGCTGGAATTTTGTCTTAGGCCCCATTAATTGCTGAAAAATGTATTTTAGTCTATTACATGTTGCTGGAATTTGTTTTAGATTTCCATGATATTGCTGGAATCCATGTTTGAATCTATCAATATTGCTGGAATTTTAATTTTAAGTATCATACTTGCTAGAATTTATTGTTTCATTCCTCCCACTTGCTGGAATTTTAATCTTAAGTATCATACTTGCTGGAATTTATTGTTTCATCCCTCACACTTGCTGGAATTATTTCTAAGTCCCTTAAACTTGCTGAAATTTCATTCCCAAGTCTTATGTTCACTAGAATTTTTATTCCAAGTCCCTAACTTTGCTTGAATTTACATTTTATCCCCAATTCTAAGTATTTCATATTTTTATACTTTAAATAGTGATACCTTGACATGTTTGTTCATTATATTAGCAATTTGTACCAAGTTTATGAATGGGAGATACCTCTATTACCCTTTTTTATTTCTCTTTATGTGCTCATATGTGCTTCTATGTTTTTTTCAATGTGTTTTTCTTTATGTATTTTTTAGTGTTATTATTTTATTTATATGTGAGCATTTATTTATGTTATGTTATTCATTTGAGTTTAATTTTAGTTATTCAAAGGAATGTAATAGATAGGTAATATTCTAATTTAACGAAAATTTTGTACTTAGATAGTTAATGTAATAGATAGTTTATATTTTCATTATTTAATTAACAAAAGCTTTTGTATTTTAGATAGAAAATGTAATAGATAGGTTAGATAGGCTGTTTTGATTATCTTTTTCCATTTTAGATTGTAATTAGGTTTTTCTCCTGTGTAATAGTTAGGGCTCTTGTGTGCTATGTGTGCTATGTGCTCCTATGTGCTATTATTTGCTTTCACATGATTATTGCTTTAATCTATGTTTTATTTATTTACTTACTTGTTATAATATATGTGTATCGTCGCCACACTAGTCCAACGCTAGTTGTGGTTAATTTCGGTTTCTTCGCTAGTCTAACGCTGGCGGAGAATTTCTGGAAAATAGGCTAGTCCAATGCTAGACCTTTAGGTCATTTTCGTATTAAAATCATTTCTCGTATGCATTTCATGCTATTTCACACACATTTTCTCTTTTTAGGCCTTTTCCATTTTTGTATGATTTTTGTATATACTTTATCACTTATTATCTATCTTAAACAAATGTTTAGTGCGTAACATTTAGACTCTACTACACATAGAATCTTAGGTCATTCGTGTGATTTTTTTGACTAAGAAATAATCATCTACTTACGTGGGAAGCGGTGGCGTACATGCCGTTCCCCCCTCCGTGAGTAGGCTAAGTCACGAGTCTACTAGTCCCCCGTACCCGTCATGTTGCATCCCCATTTTCGTTGTTCACTTAATATCTATATTACTATTTTCCTTCTCTTTTGTATTCCATTTTGCATTCATACTCGTGACTCCATCGAGGTCTAAATTCGGGTTTCGCAATTAATGCGATAATTCCGACCAAACCTCAATGGAACATTTTGTCCCTTAACGATATCTATTTTTTTAGTCTAGATTGCATTCATATAGTTGCATCCAAACGTGATAAAATCCTAGGGTTATATTAGGAAAATTTGAACTAAACCTCACAACTAGTTTCGGCTAGGTTGAAAGGGTGCCTTAGGCGTGAGCCTTTGCCTTCCCTTTCTTCAACTGTGACTCTCGAACCTTTTTCTCTTGTTTTCAAAGACCTGGAGTTGTCAAAAAAGGGTTTTCTTGTTTTTTCTTTCATTTTTCTCAAAAATCATTTTCTAAATAAATAATTCTTGATTTCTTACCTTTTATAAAATACTTTCTGGTGACTTGGTACACCAAAACTCAATACTAAGTGGCGACTCCTTTTTCACTAAAAACCCTTTTTTAGACTCTATTTTCGGGCTAAAAATCGTCGCATTTTCAAAGTCCCATTTTAGGCCCTTTTCTTTTTGTTTTTCAAATAAAAGCATTTTTCTAAAAAATTATTTATAAAAACCTACACTCTTTTTCTAATAAATAAACACAACAATAATTCCCTTTTTCCGTCTTTCAAAAAATAGGGCGCGACAGTGCCAACTATTAGAATTAGTAGGCCAGGTTTAATATACCAACATTGAATCTCTTGAACCATATTGTCTGTTGATTCAGTTCCAATGCCATCATAAACAAAATTTTTATTAAAATTTCAGCAACACCAATTTGTAATTTTTTTTACAAATCTCTAGTTGGTAGTAGTATTCTATCCACCACGACGGATCAATCTTCATTACTCAATTTGCTGTCAATTCTTATGGTTTCCTTGGATAATGCCCAAAAAATTGTCCATTCAATAATTTTGCTTTACTCTACTAGGTCTTTCTATCTCTGCCTTATCACTCCAAAAAAAAAAAATTCCGACTTCTTAAAAAACTTTTACCTAAATTAGGACCAATTGATAGCTTAATGTTTCGAGAACTAATGCTCCAAAAATCAATGTTAAGTGTAATTCTAACAATATAACAAATATTATGTCCAAAATTGTACAATCCAATTTTTATTGTGGACAAAGATTGTGCCTTAACGTTCTTGTCCATCCTATGATCTAGGATCACTCCCTTGAACTTAGAGTTCTAAGACCTCAAAATTGTAGGAGTTCGAAAATCAATATTGCACACATTAAAAAATGAGAAGATTTAATTTACAGACATAAAAATAAATGCATACGAGTAGAGGAATAAATCAATAAAGTAGTGATCAAACAATGATATCAGCACTTTCACTTTTCCTAAGGGAAAAAAAAAACCCATAAACTGTCACAAATTTGACTTTACCGATGATTGTTAAAAGAAATATAGAAACTATTAGAATCATTAGGTTTAGTTTAGTATACTAACAATATGTAATAAGAAGAAAATTTTCCATAAGGTGAAATTAAGCTTGCATTGTGATAAAATTTTGGGATGACAATGGGCTGGGCAAATGAGGTGGGGAAACAAGGACATTCTTACATGGATCCATTTTACGATCTTGTCCATAGATTTTGTATTCTAAAAGAGAGTTAGATGAATATATTGATGCATACTTATATGAGAAAATAATATAAGAATATTTATGTGATTATATTATAATTATGTGATTATATTTTATAACATAACATCCTTAGTGGGATTGTGGACAAAGTTTATGTAAGAAACATGGTGTGGGGCAAGGTCCATGGAAGATTTCTTTCCCTGCCTTAAATGGAGTGGGAGTTGGATAAGTCACCCCTGGCCAATTACACCCACTGAAATTGTTTCAAAAATTATATATGTATGCATATTTAAAAAAAATACTATCATGCTTTTGTTTTAATTTGTTATAGTATTTGAACTCCATATAAAATTTGTGGTACTTTTATGTAAAACTTTGTAATTTCTTGGTTAATTTTGAATGAATGTTGTTTTAATTGTCAAACACGTATTAACATTCTAGCTGAATATTCGGCACAATACTTATTATTATAAAAATGTGTTAAATTCAACTAAATTTTGTGAAAACAATAAAAAAATATCTTTATGAAAAGAGTAATGTGCGCATTTGTGGGGCCCATGTCAGAAACAGGGGCCCAATGACATTACCAATGATACGAGGATGACGTCGTGCTTGTCCGCGTAATGATTTTGGGAGAGTTTGCCCTTTTATCAATATCTTGAAATCCAGACCGTTAATCGAACCACTAAAGTAGTAGGATCAGGACAGATCAGTTTAACCCTATTTAAAAATAAATAAAATAGCTGATACCTGGACATTTTATGGAGTAATATAAAACATCACTTGATAAAAAGTCACATATTTCTAAAAACTCAGACTTTTGCCAATAAATTTTTAATTGTAAATTCAAACAAATAAATTTATCCAAATTGTACTTATAGAGAAATGATAACAATTTTGATCCTATAAAAAAATATCACCACATCTTGAATTAAACAAAATCATCAAAAATGTTGAAATTAAACAATATCCATGGAACTTCAAATATTACAAAAAAAAGCAACATAAAAGGATTACTCGTGATCCTTGTAGTTTAAAAAAATACCCATATAAGTACAGTGATATAATTGGATGTAAAAAAGGAAGGTAAAGATGTATATATGGCTTTATTTTAAATCACAAACTTCATAGATGGGCTGTGGAACGGGCATATGTAAGAATTTTTCTCCCAAAATCAATCTGACAATGCAGGACAAATTTTATGGTCTAATATTTAATAATAAAATACACTAACCCTAACCTTTTTGCCTAGTATGTAATGGCTGGGGAATGAGTGTCGAGAATCCTACAATTTTTCTAGAAAAAGATGTAATCATTTCTACATCAAAAATAAAATGACAATTTTCTACCAGTGAAATTTCATGGTAAGGGGGAAAAAACCTTTTCTTTCTTTCTTCTTTTTTTTTTTTTAATTTCTTGTTTTCAAACACTACATTAATTTTTTTTTTTTTTTGGTTTTTTTTTGCGTGGGGAGAAAAAAACTTAGCTAACGCGGTGTCAGCAGCATGTCCGAAATTTCTACATCTTTTACGTCCAAACTCACACGCCAAGCAATTAAATGAGATTGGATCGTACAATAACTAACTTTGCCGATCGTACAAAAATTCAATATTCCTTTGCAAAAAAAAAAAAAATCAATATTCCCTTCTCAATAATATCACTGTCAATATAGACGCGTTAAATAGCCATCATCACAAGAAGATAAAGCTTGACCTGAAGTCGTTGGCAAGTGAAGCCATTTTCTTCTGCTACAAGGCCCCTCTACGCCTTTCTAGTCATTCATGATGGTCGGACTTTTCGGAGTCCACAACTTTTGGTATTAGTTGCCATGGCTAATAATTCATTGAGCATACGAATACGGTGAGGAAAAAGAGTGAAAATAATTATGTTCTATATGATGATTCTAGATGCATGAAACTTTTATCGAAATTTCAATTGTCAAGTTTGTTGTATTTTAAACTTAAATCAAAGTTTCATATTTACCATGCGAGGACATACAGTATCTGAAATGATTGTCTGTTTTAAACCCTTGTTAATAAGTATGAAAAGTATTTGTTAATCCAAAGAAATTCTTGATAATTAACCATCGCCAAAAACTAGATGTAAGTCAATTATGGTAGTTTATAACATTTCTTCAACGTTATTAGCTTTTGAACTATCAAAATGATGTAAGAACCGAAGCTTAGGAGTAGGTCATCTTTGGTTCCTATTCTATGATTGTATAGGTGAGTTACAATATGATCATTCCTAGTTTTATACCTTTCAACATATATGAAAGATGAATATTCAGTCATAAATTTTATTCACTAGGCGGCAGGTATAATTAGAGAATCCACCAATTGAATAATTGTATCCCTCTTTATAAAGGGATATTACACACACTTTCAACATGTGGCTCAAATACCTTTTTATTACGGGTTCATTTGGTTGGATGTAAAACATTTTTCTTAGTAAATTATTTTCCGAAGAAACATTTTATATGGAAAATGTTATTTTCCTTACAATTTTCTGGTGTTTAGATGGCAGTGTGAAAATCTTTTGAAAAATAATTTTTGATATTTTTTATTTTTTATTGTTAGTAAGAGTTAAATAAACTAATAACAATTGTAATAAATGTTTGACAAGTAAATAGAGTTGACTAGAAATTGTTTTATTTATAATTAATCTTCAAAATAATATAATGTAAAATATACATAACTATAATCATATTATTGTGGAGCCCAAAATTATGAAAAATTAGTTAATAAGAATTAAAAAAAATTAGTTTGGTAATTTAAGTTATAAAAGTAGGTACTTAAGGTTTAATGTCACTCTTGAATTCTAAGGAAAATAACTTACATTCATTGAGTATGGAAGTTATTTTCAGCTAAAGGAAGGAAAATTGGAAAGTATTTTATACAGGAAAATATTTTCTAGTGTTTGGCAACAAGGATAATTTTGAAAATATTTTTCAAGAAAATATTTTCAGTCCAAACAAATAGACCTTACCTTTACACAATATAATACACTATTTTTTAGGAGGGGAAAATAGCTTTTTCAAAAAACACAATCCAAACTCTTTTTGATGTCCACCTAGTAGCTTTGGCATGGGAAAATAATACCCAACTTGTTTTTTTTTTTTTTTTTACACATAGTTAAAGGCCAACTTTGGCTTCTATGTATTAACCAACATGCTAAAAAAAGCTAATTCTATTGAGTTCACTTCTTTTATATCTTTAGTTTCCTAATCCCTCAGCCTACACTTGCAAAAATTGGGTAAAATTTTACATTCACTAAACATTGTCGAATTAAAATTCAATCCAAATGCATAATCTTTTGAAAAACTGCCATGCTTTGAAAACAATATAATTTTATGTTTTTAATTTAAAAATAAAACAAAAGTGAGACAATAAGTGGTTGATGCTGATAATAGGTTGATGCTGATAATAGGCCCAGATTTTTCACAAAAAGACCCAAACGAACTTTTTATTTTCAACAATCAATCCTAGCATATTCCACCCAAATAAAACAAAAAGAAGAAAATGAATCTTTACACAATGATAATGAAATGCAGAAACCACCAGGAATCTGATGTTTCTTTATCATTCTTTTGGGCTCAAAACTTGCACTCCAAGCAAGTAAAAGAGGTTGGATTAGTACAATAAATCATTATTCACTTGTTAATGGTCAAATCACCATCAATTCCCTGGATATAATAGCTTTAATGGGCATCTTCAGAAGAAGATTAAAATGTGCTAGATCAAAAATTGTAGGCCTATGAAGCCATATTTTTTCCAACTGCTAGGCCCCGGAAGCTTTCAAAAGTTACTCATGATGCTCGGACTTCGGAGTCAAAAAGTTTTGGTCTTAGTACGACAAGTACTTCGTTTTAGTATATCAATTGTGTCCATGTACTACTTTATTTCCTTGCGTAGGTGTGGCTTAATACCATAATTCCAATCTCATATCGTACGGAGATTACATGAAATTCGCTCTGAAACTATTCTATCATGCCTCAAGCTCGCAGGCTCAACGTACGACTAAAGTCTCATTAGTCAAATCTAACTATTTGAGCTCCGTTCTTACTAGTCTAAAATGAATATCCCACGTTGAACTTGAGTGCTTAAATTTAGCTTAGAAATTTGTCTATGTTACTTAACTTTTTAAATGTGAAATGGGGTATCACATTCACCCTTCCTTATTAGGTTTTGCGTCCTTGTAAGCTCAATACATATCATAATTTGAATTATCCACTCAGCTGTGTTGGGGGTGGCTCGTGTGGCTCTAGAGGTGACTTTCACCCTTCGGTTGACGTAGCACTTAATCTCGTATAACACTTAATTTCTTTACTTTCTTGTGTAGTCGCAAGCCTAATATAATAGGCCTAATCTCACCCCATGCGAAGACCACAACAGGCTCATTCTGATACCATTCTATCACATCCCAGACCCATAGGCTCAGCGCACGACCAGAGTCTCAACAACCAAGTCTAACTATTTGGATTCTGTCCTTACTAGCCCAAAATGAATATTCTAAGTTGGATTTGAGTGTTTAGATTCAATTTATATATTCGTACACATAACTTTTTTGATGTAAAATGAGGTATCACAGGACATTTTCATGCAAGTGGACACCCTATTCAGTCGCAACATGTACTTATTAAATATTTTTTTGTACATCATATTTGTGTTTTTCTCACCTTCTTTAAAAAGTTCCTTGTCTTTAATTAATCCTCAATTTCTTTATACATAATACATATACATTATACATGTGCGCGCATGTACAAGCAAATTTCATTCAATTCACTTCTTTCATCGTTTTCCCAAACCCTAAATCCCAAAGCCAAAAGCCTAAACTTGCAAAAAATAAGTAAAATTTTACCTTCTCTAAACACTGTGGAATGGCCAAATATATATGCTTTCAGAAAATTGCCATGGCCCAAATATATACACTTTTTAGAAAATTGCCATTCTTCAAAACAAGTTCTTCGTGTGGTCATAATTTTAAAATATAAAACAAAAGTGGACGATAATTGGTTGATAATGATAATGGGACCAAATTAAGGAAACCAACTCTTTCTTCGTCAACCAATCCTAGCATATTCTACCTTGAATAAAGATAAAGATATATGCAGGAAACTACCATGAATTTCAGTTCCTTTACTATTCTTTGGGGCTCAAAACTTGCACTCCAAGCAATTAAAACAGATTTGAAGGTAGAATGAATCGCGATTCACTTGCTAATAGTCAAGTCACCATCAATTCCCTAGCTATGATAGCTTGAATTGGCATCATCAGAAGAAGATACAAGGTCCAGACCAAAACTTGTAGTCCCCATGAAACACTTTTTTACGAGTGTGTACCGAACGCTTCTAAAAGTCACTTGTGATGATCGGACATCGGAGTCGCACAATTTTGTTTTTTGTTTGGATTGAAAATATTTTTTTTTAAAAAATATTTTTAAAATTTTTCTTAGTACCAAACACCAGAAAATATTTTTTGTATAAAATATTTTCTAATTTTCCTTTCTTTGGCTGAAAATAACTTACATAATAAATGTAAATTGTTTTCCTTAGAGTTCAAGAGTGACATGAAATCTTAAGTACCTATTTTTTATAACTTCAATTACCAAACTAATTTTTGTTTTTAATCTTATCAACTAATTTTTTTTCAGTATTTTTGACTCCACAATATAGTTATGTATATTTTACCATTAATTTATTTTGAAGATTAGTTATAGAACAAAACAATCTCTAGTTAACTCTATTTACTTGTCAAGCATTTATTACAATTGTTTATTAGTCTATTTAACTCATATTAATAATAAAAAATAAAAAAATATCAAAAAATTATTTTTCAAAGATTTTCACATTGTTATCCAAACACCAAAAAATTGTAAGGAAAATGACATTTTTCATGTAAAATGTTTGCTTAGAAAAAGAATTTCCTTAGGAAAATGTTTTACATCCAACCAAACGGACCCTTAGTGTGGATAATTTTACACCTTGTGTTTATATTTTTTGTAACAAAAAAATCATTTTGATAATGTAATCCAAATATTCTAAAATACCGTTTTACTTTAAAAACAAGCAATAGCAAAAAAAAAAAAAAAAAAAAAAAAAACTCAAATTTTTTGCCCCTAATTAGACATCCCAAATTATTTACGCATGCCTTTTTTTAATTAAATGGTTATCTCTAACTTAGTAATATATTTATTTATAAGATTTTGATAGATAAATTATATTTGTTTAGATGAGCCAAATAACTAGATTTTGAAGAATAAAATCTAGTGGAAATTTAAAATTTAGTGTAAGAATATGAATATTTTGACATTTCTATGGACTAAATAAGTAATTTTTAAAGGCTTATTTTTCTTTTTTAAAAAAAATTAAGGGTACTTTAGGGTGTTGGTTTGTTTGGTGTTTTTTAGGTTATATTATTGAAATCATTTTCCTTGCTATAGAAAATATAAAACACCAAGGGGTGTAAATGTAATTTTTAAAACTTAAGGGAATACAAAGTCAATTATATGAAATTATCCCTAGTTAGTAAGATTAGTACCTTATTTTAGAGTACAAGGTATGTCCGCAATCGCTGCATCTTTTAGGTCCAAAACCCACTAGCAAAGCAATTAAATGAGATTGGATCGTACAATAAGTAACTTCAAAGATCGTACAAAAATTTTCAATATTCCCTTCTCAATAATCGCTATCAATTGGAAAAGCTTAAATGCTATACCATTAAATGCTATCACCACTGATGATAGTGAATCATATCTTATATCATTTGATGATATATGATTGGTTATAATGTATCAAATAACATAGTATGCCTAATACCCACTCCTATCAATTACCCTAGCTATAAACGCTTTAAGTGGCCATCATCACAATAAGATAAAAAATGACTTGAAGTCGTTGGCTAGTGAAGCCATTTTCTTCCACTACTAGGCCCCTCTATCGCCTTTTCATAGTCACCCATGATGGTCGGACTCTTTGAAATCCACAAGTTTTGGTCTTAATTAGTATGGCTAATAATTCATTTGAGCATACAAATACGGTGAGGAAAAAGATTGAAAATAATTATGTTCTATATGATGGTTTTAGATGCATGAACTTTTTATCAAAATTTTAATTGTGAGAGTTTGTTTGTATTTAAACATAAATCGAAGTTCATATTCACAATGCAAGAACGTACATGCGAGGACATAATAATATCCGTAATGATTGTCTGTTTTAAAATAGATTTTGTTTATCCAATGCAATTCTTGAAAATTAACAATCACAAAATAAAAATTAGACGTGAATCAATTATGATAGTTTATAATATTTCTTCAACATTAATAGTTATAACATTTCTTCAACATTAATAGTTTTTGAACTATCAAATGATGTAAGAACCGGAGCGTAAGAGTAGGTCATCTTTGGTTCCTATTCTATGATTACACAGGCAGATTTTAGTATGATCGTTCCTAATTTTATGTCTAAATTTAACAAACATGAAAGATGAATATTCAGTCAGAAATTTTCTTAACTGGGATTGCATGCATAATATGAGAATTTACCAATTTAATAATTGTGGTCCTCTTTATGAAAGGATATTACATACGCTTTGACACTAATATTTATTTGGCTTGCTCTTTTTAAAAAAATAAAAAAATTCTTTTAACATGTTTCCCGAATACTTTTTCTTATTACCTTTACACTTTTTTCCAGAAAATGTTATAGTACTATTTTTAGGGGGAAAAAAACTTTTCCAAAAAACATAATCCAAGCTCTATTTGATGTCCATCTATTACCATTATCATGGGAAATAAATACCCAACTTTTTTTTTCCATATAATTAAATGCCGACTTTGCCTTTCATATATTAATCAAAATGCTATAAAAGAACAATATGATGATGTTAATGAAAGATACATACTTATTATTATGCATTTAATTTAAACAACCTATAAAAGCTAAATCTATTCATTTCACTTCTTTTATATATTTTCCAAACCCTAAAGCCTTATCTCGTAAAAATAAGGTAAAAATTTTACCTTAACTAAACATTTTCGAATGAAAGTTCAAGCAAAATATATATACTTTTGAAACACTGTTGTGCTTAGAAATGCGATTTTTTTTATGTTTTTAATTTAAAAAATAAAACAAAAGGTGAGACAATAAGTTGTTGACGCTGATAACGGGCCCTGATTTTCGCACAGAGAACCAAACTACCTTTTAAATTCATCAACCAATCCTAGCATATTATACCAAAAAGCAAAGAGAAGACAATGAATCTTTACGCACTGATAAAGAAATGCAGGAAACCACCGTGAATCTGATGTCTCTTTACCATTCTTTTGGGCACAAAACTTGCCCCCCAAGCCATTAAAAGAGATTGGATGGTACAATAATCATCATTCACTTGTTAATGGTCAGGTCAACGTCAACTCCCAGCTATAATGACTTTGATGGGCATCTTCAGAAGAAGATAAAAGTACTAGATAAAAAAGTGTAGGCCAACGAGGAAAAGTATACAATACACCACGGGCATTGACACGTGGTGTACTAGAACCAATAATTTATCGCCATGTGGCAATGGTGGGTCATACCTTGTATTATTTGGCGATGTGTGATTGGTTCTAGTGCACCACGTGGCACGCCACGTGGCGCGCGTGATGCACGCAATACTCACTCGGCCAATGAAGCCATTTTTTCCAGACTGCGAGGCCCAGGAAGCTTTCAAAAGTCACTCATTATTTTCGGACAGTCCGGAGCCAAAAAAGTTTTGGTCTGCGCTTCAAATTCCTGTCCCCCAAAGCCCTGCGTCTCTGTCCCACGCCTATATAGCTGCTTTTTTTTATTTTTTATCAAGTGCTGTTGTATTACAAGTTTTGTTGCCTTACACAAGTAAGGTGAGGCTCCCAATGATGTGCTAGGTGAAATCCTAAACTGTTTACCATACACAATTCGGGGGTATGACTCTCCGAAATTACCTAAATCCCCCCCTGCCCCCGAAATCCCCTATCTACTGCAAGTCCTGGGATTTGATCCCAGGACCTGCAGCAGGGGGAGACCTTAAGAGTACAAATTTTGCAGGGTATTTTGATAGTTACATACTTCTCCGTCCCATTTGATAGACTTACAATTTTTTTTCACACAGTTTAAGAAAAATTAATTAACTTTATTAGAAGAATAAATTAATCTATAATGTTCTTAAATACCCTTAAATTTATCATTAAACATTTACATTAAATACAATATAGAAAATTGTATCATAAATCAAATTAATTCTATTTGATATGTAAATGCACAGTTTGCTATGCAAGTTTCACTTATAACAAAGTAATTAAAATAGGGGCATTTTAGAGAAGTTGAAAATTAATTATATTCTTCAAATGAAAAGTCGGACTATAGATTTGGGAGGGATGAAAAAAGGAAAATAAGCCTATCAAATGGGAATGGAGGGAGTATAAAAATTGATATACGTGATAGTTGTTATAAGAGCAAAACAGATAGTTGTATAAGAGCAGAATAGATGGAACAGAGGATTTGAACCTGTTACCTAGTAGGACAAGTACTTTATTTTAGCATATCAACTCTGTCCATAAACAAACGGAGTCCTATTTAAATTTTGAAGACTAGTTCTGTATAATTCGGAGCATTAACCGGTTATGTTTAGTGAATTTTTGGTCCGATACAGACAAAGATCAATCTTAGGCTAATAAAAAATTTTAAAAAAAGCCATCTAAGAGCCTAAGGCCTGATTTTGTACATATTTAGGCAACACAAAGCTTTCACCAATTAATCATGGTAATGAGGAAGTATTTGTCTAAGAAAATCTCAAAAAAGGCTCAAAGTCACGTATTTTAGGTAGTTTCAGTCTTAAAGGCCAATGTTGCTCAATAGGGACACTTGATTTTTTTTTTTTTTAGCAAAATTGAGAAGCTTTTAAAAATAAAGAATCGAGACTTTTACACAACGTGAAAAAAAACAAGAATTAAAACTCACCCTAGACATAAGGGATTGCCTTTACTTTATACATCATTACTCTAAGGTAGTGATATTTGCACTTCACTTATTTTATATTTTATTATAAAAATTTACAAAGAAATGGATTGCCAGTATCAAAAGGTAGAGGTGCCAGTATGGTCATCTTTTATCTAATTATTCACATTAACAGACATATATGTATGATCAAATCCCTTTCAAATGTTAGATCCCAGTTTGCTTTGATTAGCGGTACTTTGGTCCAAGATGCCACAGCTTTCCTTGTTGCACTTGATGAATCACGCATATTCCCAATACCAATGTTGCAACCTGGTTTGGAAGATTAGGGACCATTTGATTTGAATTAATCACACATCTTCCCAGCACCAATGTTATAACCTGGTTGGAAGATTAAGGATAATTTGATGCAAAAATAAAATGGCAGTTAGGATAAAGTATATTGTATATTTATCCAAAAGAGGACAACAATTATGTTTTTTGCCATTATTGAAAATGAAAATGAATCTTCATACTAAAATTTGGGTCAATTTTAGAGTGAAGAAAATTTATATCCTGATGTCCTTATTACAAAGTATGAGCTTACAAACATGGATGCATCTTATATTGCTTCTCGCTATCTTATTAAACCATACCAACTTGAAGGTTTGGTGGCATTACCCACGGCTAATAACTCATTTTGCATATAAATACGGTTAGGAAAAAGATACAAAATAATTATGTCCTATATAATTGCTCTAGGTGGATACATTCCTTTTTTGTAAGTTTGCTGAATTGGACATCTTCATGCAAGTGAATACCCTTTCAGTCGCAACGTGTACTTATTAAATTTTTTTGTGATTCATACCTGTATTTTTCGTACCTCCTTTTTGAAAGTTTCTTTTCTTTAATTAATCTTCAATCATCTT